>JAMWYP010000095.1:1748667-2348667 GCA_025563575.1 Acacia pycnantha | reverse complement strand
TCCTAAAAGTCTTCGTCTAATTCTAAAAATTTGGGTAGAGACTTTTAGGACCGTATATTTGTTAAAAGTACGGTCCTAAAGGTCTTCGTCCATTTTAAGACCGTATATTTAACAAATATCCGGTCCTAAAAGTCTTCGTCTAATTCTAAAAAATTTGGGTAGAGACTTTTAGGACCTTATATTTGTTAAAAGTACGGTCCTAAAAGTATAGAAAATATACGGCTAAATTATTAGGACCGTTTATTTGTTAGTAGTCGTCTTAAAAGTCTTCATTTTATTTAATAGATTGCCGAAACCTTTAGGACCGTATATTTGTTATTTGTCCGCTCCTAACTTTAAATTTTAAAATAAGGCTTAATTTTTAGGACCGAGGATTTATTAAACGTCCGGTCCTAATATTCTTCATTTTAATAGAGTTGGTGACTCGATTTTTAGACATATCGTTAGGGTTCAAGGCAACCATGTTTCTGCGTTCTTCTCAAGTTTTGTGCTTCGTTGTTCTCGCTTTCAACTTTTCTCGGATGTGAAGAACGTCATCGTGTCCCTTTTCTTTTAGTTGGAAAAAGAAAGAAGATAACGAAAACGACACCGAAAATTTTCATCACATCCGGAAAAGTTGAGGGAAGACAACGATGGTCCAAACTTGAGAATAGTCGTCACTCGTTTGTTTTTATTCGAAAAAAGGTAAATAATGTTTTTTTGTTTTGTTTTGTATGGTCGCAATCGTTAACTTTATTCTCGCAAATTTTTAAGATTGATCACCACGAATAGGACAATGTTTTGTTTGTTCTTGTTGTCGGAGAAAAAGAACATAAAGTTAAAGACAAACAAGGAAGGCGATTGGGAAATAAAAATTTTATTTAATAATTTTTTTTTTCGCGCCTCATAAGGCAGCAGTACAAAAAAAAAAAAACTTAAAAATTCTAATCCTCCCCATCGTTGTCGGAGGGGAGGGAATGGTCGGAGACGTCGTCATCAGAGGTATGGTACTCAACGTCATTGGCGTCGAGTACCGCTTTCACTTGTTGTTGACGGCGTGATAGACTGAAACAGCTTTGCCCAAGCTTCGGTCTATATGATCGACGCGGGCTATCAGTGCTCCAAGATCTGCCGAAGTTCGGTTTCGGAGGCAACGGAGGAGGATATGGAGGTGCCTCGTGATTTCGCCAGAAGGAGGACCTCGTCGTGGTGGAGAAGCCATTACGGTGGAGGTTCTAGGAGGAGATGGAGATGAATGTTAAGAAAGTAACAACGGGTTTAAATAGAGAACCCATCCTGAAGAATGTGAAACGCCGAAAACATTAACGAGGAGACGCATATTTGCTCAGAATACGAGGAGACGCCTAGTTGGGAAGTTTATGTGGAAGCCGAAGAGACTCGAATTCATTTCAACAATGGGGAAGGGACTCTTGAAAAGAATGAACTTTCATTTCAACAATGAGTTTTAGGACCGGATATTTGATAAAAGGACGGTCTTAAAAGTAATTGAATTAAAAATTAGTTTTAGGACCGGATACCAAGTAATATATCGGTCTTAAATGAGTTTTAGGACCGGATATTTGATAAAAGGACGGTCTTAAAAGTAATTGAATTAAAATTAGGACCGGATATAAGATAAAAGTCCTGGTCTTAAAAGTTTGTATAAAAGTAAATTGACGAATTCATCATCGACGTTTATCTCTCCCGCCATCCGTCTTTATATACTCCACACACTACCTCCTCTTTGTCCTTGTTAACTCCTCACTTCCTAGCTCTCTCGCCCCAACTTCTCAAAATCCTCAAACCATGGTTAGATACAAGCAAACCGCTCGTAGGGGTGCATACACGCCTCACTCGTGCCATGGCTAGATCATTATATGGTGCGCCTCCTCCAAATGACGGTCGTCCGTATTGTTTCCGAAGACTCTCGGGTCGTTGGACCCATTGTTATTTCTTCGGATGATGAAGAGATTGCTCATGCTGCACCCCCCCTCGATCCTTCGCCGATCCTTTTCTTGCCGAGTTCAACCGTCATCTTGAAGCCGGCCATGCAGATGTTCGTAATCCCCTCTCCAACCTGTTGGCCCCAGGCGCGCCTACCTCGACCCCTCTCCGCTCTCCCGTAATGATCCATTCATATTGCGGGTGGAGAGAATAAGACAACAACTTGCCGATCTCCCATGGAAATTAATGCTCTTCACGCCGAAATCGCCGAGGTTGTTCATCGATTCTTGTGGATGATAATATTCAGCTTGTTTTTCATTTGTATTTTTGTTGTTGTGTATATATTCAAGTAATGTAAGAAACATTAAGAACACCGTATGAATTTTTGGCTCTTCTCCAAGAATTCATTAAAGAAACTTATTCTCCAATTTTGCTTTATTTTTTGTCCAAAAAATATCATTTATTTTATTGATTTAATATACCAATCACGAAGGCCATTAAGACCGGACATTTTATTTTATAAGTAACGGATCTAAAGATAATTTGAATTTTAGGACCGGATGTTTTATAAACCTCCGGTCTTAAAAATTAAAAATCTAATAAAATTTTAGGACCGGATAATTTTAAAACTCCGGTCTTAAAATGTTAGTTGTATCTTTAGGACCGGACATTTAATTAATAACCGGTATTAATAAAATCCAAAAAGCTAAATAAGGTATCTTTGTCGCGGAAAAATTAAATTTCCCTCTCGAACTCTTGTCGCGCCGAAAGTGAATACTGTGTTCCAACTCGAAATTTCCTCTCGCCTTCGTCGCGCTTCGCGTACCTTTCTCGACAATCACTCTCTGGTTCCTTAGCTAAACGTCTATAGACGAAGCCGTAAGAGATGTTTCGGTTAAAACTTTATTACTTTCCACTTATCGTTATTGGTTTTTCATGGGTTTAACGAAATCGGTGTAATGTTGTTATGGGTATTCTCTCGTTGTTAACGAATATTGTTTTTTGAAGATTATATTTGCACTTTAGACCTACCCAACTGACCAAAAAGTGTTTTTAGGTTACTCTTGCTGTCTTGTCTCGCAACATCAACGTTCGTGAGCGGAGAAGTAAGACGACTCAAAAACGCATATGCTACAAAGTTAGTCCACAAGACCTTCATCCCCGCATTTAATTTCCTCGTCTTGCATTTATTTTGGTTCTTCGATTCACCGTGATGCATTTATGACCAAATGTAATTCTTAATTCGTCTAAATAATATATAGGAATTCTACTATGGATCACGCTTGGATAGATGCTTTACGAACGAGTATTGAATATCGAAATGGGGTTAGGGAATTTATAGAATTTGCTAAAAAAATGCCCATGATGATGGGGGAAGTATTATTGCCCTTGTGTAAAATGTTTGAATGAGTGTCGACTATGTCCCGAAGTTATACGCACACATTTAATTTGTCACGGATTTTGTAAGACTTATACGGTATGGGTATGGCATGGTGAACAAGTGCCATCAAGTGGGAAACAACATGGGAAGTGGCCTTTGATGATAATGACACGGATATGGATGATCGCATAGAGGACATTATCCGTGATGTAGAGAAGAGGCTTTGAGCGATCACATGCATATGGTAATATGTGCAGTGATGCAGAGACACCGCTATACCGTGGGTGTAAAAAATACCAATTGTTGAACGCTGTATTGAAATTGGTAAGCTTGAAGGCACGTCATGGATGGAGCGACAAGAGTTTTTCAGATATTGATGAGGAAAGAGGGTCATTGATATTGATGAGGAAAGTCATTCAAATTATGGTGATCTTCCTGAGAGTACTCCTTTTTACAAGGGGTCTACCGGACATGAACGAAGAAGATGAAGCGGATAATGAACCCGGCATAAGAAATGATCATCAAGAAGGGATATGGGAGGATATCACTTTATAAAAGTGTCAATTCATAAGGTAATTAATATTCATATGCAGTATTCTTAGAAAACTTTAAGGTTTTAACAATTATTATATCTTGTCTGTGTTCTTAATTAAACAATGTCATCATTGAATATGAATTTGTTCTTGTTTTGTTTTTGTGGCGGATCCGTTTCAAAGGGGCATGTTATAAAAGAGGATGCATGTTACGTTGTTGGGTGGGAATCAAATGAAGGCATGGTGAATAATATATTGGACTACATTTGTATGTTGAATTACGTGCTGCATGTATTGTAACTCATTGCCTTTGTAATTAGTTATATGTTAGCTTATTTTATAAATTACTTTAGTTGTTTTAGACTTAATTAAGAGGCCACATAACTCATGGTGGATAATATTTGTATTCTTTTTCCCAATTCAATTTATTCATGTTCATAGCTTGTAGCTTAAAGTATATCGACTTTTATGTGCTGTTTTGTATGGTGGATTTGTGTATATATATTGATCGGGAAGAACAAAACAGGGAAAAATACGGAAAATTTAGACCGCAAATAAAAATACGGTCTTAAATGTTCAAATATTAAGACCGGATGTATATATAACACCGCTCTTAAAGGTGTTGAGCCGGTCTTAAAAGTTGGTCTTTAAGACCGGTCCATTGAAACAATCCGGTCTTGAAAGTCAGTCTTTTAAGACCGGTAATTATTCCTCCGGTCTTAGAGTCCGCTATCTTTAGGACCGGATTGATATTTGTCCGGTCTTAATATTTGGATCTTTTAAGAGCGGTCGACTTTTTGTCCGGTCTTAAAGTTTGAGTTTTAGGACCGAACCAAAAATATTTCGATTTATTTAGTACGACTTTTAAGACCGAAGGTTTAAAATGTCCTATCTTAAAGAAAATCTTTAAGACCGTGTAAAAGTCCGGTCTTAAAGGTCGACTTTTAATACCGCCTGGAACAAGACTGCTCGCGGGTCCGGTCCTAATGTACCTTTTTTGTCCGGTCTTAAAAGCCTTTTTTCCACTAGTGTTATATAGCCATGTGTATACATATAGATCTAATTTCCTTTCCATACGCTTTCTAATTGAAATAATTGTCTTGCTATATAAACATATATGTGTGTATATATGTGTATATATATAGATCTATCTACACACACACAAACACACACACATACATAGACACACACACACATATATGTTTATATATATGTGTGTGTACACACACACATAAACACAGATATACATATATGTACACACATATATATAAATACTCCTAATAATAACTATAAATAGGGTTATTATAGGAAAAATTTGTCAAAAGTTAAAATTTTCTCTTATAATTAGGACCAAAACCAACTCCAAAATTTGCTCCTATAATTAGGACCGGAGGAAGTATATTTTAAACAAAATAATACGTATAGAATGATATTTATTTTTGGGTTAAGTACCAATTTTGCCCCTGAAGTATGCGCCTAGGAGCAATTTTGTCCCTGAAGTATCAAAATGTAGTAATGTTACCCTTTCGTTAAAAACCCTAACGGTAAACTAACGATCAACGTTAAGGTTTTTAACGGAGGGGCAACATTGCTACGTTTTGATACATTGCTACACCGAAAACTTCAGGGGCAAAATTGTTATTGGACGTATACTTTAGGGCAAAATTAGTACTTAACCCTTTATTTTTTTATAAAACAATATATGTTGAATAATATATATTTTAAATAAATGGTATACAATTTTTCAGCCATAGCCAAATGGGTAGGACAGGACCCCTGCTTGACGCCCAAACCTATCCAATAATTAGCCAGGCCTAAAGATGCTCAAAATTTTTTGGGGCTAGGTTAGGCAATTTTTGACTAGGCTTGGGTGGGTATATCAGCATGGGCGGATCTACCTTAATGACTTGGGGGGCAAGTGCACCCCCTTGGATTTGGAGTTTTTTTTTTAAAAAATAATAATAATTTAATATATGTTTAAATGATTGTTCACCCTTAAATTAAGTGTACACCCTTAATACATCAAGACTGCACTTCGTAATCGGATGAAGATGAATAGTTGAATGATTGTTTAGTGCCTTATATTAAAAAAAAAAATGTATTTTATAGCATTGATAATAAGATAATTATGATAAAATTCCAAAAAATAAGGCCTAGAAGATGACATTATAATTATTTTTATTGTAATATACTTTTATTATTAAAATATATGTACTTGAACTTACTGAGTGCCCACCCTTCATCGTAATTTATGTAGGTGCATTTCTAACCGCACTTAGCCTTACTTTTTTAAATGACAAGTTTGTAAAATAATTACCTCTTTTATTACATCATCAGTATCCAATTGATTTCATGAATATTTTTTTGATATTCTTTTATTTTCTTGTTTATATTATTTTATTCTTTTAATGCATTTAAAACTTTCCTTAAAAAAAAAAAAATTGGGGTGCTGCCCCTGAACCCCCGAATCCCCCACCAATTGTGCCCCCCTTCTGTAATTTTCTGGGTCCGCCCCTGTATATCAGGCACCTAGACACCATACTCACCCCTAGACTCTAACTTATACCCATACATTTTAGTTTTTACAAATCCAAAATCAAGAAAAATATGATGCTTAAAGATCCTAAAAAAAAAGCTTGATAAAAAAAATATCCTCAAAAATTAAATAAATAAATGGGATGTGACATGAGACACTTTTGCTATCCCCTACCTTTTTGCAAGACATGACATATCATAGGCATATCATGTTACCTCCCCCGGGAACAACCGTAGGTGCTACTAGGGGTATTAGAATAGTACAGGACCTAAAGATGAAGATAAAATCAGAATGACTAATTCTACCCCTCATTCCTTCAGTAATTAAAGGGATCCAAATTTTTAACCTTTCGTAAATCTTTATCATTCTTTTTCATCCAAATTTTTAACCTTTAGTCTTCCAGTTCAATTCTGCTAAGGAAAAATCATTCAAATAATGTCCAATATATAAGACACAAAAGAACTGAAAAAGAAGATAGTGCACTGTAACATCTTTCTCAATTGGGAAAATGACAGCTAAGTTCCAAAAAACAAACAAAATATCAAAAAAGTTCCAACTTAAAATCACATATAGAAAAAGAAAATATTATTTGTATTGAAACAAAATCCAAGTGTTTATTTGTTATGAATATAATACTTTTATTGTGAATATAACACTTCCTGTTGTGAATCTAGTTTTTTCTGTTGTAAATGGCCTCTTTTTGCTTAGAAAGCTGAGTTTGAAACAAAATCTAAGCCTATGTTTGGTTTGAGGGAAGGTTTGAAACAAAATCCAAACCTATGTTTGGTTTGAGGGAAGGTTAGGGGAGGGAGGGGAGGGAAAATTTTGACCAAATTACCCATGAGAAATTTTAAAAATTACGTTACTTTTTGCATCATTTTTGCACATTAACTTTGGAAGCATGTCACATCATGGGCATATATGACTTTTCACACTAGGGAGGGGCACCTCCCCTCCCTCCCTCACCTCCAACCAAACATAGCCCAAGTGTTTAAATTTTGTTGAGAATATATATTTTTCTACTGTGAATGACTATATTTTTAGATTTTGTTGTGAATATAACACTTCTTTTTGTGAATACAGCACTTCCTGTTGTCAATACAAATAATGATATATAATTTTGGGTTGAGACTTTTTTGATATTTTATATGTTCTTTGGACCTAGCTGTCATTTTCCCTTCTAAATTGCCAAATCTATATATATTGACAGTTCGAAACATTACAGAATGATGTCATTGTTTTATACACAGATAGAGAACAACAGCATCAAAACAACCATCTAAAAATTAAAAGGATGATCCACTAATATTCAAAATATCTGTATATGCAATTTCACATATCTCTTGTAAAAAAAAAATTCACATATCTCTCTTATCAAGCTTCTTGATTAAAAATACGACAAGTAAATAATTTTCAAAGCTTTTGTGACGAAGTGTCATACGACTATATCATGTTGAAAACGTATATACTTGTCGTATTATAATCGAAAACCTAATAACAAAGATATGAAGAATTGTCCCTAAGTCCCAAGAACAGCCAACAAAAAAATTCAAACCCATTGTTTGTCAAATATGTCCATTGATCATCCAAACAAGGGAATACTACTGAAAGACCTTCATGGGGTCATTAGGGTCAATATCAGATATCAATGGAAGATCCACAGGCAAAGCTTCTACACTCAATCCTTCATCTCTGAGCTTCCTGATTACTTCTTCAAAAACCAATTGGTTGCCACGTTGGGTGAGATGCAAACCATCACTGCATTTCAAGTTTAGGTCAATGGTAACAAGTCTCAACAAATATTAGAATACTCCCAAAGTACTTTACCCAAAATACAGTTGGAAAGGTGAAACCAGAACCAACCCTCCTAGTGTTTGTGCATGTTTCCTTGAAATTTTTATTTCAAATTCATAAGATTTGAATTCAAATGGGAAATGACACTTAAATTCCAAAAGATTAGTCTAATGACAGTTAGATACCAAAAAAATTTGTTGAAAGATGGGTTGCAAATATCGATTCAAACAGTTGCAAACATGGGAATTTCATATGCAAATCGGGCATTTAAATCTTATAATGATCTGCAACTGAAATTCTCATGTTTACAACAGTCTTAATGGATATTGGCAGTTCATCTTTTAGCAAAATTTGTTGGAACCTAACTGTCATTAAATTGATCTTTAGAACCAAATCGCCATTCCCCCAATTCAAAGTCCACTAAGAAATTTACAATCAGCAAATAATCATTAAAGACAATTTTGCAGATGGAGAAATCTATGAAGTTTACTTAAATCATTGACAAGAAGCATTTAAATAGTGCCGGACAAGGAAAAGTTAACTTTCTACATTCTTCAAACCATTCTTGGTTTCATCAGCTTAATTTTCAGCCTGCAATTATTTTTATTTTTATTTGAAATAAAAGTACCTAATTGCATTGTCTATTAAAGGATGGACAAGGATCCCCAGCAATATCAAATAGGATCCAATTAGAATGAGAGAGACATAAGATTGTTGCCACACGTGTGTATAAACCAAAATAAAAAAAGTAGGACACACGTGCGTGGGCCCCACTTCATCTCTCTTTGTCTAGTAAATGCCCTTGCAATTAAAAGAAGGGATAGGAAAAGGGAAAGTCAAACTTACACATCAGAACTCACTTTCACCTACATCTAGCGGAGGATTTGGATTCCATGCTCATCTTTTAATCTTTACCATCTATCCTAAAATTGGATGGTTCAGATTCTATTTAAGTCTTAATTTTTTATCTTCCTCATCTGACAGATATAATTTTTTATAAAGATAAGTTTCCAACTGTTGATTTTTTGAAAATGTAGTTTTAACTTAAAAGGCTAAAACGAGGGGGGGGGGGGGGGGCATTAAATTTGGGACAGTCCAAATCAATCTCAAGGATGAGCAAATCTGACAGAGGACTGTTAATTGATAGTCATCTAGACCATTCAAAATCAGCTGAATAATCAAAATTGCTAAAAGAGCCATTACTTTTCTGCCCGAAATTGAGAGGACCCTAAGGTTAGGAAGAGACACGAAAACAGCACTCTTTTTTGGCAGCAGTTCCTCTTGTTTTACCAAACCACGCCCAAAAAGAGAGCTCACACACTTAACAAAGTCATTTCAGTAAATCTTATCAACACAGATCTAAACTTAAATAAACAAGTCAGCAGTAAAACCTCAGAGGTGTAATATTTCACACTTGGGATAATTCAATTCACAGAAAATATAGACATTAGCATGGAAAACATGACAAGATGAAAAGTGTTCATCTATAATTTTAGAATTCATGCAATGCATGATGCAACTGTAAAACATAAGCACTGCTTATCTGGAAAAGTTTGCATGCTTCATAGATCCACAGTCATAATTAATCCTCTAAAGCACTTTACAAGACACAATTGGAAAGAGACACATAAAGGAGTGGGATAACATTATCCAGATGGGACCACCAGAGTGGACCCCCTCCCCTTTTCCATGTCTGTGTCTAAGTCTCCAACTTAATACTTTCAAATTTCTTTTGAATTAGATGATCCAAATCCAGAGCAAAAGCATCAAACAGAGACAACCTCACATCATCACATGTTTATTGGGACTATCATCTAAAACGTTAACTTGATGTTTTATTACCAAATAATGACCATATGATTAAAAAGAATAATATAATATAATATAATAAGAACCTTAAATATTCTTTTTTCCACTCAGGGCAGCGCTGCATTTTGGTCCAGAGGTCAATGACAGGTACTCCACATTCTCCAGCAATATCGGTGCATGCTCGGGCATATTGGCCAGCAGCTTCATTTGTCCTCTCTGGAAGGCCCTGCTTATTCTCAACATAAGGAAATCTGCAGCAAAGGATTTTAGAAAATATTCCACCATAAGTAACCATCATTTTATTTTTACCCTAACATAGAAAAAAGAAATTTGTTAATATCAGTGAGGGAGACTAAAGGGACCAATAAACCATACCTTAAGCGTGCATCTTCATCAATTGGAGGAGGTGTTATGAGGAGTACGTGAGTATTAGGCCATCGCTTCTGCAATGCAAAAATAAAGCTATCAAAATCATTTCTCATCATCTATATATTGGAAGCTTAAAGTATTAGAGAACAAACATCCATTAATTTTTATTCTAACTGCTTTTACAGAACTAAGATATAGTAGTATTGCGATGAAGTCTCTAAATCATGAGGTTAAGATTGGTTCAAAGCACAAATTAAAACAACAAATAGGTTCCTTTGAGTCAGTCAGATACTGGAAACCCAACAGAGGAATGTTCCATACAAAACATAAAAGCCAGGCTTGTTCTCTTGAGATAAGAGGCAAAGTACCTTGAGCATTATCAAAATAACCACCTTAGCTTTGAAATTAACATGTCACAATTAAGATTCAGAGATATAATTAGGAATACCTAGAAAAGTTGAGCTAGACTGGAGTCTTTAGCATCAACAATCATCTGATGTCATATCAGAAAAACATAAGTGAGAGGATACTAATTAATTGATGCACGCAAACATCAAGGAGTATTTCAAATCAAGAACTTCACATGTTTAACCTTATCTAATTTTCTTTTTTCATCACCAGTTACGTTTATGGATGAACATAATCCATATTCATGAACTTCACATAAAAACAAAATAACCACTAGATGAGCCAAGATTCGTTGTGCCAATGGGCTTCATATCAAAAAAAAAAAAAAAAGAACCCATCTATATTCATGCATTTGAAAAGAATATGACAATATGTGGGGCATACAATCCATCTTTACACATATCATCTCTTTTTTTTCTCTATCTCTAAGTGAATACTTTATATATATTGACAAAAATGAATATAGACATCCACATTCCTAAAAAGGTTAATAAGCCTGCTCGAAAGGCCACAAGATTATAATAAGAATCAAAAGCAATACCTAACTAGCCATCTGTAGTTCAACCTATGGTCCCTCTAAGAAGAGGGCCTTTACACAAAATAGTTGGTGGGAACTCAAGTGCAATATAAAGCATGGGATCACTCTACTTTTCACAAGGTGTCGTGGTCAAGTGGCAAGCCCCACTAACACAAAGTCACAAACACTAAAAGGCCACAACCACTGCATGCCTAAGGAATCATTCCCTGATGGGGCCCACTTAATAGCTCCCACGGGCACAGCCATTTTTGACCAACCAAGCAAAGAAACAGAAATCATAGCATAGCCAACCCCACTAAGGCACAAATGAGTAGTCCTTTTCGGATTTGCACTCCCCTGATTAAAAAATTGAAAGCCAAATCCAACAAAGGGAGTTAAGAAGGCAGGGAAGGATCTGGGGTGAGATTTTCTTTTGTTTTTCTGTTTTTTTTTTTTTGGGGAGACATGCCGTTAAACAATGGACCAGTAAGAATTCATTAGATGGATGTATAACCACGTGAGTTTTAATACTAGGATCATTTACTTTAGCAGGTGAGATGGTGCAGGTTGATTTATTGAATAACCAAGTACATACCTAACTATATTTTATTGCCAAAGTCATCTCAGGGATTTATATTCTCCAACATTTTAAAGTATCTTTCAGTATAAGGTTGGAAGAAACGAAAAGAAAAAACATAAAGAGATATAGACACCAATAGACCCGGATCCTCTATTTCTCTTCTTATTGTCCCCTTAAATCACTAGTTGAGATCTATGACAATGTCTTAAAAATTAAATCAGACATCAAACAAGAGAAGTTATTTAATGACAGTTTGATAGGATGACGTACTAAATATGAAAAAGAACAGTAAATAAACCGTAAGATATATATATACATATATATACACACACACCACAGTCCTATTTATAAGTCCAGTTTGATATGTAATAAATGAGATTATGACAATTTTACTTATATTAATTATACCCATAAAGATAGAGAGAGAAGAAACAGTTGACAAATACCCAATCATAAATGAGGGCAAACTTAAAAATTTACCCCCATAATCATTGTGTCAACTACCTCTCCTTAGTATGTCTCCTTAGTATGTGAAATTTGATCAAAATTTGAAACTGCAGCCAAATGCTTCAAACGCCCATTGGGATCAGACCAACCCCTCTCGCTCTCTTCCCCCACAAAACACTCAGCTTTAAAGATTCTTAAGGATCCAAATTCATCTTCTAGCAAATTCGCACTACATTACAATCTAGTATTACTGGTGCTGATGATAAGCCCAAAACCTGGGTCATCTAACAAAAACTGACCATTCCAGTTTCAACAACTTCCGACTTTCTTATCCTTCGGAATTAAACGTGAACACTGGAGTGAGGGAGGAGGCTTACCATGAAGAAGGAGACAATAGAGTGAAGATTGAGCTTATATTCATGGAGAGGCACGTGCTGAAACCCTGAGCATCTCTCTAGGAGGCAAGCGTCATTAGCCCCAAAGAACACGGTCACAGCTATTGGTTCTCTTTCACCATCATCATCGTCTGGTTTCTCAGGGAAGACTCTGTCCAAAACCTTCAGTGCCCATCTCGTATTATACCCACTATACCCTCTTAGCACCACATCCACCTGATCATTGACCAAAACCCAATTGAAAATATAGAAGCAAAAATACGCAGCGAAGTTGGTCAAAACCATTACAGAGAAAAAGGGAAAAGACACAAAACAATCAAATAGTCTGTATTTAACTGTGTTCATACCGTGCGAGCGAAATGATTGGCCAGAGAAGCACCCCAACCTCCGATGTCAAAGGAATCCTCCGTGATTGAATCACCGAAAAGATAAATCTTTGGCCTCATCTCAAAGATTTCTTTTATGGGTATTGCTTTCTCGAGCTTCTATGTAAAACCCCACAGTAACGGAATCGAATTGATCCAGATTCAGATGAGCCAAAGCTTCTTCCTCATCCCCTGTTGTGCGGCTACAATATGTTAGTTACTTGCTGCATCAATATAATACAGCTGTTATTATATTTCCTTATTTTGTTGGTGGTAAAAGCTGCCATTTTTTAATACACCTCTAATCCCAATTAATGGACCCCCAAAAGGCGCATTCTGATGTGGATGAACACAAGCAGTTCTTTTTCTCCCTGAGACCCCATCCAGTGACGTGGTGGCGTAGCAACTAATTTTCAAGCTTTTTGTCTATTTCTTTTTCTCAACCATAACATTGTTTTCAAGCTTTATTCAGTTAAAAAATATTTTTTAAAAATATATTTTAAAATTATTTTAAGTGAGTTGGGTTAATGTGTACAAAAGTAATTATAGATTGTTAACCAATAAGGTCCTCATATCAATAGGATTTGAACTCACAACCTTATTATGATTATAAGTCAATCCCTTTACCAACTAAATCAATCTTTGTTAGCATCTATTTAATATTTTTACTTCAACTAGAAATAATTTTATGTAATTTTTATGTCAAAAATATTATCAACTTGGTCAAAAATTTGAGTAAATTATTTTTAAAAAACATATGTTTAATGAAATATATTTAATAATTTTAAATGATACTCCTCCGCTCCTAATTATAAGACATATTTAACAGATTTTAAAGAGATTAAATAGAAGAATTAAATTAATTAATTTTACTCATTTTTCTAAAATAACCCTATGTAAATTTTTTTTTTTGTTGAAAAGGGGCTGATTAACAATTAATCAGAAACAGCTAAGCAAAGACGAACACTTCCGACTCCCCTAGCATCCGTATGCAGGATACCCCGCATGGCCTCAGGTGGTTCTTCAAGGGAATGAAATCCCCTATCCAGGTCCAACGCATAGGTAGCTAAGAAATCAGCACACCTATTCCCCTCGCGATAAATATGGGTGATAGCCACCCTCCAATCCGAGCCAAAGCCGCCGAACCTCCGAACGATGCTTTGGCAACCATGATTCCGATCTCCTGTATTCGAACTAGTATCGGCGCCACAAAGACAATCAACACGGACAACAATGTCCCTATAACCCACCACCACGCAAGACCCGGACCATCCATCAACGCCCAAAGCTCCGCTTGAGGGAAGAGCGGTCCGATGTTTCGACAACACCCATATAACCACATCCCTTCATGGTCTCTGATGACACTCCCCGCTCCTGCCCACCCTGTTCCAGCCTTCATAGCACCATCACAATTCAAGGCCACACTCGGATAACCTGGTTTGACCCAGCATATGGACCAACTCCGCTTCTCTACCCTTCCTTTCTGTCCCACACCAAAGTGCTCCATTGCCTGTCTATTAAAATCCAAGAACAGCCGCACCTCCCGTGCTATCGTATTGGCACTGACGTGATTTTGTTGGAATAGGAGCTTATTCCTGGCGTCCCATAATTTCCAACATACTAGACCGAACAGAATTGGCCAAGAGGCAGGTTCATCGTCTTTGGAGCTAATCGGATCAAGATTCAGGCAAAGCCACTTCCGAATCCCCCCTTGGAAAAACCTTTCATGTCGCTGTATTGGAATAACTAAACTCCATACCTCTTTTGCATACATACAGTGCCTCAATATATGATCAACATCCTCCACATCAACCCCACACCTAGCACAAACATCAATATCAGTCAAATGTCTTCGTCTTCTAACAGCATTGGTTAGTAAGCTGTCACGCGCCGCAAGCCAAAGGAAGGTCCGGACCCTTTGGGTGCCACCGTGTTTCCATATCACCTTCCATAGTTTGTCCGCCTCATCATCCCTCGAATTATTTAGCAACTCATATGCAGACGCAATGGTGAAATGCCCATCCGCGCGAGAGATCCCAGAAACTAGAAGCCTCCCCGTCACTCATGACCGGAGCCTTACAGCCTGAAATCCTAGACAAGACCCCCTCCGGCAACACCCGATTAAACAAAGGCCAATTCCATCGTCCGTCTGGAGACACATAGTAGTTAACCGGTCTCATAAGTTCCTCCGTGACATATCCTGAATGCCGGGTGCTTCAAAGGCCCCACCTCGGGAACCCGGTTATCCCGCCGAAACGAATACGGGACCCATCACCCAACGCCCGGCGTGAGCCCAAATCAACATCCTCCCAAAGATGCCTCGAGACTCCTCCATAGATAAGAACTACGGGTATTATTCTTACAGACCCTCGTCACCTCATCCCAGCCATACTTCCTTCTCAAGACCTTTACCCAAAGGAGGTTTGGTTTGGTTTTAACCGCAAAAGCCAATTTCATCAGGAACGCCTGGTTCTGCATCTCCAACTTCTTAAATCCACCACCCTTGCATAGAAGCTGGCACATGTCATTCCACTTTACCAAACTTGGCCTATGCTCTGTAGCAGAGCGACCCCACACAAAGTTGCGAATATGACGTTCCATCCGATTACACACCCCTGTTGGAATTTTCGTAGACTGCATAGCATACGTAGGAACAGCAGCTAATACTGCTTTAGCCAACGTAATACGACCTGCCAACGAGAGTGTTCTGGCTGCCCACCCAGAAAGCTTAGATTGAACCCGCTCCTCAAGATAGGCATATGTTGCCGCTGTAACCCGTTGATGTAGCAGAGGAACACCCAAATACATCCCAAGGTTGCTTGGTTGTTTGAAACCCCAACTCTTCACCAATTCTCATTCTCCTACTAGGAGGCACATTTTTGGAAAAGCTTATAGCCGATTTCGAGCTACTTACTTTATGCCCAGAGCTGGAACAGAAATCAGCAAGAACTTTCTTCACCAAAGTAATCTGTGATGGTGTAGTGGAACTAAATAGCACTAAATCATCTGCAAAGAATAAATGGGAAAGAGGAGGACCCCCCCTTCCCAATATAACAGGGACCACTCCTTCTTCCGCACATGCCGATTTATTATTTGCGAGAGTCGCTCCATACACAAGACAAAAGGTAAGGGGAGGGGATCCCTTGCTGATTCCTCCGGTAGGAGAGAAATTCTCAGAGCGAGATCCATGCCAAAGGACTCTCATACTACTGGTCGTCACACAAGTCATCACAGCATCTACAAATTTCACCGGCAGTCCTGCATCAAAAAGAGTGTCCTTAATAAACTCCCAGCTCAATCGATCATATGCTTTCTCTAAGTCCACCTTTATAGCCATCCACCCCGAAGCACCACTGTTTATTGCGCATAGAATGAAGAACTTCAGGCGATTATTATATTATCGTGATCGTCTCCCGCCACAAAGCTTGCCTGGTTAGGTAGAATCAATCTAGGAAGCCACCTTTTGAGTCGATTAGCCAATACTTTAGTAATAATCTTGTAAGGGACAGTGCAAAGGCTTATTGGCCTAAAATCATTCATGCACTCCGGAACCGGGATCTTAGGGATAAGAGTGATAAGGGTCTCATTCAAAGACGCATCAAAATTACCATTGTCAAACAAATCCACCACCAATTGACCAATAGAATGGCCCACTACTTTCCAGTTATTCTGAAAAAATGCAGCATGTAACCCATCTACTCCAGGGGCTTTATTGGGCTTCATTTGGAATAAGGCTGCATGTACCTCACTGATGGAAATATTGGCATTTAAAGACAAGGTCATGGCATTATCCATAACAGGGAAAAGTCCTCTCCCGGATAAGAAGGAACCCGATCGGCATCCCCGAGAAGAGCTTTTATAGAAGGCCAGAGCCCATGCCCGCATTGTCTCGGTGTTAGAACACCACTGCCCATCTTCATCACGGAGCCCACTAATAGCCTTCTTCCGGCTTTTTTGAACTGCCTTTGCATGATAGAAAGCTGTGTTCCTGTCACCGAAATTAATCCAGTCACACCGCGCTCTTTGGGCCCATGTTAGACTCTCCTGCTCACAGATCAATTCAAATTCTCTTCTCAACTCACCTTCCAATTGTTCCAACCGAGAAGAGTGGCGGACTTCCTGGGCCTTCTGGATTCCCCCCAGCCGAGCCATGATGCGCTGTTTTCGGTGCCCAATACTGCCAAAAACATCCCGATTCCATTGCTTGATTGATTCATCCGATGTTGCCCAAGCGACCAAATACCGAAAAGGACGTTGAGTTGGAGGAAGCCGCTCCGATCTCGAATGTGGATGCGAGGCAGTGCGTGATCGGCTGATTTTAGGAAGGTTCCACACTTCTGTGCTACCAAAGGATCGCAACAACGGGGTATTCCCAAAGCACGATCAAGCCGTTGAAACAAAGTGCCCGTCGCCACGTATATTTAGGGCCTGAGAAACCCAAATCAACTAACCCACTGTTGAACAGGAACTGTCGGAACAAACGACACCCACTGGCTCTAGACACCACTCCCCCGGTGCGGTCCCCACTATGAAGTATGGCGTTAAAATCCCCAGCTACTACCCAAGGGCCTGACTGAGTACGAGCAACATCAGTCAAGGCGCTCCACAACTGCTTCCGCAACATGGCACACGGGCTACCATAGACACCTGTGAAGTTGACAGATTCCATACCACCATGCAACGCAACCCTGGTGTGGATAAACTGGGGGTGACAACGTTCAACTGTAACTTTCAAAGTGTCCTTCCATAGTAGCCAAATGCCTCCTGAAAATCCATGAGTTTCCAA
Organism: Acacia pycnantha; assembly: GCA_025563575.1. Classification (NCBI taxonomy): domain Eukaryota; kingdom Viridiplantae; phylum Streptophyta; class Magnoliopsida; order Fabales; family Fabaceae; genus Acacia; species Acacia pycnantha. Next base: position 2,330,824 of record JAMWYP010000095.1, on the reverse strand, counting down.
CCTATAAGAAAAATCAAAACGGGATTGGGAAATAAATTTGTCACTTTAATCCCATGAATACGTGGTTCAACTAAGACCACCAAATCCGGACGATGCTCATTCATAAATTGAGAAAAAGAGCCAAAGAAACTCCCCTTGCAGCTCCTTGGCGATTCCAGGACAAAGGCCTTCATAAACATAAGAAACAATATAGATATCAAACCACCATACCAGCCCCGGTGGGTCTTCATCCTTCCCATCTCGCAATGGGTTCATAACTCTGAGCAAAGCGGGGTCCATCGGATTTTTTGATGAGACAAACTCCTCTCTAATAACTTCCAACGCGTCCTTAGAAATCTGCACTCTGATGGTTTTTCCTAACTTTTAAATTCCTCGTACCCGTGGATTGAAGCTTTACCCCTTGCGCTACCTGGCGTTTTTGCAAATCACGGGCAACAATGTTTTCCTTACCCATGCTTGAGCCTCCTTTAGCTATTACCTCCTTCTGAGCGGCCTTTTTTGACTCATTCTTAACTGACTTTAGTTCCTCCAGCGTCTGTCGTGATTGTTGAAGAAACATGACAGTATGCTTGCTTGCATCTAATGATGACGTGGACAAGGTGGAATGTTTATCCGATATTGACGCTATGGGCTCCAGCACCTTACTTCCTTTCCCTTCAACCCGATGCTCCAACTTTCCTATCCTTTCACCACACCCTTCCGGGCCCACCTTACTATTACTTCCTGAAGCACGTCGTTCGGATTGGCCTTGCTCTTTACAGCGTTCGGATAGATCATGCTCATTATTAAATTGTTGCACCACTATTTGACTATTCTTCTCCATAGGTTGCACTTTGGGCCTATATTCCATGCCTTGTTTAGGGGCCCCATTTTTATTTCCATTTGAATGTTGCTTCCCATTCAGATTTTTATATTCAAATCCACCAGAATTTAATGACGTCCGGGTCTTCCTCCCATGCTGATTTCCTTCCATTATTATAGTGTCTATTTTGGTTTCTTGCGGGGATGGTGCAATCAGATCCTCACAATCAAAGAGGACATTATACCTTGATCCTCCATTATTATTCAATCCCCCCAAATCCGGCCCTTTCCCAAGAATCTTCTTATTTCCTTTTTTAGGATATCGAACCTGCATCCAGGCCCCATACGGGGACGCGTTTTCCCTTTCACCGCCAGTGGAGTCGGAGTTTCCATCCACCACGGAGGTTATGGCTGGTTGCACTGATGGAGAAACCTCCTTCAGGGGACAAGTTGATGGATTTGTAGAGACCTTTTCCGGGCACTTATCTTTCATATGACCGTATTTTCCACAATGAAAACAGATATGCGGAAGTCCTTCATATTCAACCCCATAAAACATACCATCCACCATAAAACATACCATCCACCTTAAATTTTGAAACAGACCCACGAACATTTGTGCATTCCATTCGTTCAAAAAAAAAAAAAAATGCTTTTTCAGTTGCGGTAGTTCCCAATTCAGTTATGATCCCGCCAGCCTGTATCTGCATTGCATTGTAAGATCCTAACAAATTCATAGAAATACGAAATCATCAAATGTGTAGAATTCGAAATCATGAGATGTGTAGCCTATAACCTACATTTTATATCAATCACTTTTCACGATAGTTTCGGGAAAATATTTTTAAAGAAATCTTAAAATTATTTTATTAAAAAAATAAATTCTCACTTAATGGAATATAAATGTGTCATTAAATTAATTATTTTTAGAGGAAGTATTAGTGGAGGTGATATGAGAAAAATATAACAGAAATTGCTCAAAATTATTTTGTTAAAAAAACAGTATAATTAAAATGTATGTGGTATTAATGAGTTACAATTATTACTTATTTTATATAATATATAGGTACATTATTAAATTATTATTGTATTTAATTATTATTGAGAAAGTATCAGTCAGGTATTTTATGAAGAAATTGACAAAAATTATAATGTTATCCTAGATCAAAACCAACTTTTAAATGTTATACTATAATTAGGACCGGAGGAAGTAATATATTACTATAAGAATCTCAAAAGTTTCTTACATCAATTTTATCAAATTCTCAATCGCATGTGATCATGTGTCTCATTTTTGAATTATTATCATTTAATTATAAACCCATATAAAAAAAAGGGGGATACATGATCATGTGTGACTGCAAAACTTGATATAATACATATAAGCAACTTGTAAGCAGAGGTAGATCTACATATTTGCCCCCCTTAAATTTGTCACTTGGTTTAAAATTTTTTTAAAGATGTATTTAGTGCCTTGAATTTGTCTCTTCCAAAAAAAATTTGTTAAAATTGTATTTGATAGAATTCATAATAGACAATTATTATGAAATTCCAAAAAATAATGCCTAAAAGGATGACATTGTAATTATTTTTATTGTAATATACTTTTGTTATTAAAATATATATACTTGAATTTTTTGAATTCCCACATTTCATTATAATTTATGTAGCTGCATTTCTAACAACACTTAGCCTTGGTTTTCTAAATGATAGGTTTGTAAAATAATTGTCTTCCTTATTACATCATCAGTATTCACTTGATTTCATGAATATTTTGTTTTATATTCTTTTCTTTTCTTGTTTATATTCTTTTGTTTTTTAATGCATTTAAAACTTTCCTTAGAAAAAACAAAAGAAAAAATCAAAGGCAGCGCCCCCGAATCCTCCCCACCACTGGTGCCCCCTAAATAATTTTCTGAATCCGCCCCTACTTGTAAGTATACATTTGATATAAGTATATATGTGTGTGTGTCTGGGTGTTTTTGCAATTGCAAAACATTTTAGCACATATATAATTGAAAGATTACATTGTAAGTAGCTTTTAATAAGTAAATAAGACTAAACATTTAAATTTATTAAAAGATAAAAATTTATAATGATAAATTTAATTAATTTTGTAATATGGCAATTGATTTAACATGTGACAAAAAATTTAAAAATATATGCTAAATTTATTTTAAAAAATTTGGATAAAGATATGTGATTAATTAAATAATTATTTTTTAGCTAAAGATTACATGATTATTAAGTAGTAATATTTACTTTTAAGAGGGGCATTTTTTCTCAAAATAACGGGTCAATGATGTGATTTAACAATCAACTAACAATTGAGTAGATGAAAGTTGAATTCAAAATCAAAATTGAAAATAAAGTTTATGTAACATATATTTTAATTTTAAGGAAAATCTATATAATTTTTCAAAATAAAATAAAGGTCTTTATAATTTAGAGTAAATAGAGAAATTAATATATTTTACTCTAAAAATAACCATGTGCTTGCGGGTAAAAATGTTGAAAACTAACATATTCGTATAGTTTTTTTCCCTAATGGTTACCTTTTAACAGGGTACCGTACTAAATAAAAATATCTCTATTAAAACTTAATTTTTTACTCGAAAAGAAATTAATTGAACTTATACAGGTATATTTTTAATAACTTTTTTCTTGCTACATATAAGTTTAAAATTTTAATATTATTTAGATCAAAACACTTTTTATGATGAGGCTAGGTCTAATATATTAAATGGAGTTTGAATTATTATTACGACTAAGATATGTCCAGCACTCAAATTATTTTTCTAAGTTCATCCAGTCACTAAGTTTTTTGTAGTGCAGTCCAGTGGAAGAATATGATTTTGTATTTGTGTCTGCATAATTAATAAGAGGGATTCGGATAATTATTTTTTAAGGAAATTTTTAAATGTATTAAAAAATAAAATAATATAGATAAAAAAAAATTAACTTAACATAGAAAAATAAAAATCAAGAGTCATATTGATAACACTTGTAACTGTATCAAAATGGGAACCCCAAAGTCGCTTTAAGGTTGTCTCTTGATTTAAACATTTTTCATTTGGTATTTCACCGCGAGCAATTCTTTCAATTATTATCTCATATTGATTCATTTGAAGAATTTCCTTCCGTTGGTATGAACCCCCACAACGGTAGCCATCTTTTGGAACATGCTACAAAATTCTTGAATCTTTTTATTAAATTATGACTGCACACAATTTATTTACAAAAAAAAAAAAAAAACAGAATTTGTGTCCACGTACTTGCACCAACATGGCTCCGCCAGTTGTGCAATCTCAATCGAACTCCAACATAAGTTTAATTTTACCATTAAAACGCTATTGGGCAAACTTTTGACATAAAAAAAGTATCCACATGGCATCCAAGTATTGCTTAGCAAATCAACCACCATCGCCAGTTCTCGATAGCTCAAATCAGAAACCATGGCTTTCACCACCAATGCTCTGTTTTCTTCTCTTAGGAACCAACAAGTTACAGTTCCATGTTAGAAACAAGTGAACAAGGGAAACCCCAATTGATTCTTATAAGCAGATTAGATAATGGCTCGATTACGACCTTTTGCGAAAATATATCCTTCACCAGTTCTTCATACTCATTTGTCCCTGCTACATCTTCAAGATTCTTCAGTCTCGCCTCCAATTTCTCACTCTTCATAGCTAAAACATTACATCAGGAAAGAGTCAAAATTTATGCGCAAGTTTTACTTGACAACTAAATTGCAAGTTTAAAAGTGTGTTCCGATTGTAACTCCTTTTGACCCATCAACTAAATTAACGAACGAATGCTTCAAAGCTTCTCCAAACTCATTGGGAAGCAAGTCCTAACCGATATCACTGGTCACAACCTATGAACAAAATGGAAGGATCTGAGGCGATCCAGATAGAACAAAATGGCGCGTATGGGACATTGGTTAGCCAGAACAGATCCGCAACACCACTCAGAAGCAAATGGGATAATTTTTTTCGTCAAAATTTGCATAATCAGCATTTTTACGGTAAAAGTTAAATTTTTGTTGGGGTTACATTAAATTGCACCATAAAAATTAGTTTAAGGTTGTAGTTGTATCAGAAAAAACTTTAGGGCACCTTGACCCTTATTATTATTATTTTTTATATCAAGAAATCAAATCAAATAAAAAACAAGTAGATAAAGGAAAACACAAAAGGGACTAAGGTCCCACACTCCCACCCCCTCTTAATATGAGCTACACTCATCACATCAGCTAGAAGAAACTGATAAAGGCTAGAAGGAGTGGCCCTTTTTATTATAATTATGAAGATGTGGTCAATTGTTGGCCAAACAAAAGATATGGACAATTTACCTGTTATTTATTTGCATAGTTAAAATTTAATTTAATTTAAATAAATTAAATTGGGGGTTAATATTTTTTGTTCGGCCTAAAATTATGACGGGGAGAGACCTGAGAGTGTGTGTATATTGTGGGAGAGCCCAAAATGTGATTGAATAATATTTAATTAATGAAGCCCAAATATTTAACTATTGGGTCCAAAAGTTCAATTAATGGCCCACATTCTTTAATTGTAGTCCATATATTTTTTTATAGATTTTTCTTGCTTTTCTATAAAAGACAATTTATTCATCAAGATGATAGAACGAGATCCATATAAACACCAACTCAACCTGAATAATCAAGACTAAATTGGGGGTTCAAAGTCTAAACACAATACAACATTTAAACACTAGCACAACAACATCTAAAACAGTGAAATCAAGAAACTTTAATGAGGAGGTCTAAGGGCCCGTTTGGATGAGATTTAAAAAAAAATGTTTTTTTTTTGTAGTGCTTTTTTTTAAGCTTCAAATTGGAGCTTTTTAAAAAATAATTAGTATCAGTATTAAGAAGGGGGAAAAACGTTCAAACCAAAGATTTTAAATTCTTTTTACTATATTTGATCAGCTTGCTCAACTCTTCAGAAAACCTTTACAAATGAGAGAAAATGAGAGAGAAAAGTGGGAAGAATGGAGGAGTGTTTGAAATGAAGTGTGGTTGGGGTATTTATAATAATATGTGTAACTCTTGTAGCAGTTGATATGACGGAATTTGTAGCGATTTTTATTCGTAGTAGTTTATGTGATAGTTTTTATAGTGGTTTAGTTTAGTTTTGTAGCGGTTTTATAAAAATTCATTGGTATTTAAAAAAATATATATATAAATTGAGGTTTACAAAAACAAAAATATAATTTTCTTAATCATTTTTTGTCATCATCCTTACAAAAAATGTGTGGAGAAAATGTTCGTGGTGAGTTTAATATTTTGTACAAAAATTAAACTTAATTAAGTGATGATAAAACATAACTTATAAAAACGTACCGAATTATAGGTAAATTGCTATCGCCTTCATGGAAGAATTTTTTGAAATTTGCGGTTGGAATGGCTCTCTCATAGACAATGTTATCACCATCACCCATGTCATAAAGGTTTCAAGGCTTTTAGTGAACCACCATATTCCAATCCTAGTGCCTCTCGTCCTCGACATTATAAACCTGTAACATCCTCATTTTTAATTTTATAAGTTAATTATAATTATAAATTAATTATATATGATAAATGTATTTATTATATATTTGTGGGAAAAGAAAAAGAAGAGAATGAGAAAGAAAGAAATAAAAAAAAAATAGCAGCAGCAAAAAGAAAAAGAAAAAAGCTGCAGGTGCAGCGCATGGATGGGGCAAGTGCCCCCCCATTAGGGGTGGAAACAGCCGAGCCAGGCCGAGGCGACCCTTAACCGAGCCAGGCACATTATGCGAAGTGGCACGAGCTCGGCTGTGGCCTCACACGAGCTTATATTTTGGCTCGAGCTCAGCACATTAACAGGCCTGTATTTTTAAAAATCCTGTACTTCGCTAACAGGCCACAGGCCCCAACGAAAACAGGCCGAAAACAGGCCTACCTTAAATAGAACACAGGCCTACTTTAAACAGGCCAAAAACAGGCCTACTTTACAACAACATAACAGATTCAACATAAAAAATGAAATCAAATACAACATACAACATTCCATCAACATCCAAAATTCAGAAAGTAAACTATAGTCCAGCACTATAACACTAAGACAATTCAGAAATTATGCCACACGAATTCAGGCACCAATCAAGTCCGTTTGTTTGTTTGATCTTTTTGGGGAATAACACTGATTGACAAACAAGGGAGTAGTACATCTTTATACTTTCACTCCCCCCCTCTAATTTCCAGCAGCTAACCAAACAGAGAAGCTGTTTGTACAGGCCACTCGCTACACGCGGCAAAGATGAATGCAGGGAAAAAAGACGAAGCTGAGTCTAGTTTAGGGGACAAGTGAGAAGCTGGAAACCTGGAATCCATCAGTTAGCAGTTACATTAATCATACAAAAGGCTAGATCCAGATTGAAACATAAATATTCAACTAATAATTTTCTTAGAAAAAAGTTTTTGCAGAAATTTTCTTGAGATGAAAACCCCCAAAAAAATTTGTAGAATTTCATAGATCTCAAGTGTTTAAGTTTCATTAGATATATGAGTGAAAGTAGATAAACATAAGGTCGTTCTAGGTTTTTTTTTTTTCCAGACAGGGACGGACCTTGGGAGAAATATTTGGGGGGCCAAATATAAACTTATTAACTAATTAAAAATTTTATGATTATATAAATTTTTTAAAATATTCAAATTTATAATAACAGTATTTTAACAATTCTAACGTATAAGATAACATACATGTCTTTAGTATGGATGTCATATCAATTACAAAATGAGAAGATATCATGAAATTCCAAAAGATTGCCTGTTATATAAATATAATATATCAAAATATTAAAAGTTAACAATGTAATTTATAAATCAAAATTAATAAAACACTATATTAAATGAAACAATTAAAAAGTACCTTCACTTAAAGTAACACTCTTCGCTCTTTTAGTGACTTGAAATCATCAATAATTGAATCAGTAGTGAAAGTGTCAGCTATTTCTCTTTCAATATGAATTACCATATTATCTGCAATAAAATCATCTTCCATCTTGTTATGCAACCTTGTCTTAATTATTTTCATTGCTGAAAACGAGCGTTCTGAGGTAGCTGTTGAAACTGGAAGAGTTAATAAGAGGCGAATCAATCGATCGATCAAGTAATACACCTTAGATTTCTCTGTCTTCATCAAAGCACAACATAATTCAGGTAGAGTTGATAGATTCTTCAAATTTGGATGACTAGAAGCATCAATAACAAAATGTTGAAGTTGAGGCTTCAAAATTATGTTCTCTTGCTCCATAAAATCAGCAGGATAGTATTTTGCAACAAGAGTACAAATATTATCAATGTTGAAATCTTTATAAGCATCCTTAGGAATCAAGTGAGAGCTAAGTGTCAAAAGCTCCAAAATGTTGTCCTTAAACCTCATTCAACTCTTGCAACTGTTTATCTATTGTAACTAAAAATATTTCCACTTTATAGTGATGCTCCATTGTAATATGATATTTTTTATGACGGGAGCGTCCTTGTTGTGCTATATATGGAGCACTAAAGTTAGGAACATCAATCTCATGTTGCTCACAGAATAATGTCACATTTTTCAATAAATTCAACCAACCATCTTCTCTCAATTTTTGAATGAGAACTTTTGTAGTACCAACTAAATTCACAAAGATTGACTATATCTTGGGATTGTTCTTGCAAAGCTTGGCAAAGAACATTTGTTATTCCCATGATTTCTTTCATCAAGTGTAGGATCAATATGAACTCAAATGAAGTCAAAATATTATAAGCAGCATCAGCATCCCTCTTTGAGAATAAGTTGATCCATCAACAATAATCTTTTCAAGAACAGAACAAGTTGCTGCAAACATATTTATTATACTACAAATTGAGTAAAAATGAGAACTCCAACGAGTATCTCCAGCCCGTTTCAAAGTACCAATTTGGTTTTCCCCTTTACCAGTTTCAAGTTCACCAATCTCAAGCAAATATGCAATTTCATCTAACTTGGCAGCTTGTAACTCATCATGTTGTTTACTAGATGAACATATAATATTAACAACAAAAGTTAAATTTGAAAAAAATTGATGCACAGGAATAACTTCTCTAGAAGCAGCAACCAATACACGTTGTAATTGATTAGCATAACAATGCACATAGTATGCAGAAGGGCAATCATTGAGAAATAATGCTTGCAAACCATTCCATTCTCCTCTCATATTACTAGCCCCATCATAACCTTGACCACGAATATTAGAGATATCAAGATTATGCTTAGAAAAGACAGCACACAATTCTTTTTTAAGAGTTAATGCCATAGTGTCTTTAACATGTATAAGATAAAAAAATCTTTCTTGTATGCAACCACTTTCATCAACAAACCTCAAAAAAAGTGACATTTGCTCCCTTTTTGATTCATCACGTGCTTCATCAACAATTATGCAAAACTTAGAATCTTCAATCTCTTGACGAATGTGGTTACGAACTTTGCTTGAGAGGATATGCAAAATTTCTTTTTGAATTCGAGGTGAAGTATACTTGGAATTGTACCCCTGTTTTTTTATTCCAAAGTTTCATCACGACCTCTAAAAGCACATGCTTGAAATGTCAACCAACGTACTGTATCAATAGACGCCTTAATACGTAGTCGGTTCTTTAAAATTTGATTTGAACTTTGTACATTAAAGACATTTTGGATATGCCCATGCTGATTCAACAAGTCTTCACAAGCCTTCAATGCTTTGTTATGTGGTGAGCAATGATCTTCTCCTATACGATTGAGAAAAACCCAATTTTTTCCACTAAGGACCTTTTTCCAATTTTGAAATCCTTTAACAGTAAAAACATCTGCTCTAGAACGCCCACTTGGTTTAGTAATAAGAAAACATGGTAAGCAATAATCAGCATTTGTAGTAGGAGAATACTCTAACCAAGAAGGAAATATACCAAACCAAGTATGCTGAAATCTTCTTGGATGATTCTTTCCTGTAAGAGGATAACATTGAAGTTTACACTGATATGGACCCCATTTTAAATAAGCCCTTCGAACTTCATCTCTTTGATTCACATGATATTGCCATATTTGAGGGCGTTTACCTGGATCACGCTCTAAGGGACTAACATCAAATTCATTGGAAGTAACTTTAGGAATTTTTGAAGGTTGTTCCTCACCATCAAACCTTAGAGCATCATGGCAAGTCTTTTCAATCGGTAAAGATGTAGAAGCTATGTTACCTTCCTCTATGTGATCACTAGCTTTCCTCTTGAAAAATGAATCAATTGTTTTATTCTTCATCATTGAGCTATTCTTAGATTTTATCACTTTCCAAATAACCTATAAAAAATTTAAACAATATAATTAACTATTATCATACTAAATATAAATATAGAAAAACAAAACTCATTTTTTAACCTCTTTCATATTAAAATGTAGAAGTTCATTGTATTTAAAAAAAACAATGCAGAAGTTCAATATGTTCAAGTGTTCAACGACAATTAGGAGACTAGGATAGGATTTCATCATCAAACATATTATGCAATTATCCAAAGTTTGTGTAGAACAGCATAAGCGACAAATCAGAAATGGATAAAAAAACAAACACATTAAAAAATCATACCTTGATGCTTAGTAAATTACTTCGGTACCTTGGAAGTCTGGAACAAATGGAAATCTTTATGGAATATTTCAATTCGGTACCTTGAGGCTGTGCTGCACATCATTCAATATTTCAATTCGTATGGAATCTGGGAGAGCGACAAAGTGTGGGTGAAGACCTGGACCGGACGGCTGGACGTATGGCAGATTAGGGAGACTGGGAGAGCGAGCGCGCAGTGGACATTGTTTATATATATATATTTTTAAAAATATGGACTTTTTTTTGGGGGGGGGGCATTATCTTATAAGGTCCGTCCCTGTGTGTAGATATATGTACACACAGATATGTATGTATGTCTGTATATGTGTGTGTGTCCACGCACACATATGTAATACCCTAAAAATCATACTTATAATAAGTATCATAATTTAGTAAACAATACCTATTGAAAATAGGTGAATATGTGGTCTCAAATCTTGAGTCATATTTACCTTATTTTTCTAGGGTATTATCTATTAAAATTAGAGAAAGTAAAGAGCTGGAAAGCCCTAAATACAATTATGGGTCATAACATACCCTGAAAATATTGTGATAAATCTTAAGAGACAAATAAATATTTATTAAAAATAGGAAAGTATGTTGTCTCTAATTTATATAATTTTTGGAATTATTTTCCTTGGAAAATAATAAGGCGAAATTAAATATTATTTTGGGGGATCATAAGTGACCCCATGATTTTTAATATAATACATGGGACGTAAAATACCAATGTCAGTGTAATAGTTGTGAGAAAATGATTAATCCTAAATAAGAAAATTATCAACAATTAGTAAGTGATTAAATAAATAATTATTGGCTAATTGTTTAAACATGAATCAAGGAGATATTCAAAGTTAATTATGTGCAACCTCTAATTGGAGATTAGTGACCAATTAAGGGTCAAGATTAGCAAAAAGGTAATTGCGAATTAATTGGACATGATTAAGTAATGTATAAGATGAACTACACTTAATCCCTAAAAGATTAATTAAGCAACAAAGGATTAAGCAATAAGATAATTACCTAATTAACTACTTAATGCATGGATTAATTAGATAAAGCAAAGTTGACAAGTCAACCATGAGGGGGCAGCCGAAATTGTAGGGAAAAAATAGAAGAAGAAATGTTAAAAGCATGTGTGAAAAGGGTTGTGGTCATTTGAGGAAAATATCATGATATTTTGGGAAAAAGATGAGATATTTGTGAAAAAGCAAATAGGATAAATGAGAACTGATAGAAAATAAATCCTACCTTGAAATCCTTGGATTAAGTGCTAAACATCTCTGGACATATTATGAATCAGTGAATTTTTATCCCGAAGTTGGTGTTAGCCGAAGTCATTTCCGTAACCGATGGCGTTTGTCCTAAAATGATCAGCAGGCTAGGAAATACCCTTAATGGAATCATAAATTTTATTAATCCACATATTTCTCAAGAGTAAGCAGAGACCTTCAAGACTACGTCGATGAATTTTTGAGATTGCTTAAGATTACGCGATTAGAACACCGAACAGGGGACTTTAACGAATGAATCCATAAAGCAAAGGAGATGACATCACCTTGGTGACATCATTTTTTGGTGAATGACCTAAGGGGAGGTCGGCCAAGAGAGGAAAAGGAGAGAGAAAAACTTGTTGGCTAAGGTTTCAAATGGAGGGCTAAGATTGGATTCAATAAAGTTGATCCAAGGGTTGAAATCCATGGACTTTTCCTATAAATAGGCCCTTCATTCCTCTTCATTTCTCACCAATTCACAAAGAAATTCTAGAGAGAGGTTAGAGAGAAGTGAGAGCAAGGAGGAGCTCTGGAGAAGAAGTAGCAAAGTGCTGGGTAATTTCTTCGGTACCTAGTCTTAAGTCCTAGTTTCGATTCGGTAGTTATAATAGAAATGTTGTTTTGATCTTTAATCTTCCAATATATTGTAGATATCATGTTTTAGGGTTAAATATGGTATTTATTTAGAAAATATGTTGGAGAAAGAGATATGTCAAAATTTTGGAAGATTAGAGTCAAAGTAACGAAGTTCTGGCGAAATTTCGTCGATTAGTGGAGTCAGGGGTAAAATGGTCATTTTTGACTAAAATGACTGTTATGATGATTGATTAGTAACAAATACGCTATTGTCCTTATAGGATACCTGTGAATACGTTCTGACCAACAGTTGTACCGTATATCGTCAACGAAGGTACGTTCGCGTACTAGTAACACTAACTCTGATAGTTATTGTATGCATATATGTATTTCCTCTGTCATGCCTTAACCTTTCATCTGACTGTATTGTTATTGCCGTGCATATCTAATTATGTACATTGTCCATTGTGTCTCAACCTTACATCTGACTGTATTGTTATTGCTTTGCATATCTGAATATGTACTTTTCCCATTGTGCCTTAACCTTACATCTGACTGTATTGTTATTGCCATACATATCTGATTATGTATTCCTTACATCTGATTGCCGTAAATATCGCTGAAACTTCATGAATATTTGTAGTACATATATGGTGTATATAATTATGAGGTTAACCGTTACCTGAGGTCCGGTGCGCGTTAGACCTCAGCTCTTCACATAGCTTCAGGGTCGGGAGGAACGAGGACCGAGGATAGGGGCAAGCAGTACGCTTAGATGGCCGGCTGAAGACTATCTTTTGATGCTACGGTGTGGGAATCGCCAGGGAGACACTTTTGTTGTCATTTACATTCAAAAACACTCGGATAATGTACTGTTCCTGTAATTAGCCAGACTTACGACATTTTGAATATATATATCAGTTGCTCTCTTGCTCCGATGCTCTACTCTGATGTTTTAATGAAAGAAAAAAATTATACTACTTTTGAAAATGGGATGTTACAACATATCTATAGCAAGACCATTATTTCAATTAGATAGTGTGAGGAAAGGAAAAATAGGCTGGAGAGATATGTAGCAGGAGCTATTGATTCACTTTTACTTATGTCATTTTAATTTATATAAGGGCATTTTAGGAAAATGAGTAAAATTAACTAATTTAATTTTTTTCCTTAATCTCTACAAAATCGGTTAGATATGTCCTATAATTAGGACCGGAGGGAGTAACATTTACCAATTGACATTTTTTTCTTGTAGTGAATAGAGGTTGTGTTCTGTTTTGATTAGTATGGTCTAAGTCTGGAAGTAATGAAACTAAAAACAAGGAAAGGATTAGGTGAAGAACAATCAAACTAAAAGTCTTTAATGTACTACCTTCGATCCTAATTATAGGAACACTTTTGTAGTGCAATTTGCACTATAAAAGTGTTCCTATAATTAGAACCGGAGGGAGCATAATGAATTTGTAGGTCAATTAATGTTTGTATGTGGTCAATTTGTGTTCTTTGCCCTGCGCTATAATTAGGACCAAAACCAACTCTAAAATGTTGTCTTATAATTAGGACGGGAGGGAGTATTTTACAATCCAACTTTTACCCAATCAGAGTTTTCTATATTTTCTATAAATCATATTTGATGAATCAAATTAAAGTGCTAGGTTGTGCCTAAAAAATTGAGAGACGTGAATCAACTTGTCATTTTTAACATTACATGACAAGTGCGCGCAGTGGTTCGTTTTAGGTATTGAGAACTTTTTCTTCAAGAAAATCATTTACTCGTATATTGGTACAATCAACAGGGAGTTATATTATTTCTATTTCTTATCATGTGATCTTTATCACTCAGTGCGCGAAACGCGTTGTTTGTTGTCCTTGTATTTAATTTGACCAAAAAAAAAAGTGTCCTTTTATTTATTGTGAATGTCAGTTAGGTCCCAAAGACAAAAAAAAATAGCAAAAAAGTCCCAATAGAAATTCACATAACCAAAAAGTTCCAAAGAAGTCCCTAGGGACATTTTTGTTATTAATTGTGAATGTAAAATTACTGATATACCCCAGAAAATAAAACGAAGTGCTCACTCAATATTCATCATCAGCCTTCTTTCGCACTTTCTCTCCCTCATCTTCGTAGAGATTCCGATGGGTTCGAATGGGGACGCCGACAACAAGTTGCACGAGGTTGAGCGTAGAAGGAGCTGAGACGCACAGGTTCTATTCAGTTTTCATCTTCATCTCCAGAGAAGTAGCAGTGAAGAACAGAGGAGAGCTCAACCACCGCATTGTTCACAATCTCTATCATCTTCTTCTGCGATCTTGAACGAAAGAAGTATATGGTCAGCAGCAACCAGTGGGAACGTCGTCTCTACTCAACTTGTGGCTGAGAGTAGTGATGTTGAGGAGACACTACAAAAAAAAACCTATTTTGTCGCGGTTAAATTGCCGCGGTTAAAAAAAACCGTTACAAAACAACAAATTGTAACGGTTTTATCCCATAACCGCCACTAAATAGTAACGGAAGCCATGACGGTATGGACCTCGGCTACCTTTGTAGCGGTTCACTCAAAATAAACCGCAATGATTTGGCGCCACTTTGGCGCGCAATGGCGGGAATTGTTGTCACTGTGATTTTGTAACGGTTTCTTGAGTAGAACCGCAATGCATTTGGCGCCACTTTGGCGCGCAATGGCGGGAATTGTTGTCACCGTGATTTTGTAACGTTTTTTGAGTAGAACCGTTACAAAAGTGGCGCCAACATTGGCGCCAACTTTGTTGCGGTGATTTTATAGCGGTTCCATCAAAAAAACCGCTACAAATAAACGAAACGTCACAATTTTGTCACGGTGTCCAGGAAGAGTGACCGTGGCCAGCGTCAAAATCTATATTTTGTAGCGGTTTCGAGGGGAACCGCTACAAATTTTCACACTATAAATAACGTTCATCAACTATAACTACTAAAGGAATTACTAAATCTTCGACTTGTAACCGAATGAACTATCTCGCTTGGTCGTCCAAGGAATGCAGATATCGGTAGCTCGATCTCTTATATCGTGTGATGAGGGTGCGGATATTTGCCTCTCTCATCCTTGCGAGGCAATTCGTTCGATCACAAGCCAAGGTTTGCTCATTTCTTTGGCGTGAATACTTCTACTCTTCGAGAAGAGTCCAACAGCGACCGGAGATTGGGTTCCATTGTAGCCACCTTTGTCTCACGAAAATATCTCGATGAAAATGACTCGGCCAGTTTTTCGTGGGAGATCGCGGCTACATTGAGTCCCAATCCCCACGGACATGTTGGACTATTCTTGGTTACTTCATTATGTGTAATTTATTACTGTGGACAGTTTTAAAAAAATTAAAGAAAAGAAATAAATGAATTGAAGGTTTGGTTTTTTAAATATTTTTAGCAAACTAATTAGTTTGATTCATAAAATATTTGAATCAAACTAATTAGTTTGGAATTTTTTTTTGAAAAAAAATCATTCTGTAGCGGTTCACAACAAAAACCGCGACAAAATGTGGTCATATTGTAGCGGTTTCTATGTAACCGCTACAGAATTTCAAGGGTCGCTATTTTGTAGCGGTTTTGTAGCGGTTATTACACAACCGCTACGAATTTTAACTATCGATATTTTGTAGCGGTTAATGTGGCGGTGATGGATGAACCGTTACAAAATTTCAAATTTTGTAACGGTTTATGAGGTTAACCGCTACAAAATGTTCGGTTTTAAACAAGAAATCCTCATTTTCAAAGTCACACTTCCAACGGTTTGAGTTTTCACCGTTTTTACCTTTCACCCTCTTTAAACTTTTACTTTTAAACTTCTACCTTTCAACATCATGGTTTCTGGAGGAGAGAAGGGAAAGGGAAAAGCAGTGTCCCTTTCAAAACCGGTTTAAGGGGGGTAGTAGTAGGGCGGAGGCCGACGAGAGGCGTGGGGCCCAACATATACCACCGCCATCTCAGGAGCCGAACGAGTTTGCCAATCTCTTCGCCGATGAAGAAATTCCAAATGTGGGGACCGTAGGGGGAGATCAAGAAGCAAGTTTGTCGTTGAACGACTTAGACGACGAGAATGCGGAGATCCAGATCGACATTCCCCTAGTGGAGGTGGAGCGGTTCATGGACCAGAAACCCGGCGGGACCACGGGAACCCCGACCGGCGTCTTCGCGTTCCAAATGGATTTACAAGGTGGATGTCGAAGGTATATCTAATTGGTTTTTTGGAGAAATTAATATAAATTTTGTAGGTTTAATTCAATTTTTCTAATATTGCAGATAAACATGGGAACATCGCAGTAGGACGCCGGATGTTTCCACTCTCACTCAGCACGACCGGGAGATGTCCGGGTATCGGTCGTAGTCCGTGGAACGAGCTCACGAGACCGGGCGATCGGCACCGTGGTCACCCGATGAACCGTTTTTGTCCGAATTTGGCGGCAATTGGGCATGGTTCCCGATTTTTTTAAGGATTGGAAGAGTGTGACGAAGGACACAAAGAACAAGGCGTTTAGCGGAGTTCGCAGTAGTCAATATTGTTTCATTACATTTTACATGTTAATAGTTATAAGTTTTAGTTTATTTCTTTCCTTATTTATTTCTTTATTTATTAATTTTTAATAATGAATTTATGATACAGAAAAAGTTTAAACTTCGCGAACAACACAAAAGGTACGTTATGATGAAGGTGGGGGAAGGGTGGAAGAGTCGGAGGAATCGTCTCTACAATCGATGAATGGAGATGGCACTATTCCTCTGCAGCAACCTGATCGAGAGAGTCCTGCACGGCGTGGACCCGGATCGGTGGGCGGCTTTCGTCCAATATAGGAGAGGTGCTGACGGGCGGTACATTTTATTAAATTAATTATAATTTAATTACATATGGTTTAAATTAATTAATAGTTTCACTTAAGTGATAATTTAAATTTAGTTTAAATTAAGTTTTGTTTCCTCCTCCGATCGTGCTTTGTCGCGAGAGAAACACAAGAAGCGGGGGCACGGCGAGAGGGTCCATCACACGGCGGGGACCAAGACGTTTGTTGTGACTCTACGGTGAGATGGTATGTTATTATTTAACATACCGATTGTTTTGTTTTTCCAATAACAAAGTACATATTGTTTTAATTCTTTCAAAGAAAAGAAGGCTCGGGAGGAGAACACACAAACGAACTATGGGAAGTTGTGGACACGCACCCATAGACACCGTGATGGGACGCCGACCTCTCGGGCAAGCAGAGGAGATAATAGTAAGTTACAAAAACATTGAAAAATATAATGAATGTTGTATATTAAAATTGATCGTCAATTATTTTATTAATGATTGTTCATGAACGCTGTGGGTCGTGCCCGGATTGAGAAGACCGAGGCGAGCTACAAGCGTCGCAGACCCGAGTCACGAGGGTCCGTGAATCCTCTTGCCCCACCGAAAGCCGCAGTGGGCCCGTCGAGCATCCCGGCCGTGTTAGGGGCATGGGCCTTGGCGCCGTGCCTAGCATGGTGTACCCAAGCATGGCTCCTCCTCTCGGGTCCACCGGACCCTCCACTCGAGAAGGCCACCACCGGAGGCTTTTGATGAGATCATTGCCGAGAAGGTCGCCGAGCAGGTTGCTGCACATGAGGCTGCACGGAGGGCCGACGAGGAGGCCGAGAGATGCGCAGGAGGGCCGACGAGGAGGCCGCATAGGCGCATGCAGAGAGTATCCACCGTTGGTACGATCATCATGTGGAGAGCTGGACTGCTTTATTCTTGGGGCCCCGGCGCGACTATTACCCGACCAGCGGTTTCCGGATCCCGAGCCTCCCCTCCGTTCATCTTTGAGGAATCCCCCACGTGTACCAACCCCCCGAGACAGACCCCCTAGGACAGGGACTTGATGATCATGTTCCCGATAGTTAGTTTTTATTTTGAAAACTTCACTCATTCTCGTACAGTTGGATATTAGTTTAATTTGGTTTAAATATTTGGTTTGTTTAAGATGTGCTTTAGTTATATATTTGTTACCGTTAAATTTGATACGTTATTTCAAAACCTATAACTCATTTAAAGAAATTTTAATCGAAAACCCTAAAACTTTTAATACAAAATTTTAATCCTTGTTTAACGTGTGCTTTAGTTATATATTTTAATTATAATCCAAAATAATTTCCTAAAATTTTATTTCAAAACACTAAAAATTAAATTAAATTTTGTAGCGGTTCTAATGAGAAACCGCAACAAATTTGAAATTTGAAAAAGGGCGCCCTATTTTGTCGCGGTTGGATAACCGCTACAAGATTCAACAGGCATCATTTTGTAGCGGTTGTGATGAAGATAACCGCGACAAATTTTACTCAGTAGCGGTTGTAGTCGCGGTTTTATAACCGTTACAAAATTGTTCGTTGTAATTGCAACGGTTGTTGTAGCGGTTATGTAACCGCTACAAAACATTCGATGCATGTTTAAAGATCCCAAGTTCTGCGTTGAATGTAATTAAACATTGTATCCACATTTATCTTCTATCCTAGATTTGTTTGTTACATATGGATAAGTCATGGATCAAGCAGCCGCGTAGTTCTCCTGTATATTTAGCGGGATTGAACACTTTCTTAGATTTCGCCTTCTCTCACGCATGCATTAATGGGAAGATCGTGTGTCCTTGTGTGCGATGTAAGTTTAAGAAGTGGCAAACACGAGATTCTCGCTTTGGAACATCTTCTTGTAAAGCCTTTCCCGAAGCATATACATTCGGGCGGTTCATGGGGAGCAACGTGGTATGGGATATGGGCTCCATCTTCCTCGAACCTCGAAGTAGGAAATCAAGTACATCAAGATGATCCGGTTAATGAAGCTGTCCGTGATGCTTTTGGTGTTCAAGACGACAACTTCACGAGCGAGAGGTGCGGGGTCCGGACCTGTTTTCTTCGAGAACGATGCAGCTCGGGAATTTTTCAGCCTCATGGATGAGAGCGATCGTCCTTTGTATCAAGGTTGTCGAAATACTCAAAGTTATCTTTTCTTATCAAATTGTACCATATCAAGTGCATGTGTGGGATCACCGATAAGGCAATGTCGATGTTCCCGGAATTACTTCGAGATGCTTTCCCAGACGCGGACATTCCCTCATCCTTCTACGAGGCGAAGAAGATAATCAACGATTAGGCTTGAACTACCAAAAATAGATGCCTCGCCCAAACGACTGTATGCTTTATTGGGGAGAGGACGATCGGAGGGAGACTTGTAAGAAGTGTCACACTTCGAGGTTCAAGACTGTTCGGAAAGGGAAGAAGCAGAAGAAACCTGCGAAGATTCTAAGGTACTTTCCTTTAAAACCTCGCCCGCAAAGATTGTTTATGTCGTCTAAGACAAACAAGATATGAGGTGGCATGAAGATGATAAGAATGAAGATGGTAAACTTAGGCATCCACGTGATGCCGAAGCGTGAAAGCGTTCGACTCGCCTTTCCAGATTTCGCGGCGGACCCTAGAAATGTCCGTCTTGCTTTGGCGACCGACGGTTTTAATCCATTTGGGAATGTTAGCACAAGCTACGTATATGGCCGCTATGTTGATACCCTACAACTTGCCCCGTGGATGTGCATGAAACAAAGCTCCTTCATTATGTCCATGATCATTCCAGGAAAAAGGCACCGGAAATGACATCGATGTGTATCTCCACCGCTGATCAAGGAGTTGGTGGAGTTGTGGAATGTAGGTGTGGAGACGTACGACGCGCACGAGAAGACACTTTTCAACTTGCGTGCGGCCTTGATTTGGACGATAAGCGACTTTCCCGGCCTCGAGACATTATCTCGGGTGGAATGTGCATACCGGCCTTGCGTGCCCAGCCTGCAATTTTGACTCGACTCGGCGCCTTCCCCACGATCGTAAGTGGTGCTTCATGGGTCATCGGAGGTTTCTCGATGGTACGCACAGTTTAGGTTGCAACGCAATCGTTTTAATGGGCAACAGGAAAAAGAGGACCCCTCGGAATTTATCGGTGAAGAAATCATAGAGCAGCTTCGGGATGTTGATGTTGAGTTTGGGAAAAGAACGATCCGGCAAGGGCCGAACAAAGACTGCGCAGTGGCTTCGTGTTCTACGCCCCAACAATGGCGAAAGGTGAGCGTCTTCTTCGCTCTTCCGTATTGGAAAGATAATTTGCTCCGAAACAGTCTGGATGTCATGCACATTGAAAAGAATGTGTGCGACAATGTGTTGTACACGATTCTCAACGAACTGTGCAAGTCCAAAGATCATCTGCAGCCAGGAAAGATCTACGGGAGATGGGCGTTCGTGGAGACGCGTGGCCGGATGAGCATGACAGATTTCAACCGGCAAGGTTCACCCTGACAAAACCGAATAAGGAAATCTTTCTCGCTACCTTGAAGAAAATAAAGGTTCCCGACGGGTATTCAAGCAACATATCACGATGTATTGACTTGCAGTGCTCGAAAGGTTACGGTGGTCAAGAGTCATGACTCACATGTGCTTATGCAACAGCTTACTCCGCTGGCCATGAAAATACGCCTCTCGACGTGTCTCTCGTTTTGGTCGAGCTTTGTACTTTCTTTCTAAGCCGTGTTCGAAGGTTTTGATAGTGGAGGAGCTCGACCAGTTGCGAGGAGAAAATCATTCTTACGCTCGTGTCATTTGGAGATGATCTTTCCTCCGTCATTTTTCACGGTCATGGTTCACCCGACAAGACACCTTGTTCACGAAACAAAGCTTGCTGGCCCAGCCAAGATCCGATGGATGTATCCCGTTGAGAGGTACTTGTTGAAAAATAATTACTTTACCATTACTCACTAGTCGCACGTTTAACCATTGATCCGGCTATTATTTTTATGGTTCTACTTTATAGGTTTCTTGGGAAACTTAAATCTTACGTGAGGAATAAGGCGTGGCACGAAGGTTCAATAGCGTAAGGTTATATCGGGGATGAGGTCTTGTATTTTTGTTCCAGTACTTCGATGACATTGAAACGTCATTCAACCGACCGCCTCGTGTAGACGATTGTCCCGAGCCTGAGCCGGAGCCAGAGACAACAGAGTTGTTAATCCCTCGTGTTGGTAAACCAGGTTGGCGGGAGTGAGAAATTCAAACTCACGGCACTTGAGAAGTTCCAAGCACATAGACATGTCTTGATTAACTGCACAAAAGTTGAACCGTACCTTCGGTAAGGATTTCATACAAATATATATATATCGTATCCTATATATTTCCTTACATTTTATACATACTCACATTTCATTGCATGTTCAATTGCGGGAATTCAGGAGTTATGTGAAGCGTGAACCGAGGATTCGCATACGTACATCCTCCGAAATTGATAGAAAGGTTCACGAGAGAATTCCCGAGTTGGTTTAGGAGGAGAATAATGAACGACCACAACCCGCACTCACCGTAATTCGAGCTCTCGCAGTGAGGCCCGCTTGACCACGCCCTAAGATTCACGGCATACAATGCCAATGGTTTTAAGTTTTGCACCGTCGCACGAGATCAGGGATTGCCGACCCAAAACTCGTGTATATGGCACGTTTGGGACGAGGAGTTATGCGAGCAAAGTGACGGCAACATGCGGTTCGGTGACGTCCCGTATTATGGAAAGTCGCTTGATGTGGTCGATAAGTTACACAGCCTATTCACCGTGACGTTGTTCAAGTGTTTGTGGGCGAATACCACAACGTCCGTGGGACTCACGACAGACGACTTAGGCATCACATCGGTGAATTTCTCCCGCCTATACACGGTGGTCACCAAGATGACGAGCCGTATATTCTTGCCTCGGAGGCCCATCGTTTATTATGTCGTCGATGAGAGGCACAAGGATTGGAATATGGTGGTTCACTTAAAGCCTCTGGACCTTTACGATATGGGCGATGGTGATAAGGTCGCCTACGATTGTGAGCCGTTGCGGCCCGCCTTCAAGACTTCATCCTGCACGCGATGACAATTTACCTATAGTTCGGTACGTTTTTAAATTTACGCTTTATGAAATTGAAACATTTAACTAAAGTTTTAATTATATTGTGTTCAAACGTATTCAACTCACGCGTAACATTTTATGTAAACTTTCTTTGTAGGGATGTCGAAGAAGATTGAGAGGAAAAATTAATGCCTATGCGGTAATATGAAATCTTTTTAATATTAAGTTTTTTTTAAAAAAAAAACCTCAGAAATTACTTTGTAGCGGTTATATAACCGCTACAAACACTTAAAAAAAATCCGAAATTAATTAGGAAAAAAAACACCTTTAAGTTTTTTTTTTTTAAAAAAACTCAGAAATTACTTTGTAGCGGTTATATAACCGCTACAAACCCTTAAAAACCGCGACAAGATCAACCGCTACAATAACCGCTACAAAACCCTCAAAACCGCTACTAAATATAAAAACCGCTACAAAAAGTGAGACACCAACCGCTACAAAATGATACGCAGACACCACCATAAATACCCCCACCCAACCTCATTTAATACGCCTCAACTTCTTTTCTACCCACGTTTTCTCTCGGTCATCTCAAATATTTTTACGTTTGAACATTGTGAGTTTGAACGGGTAAGTACCGTGTAACTCGATCAATTCTAATGTTTCTCATACTAATTTATAGTTCGATACTAATTAAACTTTGTTATTTTGCGGTTGAACGAGATATATCTTTCAACTTTCCCTATTCTTTCATATACATTATTCAATTGATTTGTACATATAATTTTTAAATATTCAGTATTGTTTTAACCACCTCATTTCTTAGCACTTATTCTACTTACATAATCTTATTATTTTGTTTTTATACATGCACCTTATATATTTAAATTTCATAATTTAGTCCTTTTATTTTTGTTAAAAAGATATATTAATAATAATTACTGAATTACGCCGATAAATAATAAATTTATTTTTAAACCGTAATGAATTTGTAGCGGTTGCAATAACCGCTACAACATTTCAAATAAAATGGCGTTATGAATTTGTAGCGGTTGCAATAACCGCTACACAATTTAAAATAAAATTGTAGCGTTTATAGTAGCGGTTTGCAACCGCTACAAATATTCAAAAGCACATGTGGCGGGACTATTTGTAGCGGTTTACAACCGCTACAAATATTCAGATGGCGGCAAATTTTTTTGGCGAAAAAATGGCGGGAATGTTTGTAGCGGTTAGTAACCGCGACAAAATTATCAACACATTATTTTGTAGCGGTTATGAAATCAGTATCGGAACCGCTACAATATGATTTGTAACGGTTACTGACCGTGACTAATGTCTCGAAACACACGTCGCCCGCTGATTTAGTGACGGTTTTCTTGAACCGCAATGAGGTTGTAGCGGTTTATGTGTATGTAGTATCGGTTTTTTAACCGTTACAAATCGGCTTGCCACAGGCGATTTTGTCGCGGTTCCTCTAACCGCTACAAATGTCGTTTGTCACGTCAAAAACCGTTACAAATAGGTCATTTTAACCGCTACTAATTGTCGTTTTTTTTGTAGTGAGATTGATTGGAGGCACCGTGAGCTGAAACGATCGAGAGGACCAGATTCGTGTTTTGGGAGTAGCTTTATCTACCGACTATGGTGGGAGTTTAGGTCTTTATTCTTGTTCAACTGACAATCTAAAACTTTTTGTCTCAACACATTCGACTATGGCTTATTTTATTTTTCTGTGAATTATGCTTATGGGTTCATGAATTTGTTGATATCATTTATTGTTGGCCTGAGGTAGTTGGTTGATTCTGGATTTCAATTATTTTGATTTTGAAGTTTTCCTTTTGATTATGAATTTATCTCTTCATTCTGAGTGTTGCTCTGTGATTTTTTGATATTGATAACATTTTGATTTTTTGATGTTGCTCTTCTTCAAAAACAGTACTTTTAATGACTATTTTTAAAAAAACAGTCGTTGAAAGTACTGTTTTTATGACTGTTTTCTTAAAAACAGTCGTTACAACAGAAAAAACCTATATTTACAACAAACTTTTAAAACTTGGATTTTTTTCATTTCTTGCGTCCAGAGGCTATTTACAACAACAAATGCTATATTTTCAACAGAAAAAGCCTATATTTACAACAAACTTTCAAAACCTGGATTTTTTTCATTTCTCACCTCCAGAGGATATTTACAACAACAAATGTTATATTTACAACATAAAAAGTCTATATTTACAACAAACTTTCAAAACCTGGATTTTTTTTCATTTCTCACGTCCAGAGGCTATTTACAACAACAAATGCTATATTGACAACATAAAAAGCCTATATTTACAACAAACTTTCAAAATCTGTATTTTTTCATTTCTCACGTCTAGAGGCTATTTACAACAACAAATGTTATATTGACAACAGAAAAAACTTAATTATATATATTTACAACAAAATTTCAAAACCTGGATTTTTTTCATTTCTTATCTCCAGAGGCTATTTACAACAACAAATGCTATATTTACAACAGACAAAGCCTATATTTACAACAAACTTTCAAAACCTGGATTTTTTTCATTTCTCACGTAGAAACAAGCATGCCAGAATAACACAAATAACGCCAAAACTCACAGGCCAAAGGAAAGAGAAGGTTTGAAGTCTCCCAGCTATTCTGATCTTTGATTTGTTCTATCTTGGAACCCCATCTCTTTCTCTCACAGCTCAAGCTCTCTCTCCGCAATCTCAAGCTCTGGTCTGTGCTGCAAGCATCCGCGGCGCACTCTCTGAAAATTCCTCAAGTTAGTGTTGCATTGGCGCTCACTCTGTTCTTTGTCAAGAATGATGAAAGGGAGGTCGGCCGACAATGATAAGAAGATGGTGGTTTTGAGCCGTGGCTTCTCTCCCTACTTCCAGTGTTTCAAATCGAGCTCCCCAAGGTCTAAGCTGGTCCTCTTAGTTCGTGGTGCAATCTCCCTACTTTGAATGAGGGAAAAATGGTCATTTAACAAGTAGAATTAATATCACCAATGTCCCTTGGGACTTCAGCGTAATTTGGTGATTTCAAGGGACTTAATTGTAATTATTTCTGGTCCTTGGGACCTGCACGTAATTTTCCCTTTTATTTAGATAACATGATTTTTTTAAATTTTCTTGAAATAATTTCATACCCCTCTAATCAATATTAAATATTTATTTAGTTTACAGGTAGTGGTCTGATTTAATTAGTTTTAAACAAATTCTCCATACTCAAATAATAACATGATTATTTAAATTTCATTGAAATAATTTCATTCCCCTCTAATCAATATTAAATATTTTCTGTCTTTAAATTTATACTTCTTTAAGAGATTATTGGATTTTCCAATTATCTTTATTTGAATTTTCCAAATCAATTTCAAACAATGAATTCAATTTATATTACTCTAAATTTTCATTTAATTTATAATTCACAACCTCATTATTTAAATTTCAAAAATAAAATTCAGGATGTTAAAAAAAAAAAAATTAAAAGGCTCAGAAGTAAAAAATGATGATCTCGGAATAACTTTGTGAGATGGAAGTGACGTTATGTGTAACATCCCAATTTCAGAGCCAATTTTTTTTTTTTTAAAATATCAGAGTAGAGCATCGGCGGAATAAAAACATTGAGTAACTGATTATAACAATAACAGTGGCGTATCTGCCTGTTCATAAAGATTAATACATTATCTCGTTTAGATACTAGACGTCCTTGATCGTCTCCATGCGGTCTTCAACTTCATGTGTGATGTCCGCTCGCTTACTCTTATCCTCCGTCCTTGGTCTCTCTCTCCGCACCTTGATGTGATGCTATAGTAAGAGCCGAGATCCAACGTTCATCGGATCTCGAGTAGCGGTTAACCTCATGCTTATATAACACTTTATGTTCAACAGATATTTCTATGATTACAGCAATGATATATATATGATCATTAAATAACAACTGCCCTACAAGCAAAGTTATCTGTCTGCACTTTAATTGTGTGCCACGATGTACTGTCGTGTCCGTAGCGCTAGGAAAACATGACGGTATTATATTTACTATAACCCGTAAAGCTGTAAGTGATTATCTAAGTGTAACATCCTTAGTCACTATGCATGGCCCAGAACAGAGTTCCACCCATGGCTTATGAAATTATCCGTACCATATATAAGCAGACTATAAGCATCAGAGTTAGTATTACAAAAATTACCATTTTGCCCCTATGCCCCTAATTGGCGGAATTTCGCCAAAGACTTCGTTACTCTAGCAAATTTTCTTCCGAAATTTTGCCAGAACTTCGACGCAATTATGATTTTCGAAAATAATGACTAAAATAGCCCTCCCATATGATACCCAAATCATACTTGAAATTTAAAGGCTATCCTAACATTATAACACCTACTTGTGAAAGAGCTATAAAAACTACAACTTTTGACTCGATCCCTACTATGTTTACACCTCGCATATTTTTCAACGCAAACAAGGCTCTAAAACATTTGTAGGAATCTTGTCACCTACTTTCTAAATCTAACTAACAATTCTACTAACTACTAAACTAAAAACTAAAGACTAAAGCCCGAAAGACTTACCCGTTGAAGACTTCGGCGAGCTTCCGCCCGAACTTCTCTCTCTTCTTTCTCTCCCTAGGAATTTCGGCCAAGGAGCTCAAAGAAGATGGTGTGCAGAATTTTGAAGGAGGGGGGTGATTCCAAATATGTCAAGATAAATTCAAACTCATGCCTAGATCTTGAGTTAGAATTTATTTTCTCCTTATCCAAAAATATACCTATATGCATTTTTCCCTATTTCGTTTTATTAGGAAAATGCACAAACGACCTCGGAATTAACTTCCGGAAGAGGTCACTTAAAGGTAAAAACTCACTGATCAATATTTTACCTTGACTTTGGAATTCCTATTCCTAGATCTCCAGATAGGATCCGTTTCCTAAATATTAATTTACTATTCACTAACTTTAATTATATATTATAATATTAGTGTTTCATTTCTATACTCCTTCTATTTTATTATTTTTTTATTTTTTTTTTCTTCCTTCCCTAAATCATGTCGGCAGCCATATATATAATATATATATATAATTTTATTTTTTTATTAATTATTTAATTACTATTATATAATTAAATAATTATTTTTACATAATTTTTCATAACTTTTCCTATTGGTCCAAACTTGTATTTAGGCTTAAAAATACCTAAACTCAACTATTTTTCTCCAAAATTTCCAATTAATTTGTAAATATATTTTTACTAATTTTAAGCCAACTACCACTAATTTTTGAGCTTTACATAATTATTTCATAATTTCCTTTGCTCGTGCTTAAGTAATTAGCTAGAAATTACTTAATCACTTTATTATCATTAGTTGATAATTTTCTTAGTTAGAATGTCCCATTACCTCATAATTATAACACCGACATTTCTGTTTCCATGTGTTCTGCGTTTTTTAGAATTTGTGAGGGCATTATAGTCATTACAATACTTTTTGAATATCTTTATTCAATTTCTCCAAGTTTGTAATTTATTAAATTACCCTAATTAGAGATAACATACTCTCATTATTCAAATAATTATTTCATTGACTTTTAGGATTTTTCACAATTTTCCTAAATATTTATGTCCCTTAGGGGCATTTTGGTCATTTGGCACTTTGGCCCTTAATTTCTCTAATTTCCAAGAGATTTTTCCTTAGAAAATAAGATAATTATATCTTATTATTTGATATCCCATATTCACCTACTTTTTATAGGTATAATCTTACCAAATTATGATACATATTTTTGGGGTATTACATTTCTTCCCCCCTTAAACAAAATTTCGTCCTCGAAATTTGTACTCTTTCCTCTAAACTCTGTACTATCTTAAACCTTGGACTGTTAACCTCGAATCTCTACTCTATCACAAATCCGACTGCAACGATTTTGTCACATCTTATGGAAGTCTAAACAGGTTCGGGAATAAGGTTATCTAATAGCGACTTGGTTGTTGTCAACATATACTTGAATGATCTCATGTGATGCGAACTACTTGTTCGTCTTTGAGGTGTTCTTTTGACACCGGCATCTAGGGATGTACGATCATCTCATTCACCAAAAGATTCTCACGATCTTTTGTGACTTGTACAAACTATCAAGAGACGTGATCAATCATATCCCAACTACGAAAATCTCTCGCTCCGATAATTTTATCGAGCATTATAAGTGATTTACACTTCTGCCCATTCAAGGCGTCAATCTGTGCCATCTTGATTGTAAGAAAACTTGGAAGTTCGGCTTTATCAGCGTATTTTACAGCTTTCACTGGGAATTTCCTTTATCAAGATCAAGTTTTCATATCCATGCGCCTTTTGTTTCCTTGAATCGTCATGTGAAATACCGGTACATTCTTCTGTAGAGAGTATCTTCTTGATAGTTTTCTCTATCCGATTGCTACTTATTTTCTATATCGCTGCTAGTTTTGGTTCACCACTGATGGTATTTTGGACGTAAGTCAACTTTGAAAAGATGTAGGAATTTTAGACAATAGAGTAGATCGTCGATCTTTGGAAGTGAACATTTGTTTTTGGATCTATACCCCTTTTAACTTATGGTAGTTGATACTAATATCGAAAACTTGAGTCTTTCCTCCTGGTGATCGAAAATTTGCTTTGGTTTGATTTATAATGTTTTTTATCATGTTTTAAATTGATATATAGTGTTTCCGTGGCGTCAATACACCGCGTACTTTATATATATTGCTTCCGTGGCGCCCATAACACCGCGTACTTTAGTGTTTTAGCGTTTCCGTGGCGCCCATAACACCGCGTACATAAGTGTTTCCATGGCACCCATAATACCGCGTACTACACATTCATCATATCGCACTTTGATATACATTATTCCCGTGGTTCCCATACACCGCAAAGAATACCATATATCTCATACTCATGGATATCATGCCGTACTTCGATATATTATGTTCCCGTGGTTCCCATACACCGTGGCAACATAAGATACCTTATACTTAGTGATAAAATCGTGATATGTTTTATAGTTACTTAAGAAATATGATAATACTTATCACTACGTTATGTGTGAATTGGTTTGACTTTAAGAGACTTGAGAGTGGTAAGTTATCACCTTGTCATGTCAGCAGCCTAGACATATCCCAATTCAGTACCATTAAAAATATTTGGATTTGGGATAACCAATTTCTTGGTGCGGTAATCAACTTTTCACTCAATTTATGAAAACTTGTCTCACAGTCTTTGTTCAACATAAATGATTTTAGTTTCTTACTCCTGAGCCTTGTTGTTGTTGTTTTTTTTTTTGGCACGTTACGCGAAATTTACTTGAATAAAGATTCGGTTCCCGCATCAGTTAGTTTAACACTATTTTGAACGTCGTTGACACTAGTAGTAGTACGATTTATATTATACCCGTGACTTGGTTCAAAACACGTTTATAAGCTAAAGGCTTACACCCAATGGTGTAGCTACTATTACAACGTAAGGAAATATACGTATGCATCCCAAAAGGATCCGTACAAGCATCGAAAGGAATTGATCGGTTTAGAACTTGGATCGGTTCATAATATCTACTGAAATAGTTTTAACTAAACGATAGTATCCGGAACCATCTCTGAGGATTCTCCGACTTCTGCTCCGAGCAATGCTATCTGCTGTCCAGTCTGGTCTGACTTCTGACTTAGGGTTTGTAATCCTATCCTTGCAGCTCTTAGAGGACAATTCCTACTGAAGTGTCCAGGATGTTGACACTTGAAACATATTTTCCTCCCATCGCAGTCTGTACCTCGATGGTACCTTTTGCATTTGGAACATGATTGGGGTCCCGTTCCTCCAGAGTTGTATTGTTGCTCATTGTTATTAGCACCTTGGTGGTGACTTCTGTGCTCCAAACAGTCTTTAATAATGTGCCCCGACTCCAGACATTGGTAGCAAATTCGTTTCTCTGTAGCTTCCTCAGTACAGTTTGCTATAATGTGTCCTGGCTTTCGGCACCTGAAACAAACCCGTCTCCCAATACAGCTATCACCAGGATGGTACCTCCCGCATTTTGGACACTGTTGGAGTCCTGGCATTTGTGAATGGTTACTCGTTGTTTAGTCTCGAGCTACCTTCTTGCTTTTCCCTTGATTTCGAGCCAAGGCGCCTTCCTTTTCGTGTAGGCCTAAGTCCATAACGACTTGATCTGCTACTGCGGCATTCCTTGATCTACGCAGCTCCTCTAAGTTACATTTCATCGGATGGCGGGTTTCCGTTGTCTCTCAATCTGCCTTTCTTGTCTTTCGGCTAGGAGGGTATCAATAAGTGTCTCTTTGCTCTTTCACTTTTCTTTCATAGATGTTTGCTCCTTCAACTTTTCCCGCCGAGTCTCTTGCTCTATCAGTTTGTCCATTCGAGTTATTTGCTCAACCAGTCGTTCCTTCAACTCTTGTAACTCACTTTGGTGTTCAAGATGTTGTACTGGGACTGGTATCACTCGTGGTTGTCTACTCCGCATCTTCATCTTGATCTTGGCCCCCAAGCACTTCGATTCCTTGCCAATTTTTCATCCTGTCTTTCTATTTAAGATTAATAATTCTTTAGGGAACAAGCTTTGTATTACCTCTATAACACACATTGTTCATAGAAAAGATACTATATCATTTAACTAGTTTTAACATCCGTAGTTACAACTTATAACTAAATTTATAACTACTTGCTTACATATTGTCTAAAACTAGCCTTTGAAGATGATTTAGGAAAGAGTAGAAATTGGTTGTACGTTCTCCATCTAAGATTTTATTAGTCTGCTCCATCCGTAAGCGGTCTCGGGAAAAAGGTATAAAGTTGATTTCACCCAGTCATCCAATTGGTAAGGGCACCTATTTCTCCGTGCGTAAATCGTTTTGACTGTTCCGAAACCCGAAATACGTCCCTCTGCTAGTATCACTTCGTTGCTCGCCATCAAATACTCGGTTCGTAGGACACCGATCAACTCTTTGTTTGTATCCGTGACATGTTGTAGAAGATTTGGTTCATAGAAAGAATCATTCTCGAGTCATCTTGATAGCTTAGTCATGCAAGAAATATTCACGGTTGTCATCGTCGGAAGAATGATCTGATCCTATAGGTTCTCCTGATTGAGAAGGCATTCTAGCCATAGATACAAGGTAGGGCACAGAATCAAAGTTTTGTACAGATTCAGAGTTGATGTGTGAGACCTCCGTTCTGCGGGTAGTTGAAGTTGCCGCCTACTAATGAAAGATGTGGATTTTCGTGGCTTTTTAGAGTAAATAAAGTTATTGGAATGATAAGAGATTTCAGAATTTATCAAGGTTATTTGAAATATCCATAACGAATATATACTCAAGATATGCTTAAGATGTTATAATCATCTGTACGTACAAACCCTACTTGGTTATATCTCGCTTTTATATTACGTCTCGTGGATCTAACATCACAACTATGTTTTCCCATTCCTTATCTATCTTCCGTAGGTCATTCACGATTCCTTTTCCCTAGATCTTTGTGGGTTTCCCGCCACTTGAGACGATGAATGGTATATGAAAACTTTAGATAGTCCTTCTCCTAGGAGCTCGTTTGTGCTTTCCACTCAGGAGCGGTTTCGAGGAGAGTGATGAGGAGTGGATCTAGTTCAATCTCCAGAAAGATACGAAATTATGTAATGGCCCTTCCGATAGACATTTTTAACATTGGTCAAATACCGCATGTATTTCTATTCGTCGGTCTTAGAGTTTCGTCCGGCGTGGCCTAGCTCCACCTACAAGCTTTGTGCTAGGATAGAACTATCGTTCAAAGACAAACCGACGACTATCGAGTTATCGAGTAGGTTATCGAATTTGTGTCTTAACTGATTTTCAAAATCTATGATCCCTCGGGTAGTCAAAGTTGTCGTCGGTAGGTGACATTACCAGGGTTATCAGGACTATCAGATGTTGATATAAGGATTATCAGACGTATCAGTACGCTTTCCTCGCCCTAAATATTTTATGCAAAGGACCTCATTTCTGTCCATCTCTAGAACATATCACTAGTGTTATATCAGTACTCATTTTCAAAGATATTCTCTGAGTTTAAAAGGCTTAAGAATCTAACTCCGTTAACCGAACAGAATGGCCAGGTAAGTGTCTACCATGGGGCCTCACCGAGTTAGCAGCGACTTATGGCACACCCACGTAGACTAGCCTTGCCTTCGGCACCAATCTATTCGTAATAACATAGTCAGATCCATGCCAGGAAAACTGCTCTGATACCATAAAATGTAACATCCCAATTTCAGAGCCAATTTTTTTTTTTTTTTAAAACATCAGAGTAGAGCATCGGCGGAATAAAAACATTGAGTAACTGATTATAACAATAACAGTGGCGTATCTGCCTGTTCATAAAGATTAATACATTATCTGTTTAGATACTAGACGTCCTTGATCAGGTCTCCATGCGGTCTTCAACTTCATATGTGATGTCCGCTCTGCTTACTCTTATCCTCCGTCCTTGGTCTCTCTCTCCAGACCTTGATGTGTTGCTATAGTAAGAGCTGAGATCCAACGTTCATCGGATCTCAGGTAACGGTTAGAGTAAATACCCTTTTAGGTCCTTGGAAAAACACGCTCTACCCATTTTGGTCCTTGAGTAAAAAAAATGTCATTTCGGTCCTTTTTAGGGACTAAAAATGATTTTTTGGGAATTTGTGAGGATTAAAATGCCCACAAAAATGACTAAAAGGACTAAAAGGGACCTTTTTTTTACTGTTTAAGGACTAAAAATGACATTTTTTTTACTCAGGGACCAAAATGGGTAGCGCGTGTTATTTCAGGGACCAAAAAGGGTATTTACTCTAACGGTTAACCTCATGCTTATATAACACTTTATGTTCAACAGATATTTCTATGATTACAGCAATGATATATATGATCATTAAATAACAACTGCCCTACAAGCAAAGTTATCTGTCTGCACTTTAATTGTGTGCCACGATGTACCGTCGTGTCCGTAGCGCTAGGAAAACATGACGGTATTATATTTACTATAACCCGTAAAGTCTGTAAGTGATTATCTAAGTGTAACATCCTTAGTCACTATGCATGGCCCAGAACAGAGTTCCACCCATGGCTTATGAAATTATCCGTACCATATATAAGCAGACTATAAGCATCAGAGTTAGTATTACAGTACGCCGCGAACGTACCTTCGTTTGATGGTACTTCGATACTTTTGACGAAAATGGCACGTTTACGAAAACGGCGAAACGTCCAACAGCGCTCGTCGGACAGCGTAACGGCAGCAAACTAGGATTTCTGACGTCCTACGAGAGTAGTATCACTTTCATTAGTGATTTGACACTATAACAGGCATTTTAGGTAAAAATTACCATTTTGCCCCTATGCCCCTAATTGGCGGAATTTCGCCAGCACTTCGTTACTCTAGCAAATTTTCTTCCCGAAATTTTGCCAGAACTTCGACGCAATTATGATTTTCGAAAATAATGACTAAAATAGCCCTCCCATATGATACCCAAATCATACTTGAAATTTAAAGGCTATCCTAACATTATAACACCTACTTGTGAAAGAGCTATAAAAACTACAACTTTTCAATGACTCGATCCCTACTATGTTTACACCTCTCGCATATTTTTCAACGCAAACAAGGCTCTAAAACATTTGTAGGAATCTTGTCACCTACTTTCTAAATCTAACTAACAATTCTACTAACTACTAAACTAAAAACTAAAGACTAAAGCCCGAAAGACTTACCCGTTGAAGACTTCTACAGAGCTTCCGCCTGAACTTCTCTCTCTTCTTTCTCTCCCTAGGAATTTCGGCCAAGGAGCTCAAAGAAGATGGTGTGCAGAATTTTGAAGGAGGGGGGGGTATTTATAGGGTTTAGATAAGGCATTGTTTGGCATTTTGGGTTATAAAAAAACCCATTTTCACCGATCGGCACCCGATTCGCGTGATTTCGGAGAAATTTCAAAATTCTGGATTTACAACCTTGAAGACATGTTCTCACTTACTAGAAATGTCCAAGTTAACCTAAATTTCGATTCCATATGGGGCTCCAACTGTCGATCCAAGTTCCTCGAAAACGTGTGCGTACGGTCCTATTCACGAAACGCTTTTCGGAAACATCATCTTCTTCGAAAAATTCACCGATTCCAAATATGTCAAGATAAATTCAAACTCATGCCTAGATCTTGAGTTAGAATTTATTTTCTCCTTATCCAAAAATATACCTATATGCATTTTTTCCTATTTCGTTTTATTAGGAAAATGCACAAACGACTCTAATTAACTTCCTAAGAGGTCACTTAAAGGTAAAAACTCACTGATCAATATTTTACCTTGACTTTGGAATTCCTATTCCTAGATCTCCAGATAGGATCCGTTTCCTAAATATTAATTTACTATTCACTAACTTTAATTATATATTATAATATTAGTGTTTCATTTCTATACTCCTTCTATTTTATTATTTTTTTATTTTTTTTCTTCCTTCCCTAAATCATGTCGGCAGCCATATATATAATATATATATATAATTTTATTTTTATTAATTATTTAATTACTATTATATAATTAAATAATTATTTTTACATAATTTTTCATAACTTTTTCCTATTGGTCCAAACTTGTATTTAGGCTTAAAAATACCTAAACTCAACTATTTTTCTCCAAAATTTCCAATTAATTTGTAAATATATTTTTACTAATTTTAAGCCAACTACCACTAATTTTTGAGCTTTACATAATTATTTCATAATTTCCTTTGCTCAGGCTTAAGTAATTAGCTAGAAGTTACTTAATCACTTTATTATCATTAGTTGATAATTTTCTTAGTTAGAATGTCCCATTACCTCATAACTATA
Organism: Acacia pycnantha; assembly: GCA_025563575.1. Classification (NCBI taxonomy): domain Eukaryota; kingdom Viridiplantae; phylum Streptophyta; class Magnoliopsida; order Fabales; family Fabaceae; genus Acacia; species Acacia pycnantha. The sequence goes on along the minus strand of JAMWYP010000095.1, from coordinate 2,295,762 downwards.
ACACTGACATTTCTGTTTCCCTGTGTTCTGCAGTATTTTAGAATTTGTGAGGGCATTATAGTCATTACAATACTTTTTGAATATCTTTATTCAATTTCTCCAAGTTTGTAATTTATTAAATTACCCTAATTAGAGATAACATACTCTCATTATTCGAATAATTATTTCACTGACTTTTAGGATTTTTCACAATTTTCCTAAATATTTATGTCCCTTAGGGGCATTTTGGTCATTTGGCACTTTGGCCCTTAATTTCTCTAATTTCCAAGAGATTTTTCCTTATAAAATAAGATAATTATATCTTATTATTTGATATCTCATATTCACCTACTTTTTATAGGTATAATCTTACCAAATTATGATACATATTTTTGGGGTATTACATTATGAGAGGGTTAGAAAATTTGATTGGATTGGCCTTTGTTGTTTTTATCAGCAAACTTAATAAAATATATTTATACTAATTTATATATTTTTTTATAATATAGTATATAAGAAAATTTCAAATATGTCATATTTGTTATGAAAATAAGAAAAGTATGAGAGATTGAAGGTGAGAGAGATGGAGAAAATAATTAAAAAAATTATCAATATTTATAAAAAATTAGAATAATATGGAAAAAAAATAAAATAAAAGAGTTAACTTTACTAACTTCAAGTGCCTAACTCTATAAATGGTTGAGCAAAACCTCAGAGATGTAGCAAAATCTTCCACAGGATGCGCGAGAAATGAATTTGTGAAAAATGGTAAATTGAGGGGTGATGACGCCTTTAAAGAGTTGACATTTGTAGCGATTTTACAAAATACCACTACAAAATGTTGATATTTTAGAGGTTTCAAAAAAACCATTACCTTAACCGTTACAAATTAAGAAACTATATCTTGTGCAACGTGCAATTTCGTAACGGTTTTATATAATTGCTACAACAGAGCCTCTACATTCTGTGGCAGTCTTTATGTATAACCGCTACAAATATGTGTCACTCTATATTTTGTAGCGGTCTTTTTTGATATAAACCGCTACAAATTTGGCGCCAACTTGGTGCCAATTTATGTAGCGGTTTTTCTTAGAACCATTACAAATGGCATTCACTAACCAGTGCGCAACTTAACACGAGTCATGCCGTTGCAAATTTGTAGCGATTTTGGAATCAACCGCTACCAATCCTCATATCTGTAACCATTATGAATTGACAATTTTTTATTTTTTTGGTAGTGAATGGAGGTTGTATTCAGTTTCGATTAGTATATGGTCTAAATCAGGAAGAAATGAAACTAAAAACAAGGAAAGGATTTGGTGAAGAACAATCAAATTAAAATTAAGCGAAACTAAATTTTAGTTTTAGCGTTTTTACTGGATTTGTTATTTATTGATTTGTACTGATTGGTCCCTGTCGCGTTTAGTAATCTATAGTGTAGTATATAATTTTCATGTCATAATTAAAATTAAGCGAAGTTAAATTTTAGTTTTAGCGTTTTTTTGGGCTTTCAATAGTAGTTGTACAATTTCCATCTTACAAACACACACACACACACAACTTGCTTTTTATTGATAATTAAAAATTACATTTAACTCTTTTTTAATTAAGTTTTAATTGTGCAAATGGTCTTACAACTTGACGAATCAAATTAAAGTGCTAGGTTGTAGCTCAAATAAAATTACCACTAATAAAAAGAATACCTGTTAGCAACTAAAAAAATTGAGAGGCATGTTTTTTGGCAAAAATCTTTCAGAGTTCATTTTTAACATTACATGACAAGTGCGCGCGTTGGGTCATTTTAGGTAATGCAATCGTTTTTCTTCAAGAAAATTATTGCTTATCACCTGATCTTATCACTCAGTGCGCAACAAGGCTCTTTCTCTTATCCCTTACCGTTCACGAAACGGGTTGGGTTTCTCTCCTTATCTTTTTCTCATTATCCCTCATTATCCTTAAATCATATCCATCCAATCAATCACAATACTACTTTAACTTCTCTCTCCTCTTCCCAATCAACGGCTCAGATGAGCCTATGAGAGAAAAGGAGAAAGAAGATTATGAGAATATCCTCTCCCTCACGAAACACGTTGTTGTTGATGAAGTCCTTTTATTTATGCTGATCACGCGGTTTCAGACGTAGCTTTTGTCTTTGGCTTCTAAAAAAGGGAAATCCATATGAGGGCCCCTATTAATAAAATAATGTCAAAAAATGTTCAAGAAAAAGTTACCTGTAGGTTAAAAAAGCCCTCAGTGTTTTTTCTGATATTATTTCATAAAATGTTAGTTGTTAATGAGACTAATATAGTTATTAACGGGTACTGATTTAGTTGTTAATAGGACTGATTAAGTTATTAGGATATTGTTGTTAATGCTACTTATTTAGTTGTTAACGGGTATTGATTTAATTGTTAATGAGACTGATTTAGTTGTTAATGTTTTATGAAATAATATCAGAAAATACCCTAAAGCTTTTTTTTTTGACATGTGACTTTTTTTTAGACTTTATATATATATATATATATATATATATATATATATATATATATATATATATATATATATATATATATATATATATATATATATATTTGTTTTACCAATATGGACCCATTTTCCCCACAAAAAAAAAGTGGCTAACTTTTGTCAGATGCCAGCAGACCACCTAAAAAAGTATACTTATTAGCAGGCCTAACTTTTCTCAGAAGCATTGAGCATTGATTGATCCATGTGAGTGCTATTTGTTATTTCATGAACTTGAGCATCACTGTGGATAATTTTTTTTTACTATATCTTATTTATAAGTCTATTTTAACTACATCACGTATATTAAAGAAAGTAAATTAACTCAATGATTATGGTATAAATTTTTAACTTTAACTTCATTTATAAATGAATATCTTTCAACTTTTTCTTCTCTCTCTATGTTTATTAGTATAATTAATATAGACAAAATCACCACAATCTCATTTATTACTTGAAAGAGGACTTATAAATAGGAGTATATTTTTTTAATCAAAATGGACTTATAAATATAATTAGAATACTATTTATAAGATAAATATGTGAGATATGAAAAATAACATGTAAATAAAACTGCGGTTACGGTTTCCCATATAATCATTAAATCACATGTGTACTATGGATTTTTATTTGAGCCCCGTTCACTGTAATGTTTTACAGATATAACCATTTGTAATGTATGGAATGTTTTGAGGAAAAAAAAGGAAAGGAATATGAGAATTAAAATCATTGTCACAAACTGAATAGACCAGTCAACCCATATGAGGTCTTTCTTCTTTTCTTTGGATTTGGACCAACGTAATCTTGTTCCGCTTGTATGTATAGATATAAATCTACTCATTCTCCTTTTAGCTATAAGTACATCAACTTCTCTTCACTTGTTCGTGTATAGAATTAGCAGTCACAAAATGAGGAGTTTATCACTATGTTGTGTTCTTTGTCTCAAACTCTTTCTCTTTCTCTTTCTTTCTTATTATTCCTTTGCTTTCCCATCATGTCGTCTTGACCAAAGCTCAGTCTTGCTAGACTTCAAAAACTCATTTTCCATTCAAAAACCCCTTCCTTCTTCTGAAACTTCTGATTTTTGTGATATGTATGGAACCATATCATACCCAAAGACATCAACTTGGAAAAATGGAACAAATTGTTGCTTATGGGATGGTGTCACCTGCAATCCATTGGGTCATGTGATTGGCCTCAATCTTAATTGTAGCGAGCTTCATGGTAAACTCCTTCCCAACAATTCTCTCTTTCAGCTTATCCATCTTCAAATGCTTGACCTTAGTGGTAATGACTTTGATGGGTCTCAAATATCACCTACTTTTTCACAGCTTGTAAGTTTAACACACCTATGCTTGTGTCTTTGTAATTTTAGTGGTGAAGTTCCATCTCAGATTTCTCATCTTCACAAATTGGTTTCACTTTATATCATTGAGGATTTGAATAATTTAATTCTTAAAGAAAACACTTGGGAGAGACTCACAACAAATATCACTCAAATAAAAGATATTGGTCTACTTGGTGTGGATATGTCATCAATACCTTTGAGTCATCTATTAAAGAATATTTCCTCTTCTTTGGTCTCTCTTGGTCTTGTTGACACCGGATTACAAGGGAATTTGGATGAAAAATTATTTTCATTCCCCCACCTTCAGGTTATATATTTGGGAGATAACCCAAATCTCACAGGCTATCTGCCCAAGTCTAATTGGAGCAATTCCATTAGAAATTTGAATCTCCATAACACGAGTTTCACTGGAAAGTTGCCTCGTTCCATTGGCCTTATGAGTTCATTAAATGAATTGTCTCTCTCATCATGTCGATTTACTAGAGAACTTCCACCATCCTTATGGAACCTTACACAGCTTACTTATTTGGACCTCTCAAACAATAATTTCTCTGGTCAAATCTCATCATCACTTTCCAATCTTCAAAATCTCACTGATCTTTATTTATCTTCAAATAATTTTATTGGCCAATTTCCATATTCAATTTCAGAACTTAAGAATCTCCATAATCTAGCTTTGTCAAACAATGGCTTCAATGGAACAATTCCTTCTTTGTTGTTTACTCTACCTTCTTTGAATAATCTGTATTTAGGTTCTAACCAATTCAATGGTTCTATTGGTGAAATATCCACTTATTCACTAGAAGTGATTGATGTGTCTAACAATAAGTTGAATGGCTCAATTCCAAGGTCAATTTTTCGTCTTCCAAACCTTACATTCCTGAATGTTTCTTACAACTTTCTCGTTGGAAATATGTCATTACACAACTATTCATGGAAAAACATGTACTCTCTTGACTTAAGTCACAACTTCCTTCAAGGAGAGCTCCATTCTTCTATTTGCAAAGCAAGCCAACTTGATATTCTTAACTTGTCCAATAATAACTTCATCGGCACTATTCCACAATGTATTGTTGGCTCTAACCTCATCCTTTCTGTGTTAGATTTACAAATGAATAACTTCTCTGGTATTGTGCCTCAATCATTCGAAGTGGGAAACAATTTAAGAACCCTCAATCTTAATGGAAACATTTTGCAAGGGTCAATACCTCAATCTTTGGTCAATTGCACAAGGCTTAGAGTCTTGGATCTTGGAAACAATAACATAGAGGATGTATTTCCCCATTGGCTACAAGCTCTAGAAGAATTGCAAGTGCTTGTTCTTAGACAGAATAAATTGCACGGTTTCATTCCCAATTTTTGGGACAGTAGAAGCCACGCCTTCTCTATGTTAAGAGTACTTGACCTATCTAGCAACAGCTTGAATGGTCCTTTACCTGCATCATTCTTCAAATCTTTTGAAGCTATGAAAAAATTAGATGGAAAAACTGGCTTGCACTACTTGGATTATGAAAACTCTAGCGTTGGTATTAGTAATTATCATGACTCTATTGAGTTGATTTGGAAAGGATCAGACATACATCTAGAAAAGATTTTGACTGTTTTCACAAGCATTGATTTATCCAACAACATGTTTGAGGGAGAGATTCCACAAGTTATTGGGGAGCTTCTTGCATTGAAAGGAGTCAATCTTTCACAAAACAGGCTCACTGGTGAAATTCCTGCCTCAACGGGAAATTTGAGCAATTTGGAATGGTTGGATTTGTCATCAAACAACTTTACTGGAAAAATTCCTGCTTTGTTGACTAATCTCAATTTTCTTTGTGTCTTGAACCTTTCAAGGAATCAACTTGAAGGCTGCATTCCTAGAGGTCAACAATTTGAGACTTTCTCAAGTGATTCCTTTGAAGGAAACAAAGAGTTGCGTGGTTTTCAACTTATGATTCCGTGCACCACACATGAGGAAAGAGAAGAACCACTTCCAAGTGTAGAAGTTGGATTTGAATTTGGGTGGAAACCTGTGGCATTGGGATATGTGTGTGGAGCTGCATTTGGAGCAACATTGTTTCAACTTGTGATGTTTAGTGGCAAACCTCTATGCGTTGTAGGTCTGGTGAATGATATGCTAATGAAGAGGAAGAGAAGGGTTAGAAACCGTCCATCATAGTTATTATATGCCAAATTCTCTTTTCTCTTTTAAGAAATAAATGTTCAATTCCTTGTGCTTTTATGGGAAAGAAAAATAAGTTACTTTGCTTTTTGCTTAATATTTTAGCAAACTTTTGAGCAAAAAAAAAAATATTTTAGCAAACTTAATTTGGGAGACATCACAATCTTTTTCCTATTTGTTTTTCTTATCATAATTTATAAAAAAATAAATTTATTTTTTAAGTGAAAAAAATGTTAAAAATAATTTAATTTGTGTTTACCTCACCAAAACCACCACTCTTTTGTAAAGAATAGTTTTAAAAATTTTAGCAATAACTTTTGCTATATATTTACCGGATTTGTTATTTATTGATTTGTATTGATTGGTCCCTCTCGCGTTTAGTAATCTATTTTAGTGTAGTATATAATTTTCATGTCATAATTAAAATTAAGAGTAACTAAATTTTAGTTTTAGCGTTTTTTTTGGGTTTTCAATACTAGTTGTATAATTTCCATCTTACAAACACACACACACAAAAAAAACTTGCATTTTATTGGTAATTAAAAATTATATTTAACTCTTTTTTAATTAAGTTTTAATTGTGCAATTGTCTTACAACTTGACGAATTAATCAAATTAAAGTGTTAGGTTGTGCCTTGAATAAAATTACCACTAAACTAAAAAAAGTGAGAGACATGTTGTTTTGGCAAAAATCTTTCAAAGTTCATTTTTAACAATACATGACAAGTGCGGGCGGTGGGTCATTTTAGGTAATGCAATCTTTTTCTTCAAGAAAATTATTTACGACAGTATATTGTTACGTCAACAGGGAGATACTACCTCGGGTCTTAATTATAAGAGTTAGTTAACTTTTTTTGGAAAGATTAAGAAAGCTAAATAAGTTACTGAATCATTTTATATGTTGTGTTTTCTTATATTATATATTAGTTTGTTGGCCTAACTATTTAGTTTGAAGAAAAAAAAAAATACTCTAAGCTAATTTAAGTAGCTTCCTTAATCTCTCCAAAAAAATCAACTAGCTCTTATAATTAGGACTGGAAGTAGTATATTCTTTCTATTTCTTATCACATCATCTTTATCACTCAGGGCCCGTTTGGTTGAGGGAAATCAGCTGAGGGGGAGGGAACTTAATACAGTTCCCACCCGACAAACCTGTTTGGTGATTGTACTTGGAGGGAACTCAGCTTCCCACCTCCTCCCAAGCTCCCACCAACGTGGGAATTTCCCTCCATTTCAGCTCCCTCCATTTCTGGCGGGATCGTGAAAAAGTTCCCGGGAGAGTGCAATTTTTTGACTGAAAAGCCCCTGCCAAAATTAACCAGAGACGATATATAGGAGCTGGAAGAAGGAGTAGACGAAGATCGAACAAGCTACAGACGACAGCAAGCTTCAATCCACAACAGTAGGCAACGAAGATCGAATCTGGGTAAAGACTTTTTGACATTCGGTTTTGTTTTTTTCTTGTGTGCTGTGTGTGGAAGAAAATGCCGATGAAAGGTTATGTCGGCAACCACAAATATGTGAGAGAGAAACCGATGGATTGTGTGCGCTGTTTTTACCTTCGATTCATGCCTAGAAGGAGGTCTGTGGGTTGCGTATTGGTGAGGAAGGAAATGAGGAACCGATGGGTGTACAGTGAGAAAGAAAATTCTTCTTCTTCTATGTAGGAGGTGTACTTGTTTTAAATTGTCAATTGTCGATTGCTTCAAATGCTCTGTTTTTAGTTTACAATCGTTAAAATTTGATGTCTATTATGAAACATGTAATATTGTTTGTCTTATGTCCTGTACTTCTGGTTTTGGGTAATGGTGATGAAGATGTGTGAATTATTTGTTTCCTTTTCATGTATACTGTGTTCTGTTGATGTGAACAATGTGTATAGCACAGATTTAAACCTTGTAGGGAAACCATTGGAGTGAGGAAATTGGAAATGTTTTACTTGTTTTGAGTAAGGAAAAAAATTGCATATGTTTGAACGTAATAAGTAGACATAATAGTATGTAAAGAGGAGTAGTAGATGAAATTGAAAAGCAAATCGGTGTGGAAAAAAATGTGTAGGTATGGAGCCAGAGGCGGAGCAAATGGTTGCAATGTTGGCTGGGTGCTTAGCTTTGCTTCTAGCGGTGAGGAGGTTGATTGTCACTATGGTAGTTGCAGTGGGAGCAAGTAGACCGAGGCACTTACCGGATAGGTCATATAGATTAGACTTTCATGCCAAGAGAGCTAACTTGAGGGCAATGATATACGTGAGTGATACCACCGCTTCAACCAAATTAGGATGTATCGGGCAACATTTGATAAGTTATGTCACATGTTAGACACAATTGGTGGATTGAAACCAACTACACACATGCTAGTTGATGAGCAAGTGGCAATGTTCCTTCACATCCTAGGCCATCATGTCAAGAATAGAGTAATCCAATTTGAATTTGGAAGGTCGGGTGAAACGATTAGTAGATACTTTAAACTTGTGTTGAATGCTACCATCAGACTGCAATCATTGCTTTTGAAGAAACCGGATCCTATTCCGGAGGACTCAAATGATAATCGATGGAAGTGGTTCAAAGTACGTACAATGTTTATTTGCGTTTCATGTTTGAATGCTTAAACAAATTATGGTTTCACTAGACGTGTTAATAATTGCTTATATTCTTGCAGGGGTGCCTTGGTGCATTAGATGGCACGCACATACGCGTACAAGTCCCTGCACAGAAAAGGGGAGGTACAGAATAGAAGGGAGAGATAACTACCAATGTGTTGGGTGTATGCTCACCGGATGGTCAATTTATATACGTTTTGCCTGGATGGGAAGGGTCAGCAGCAGATGGGAGGGTGTTGCGAGATGCAATTCGAAGACAACATGGTCTACGAGTACCACAAGGTATACATGTTATAGTTGGCACAATAAATAAGCATATATATTTTAATGTGATATGCTATAAAAGGAAAAGAATCACGAGCTGTCATTTATTTCGACAGGGAACTACTACTTGGTTGATGCGGGGTACACAAATTTCCAGGGTTTTTTGGCGCCTTATCGAGGACAAAGATACCACCTTAATGAGTGGAGACAAGGAAGGCAACCGCAAACTCCACACGAGTGCTTCAATATGCGACATTCGGCTGCCCGTAATGTCATAGAGAGGTGCTTTGGCATACTCAAGTTACGATGGGCAATCCTCCGGAATGCGTCTTATTACCCTGTGAAGCTCCAAAACAGATACATCCTCGCATGTTGTCTTATCCATAATCTGATTCGTCGTGAATCAGTTCAAGATCCTCTTGATGAGCAGCTTGAGACATTTGACGCTGGACCTCCCACTGTGGATAACACTCCCATGATTCCAATGGAAACAAGTGACTTGTGGAATAATTTTAGGGAGAATGTTGCAAATGACATGTTTGCTGCATTTGTCACAACTACTATTGATAATTGATGATGTTGTACCATTATGTTTAGGATTAGAATAAGTGCTCTTTGGTTTGGTTGTGTTATATTAGTATGAACACCATTTTCAGGTGTATGTATTTGAGTGACACAATTTGTGTTGCAGTTTGTTCAATGTGTGCGTGGTTATTAATATATGTTTATGTTCCACCTAATGCAAATTAATACTCTTTCTGTTTCGCTTTGATATGTGTGACTTTGTTAGATGGAGCAGAATGACCAAGCAACAAAGGGGAAACAAAAAATGTGGTCGACTGAGGAAGACAAGGTTTTGGTGGATTGCCTTGTTACTCTGAAAACTGACCAGAAGTACATGGCAGATAACGACTTCAAGTCGGGATTTGCAAATGCACTTCAGTCGATGATGGAAGAAAAGCTTCCTGGATGTGGGATCAAGGCGTGTCCGCATATAACATCCAGGATTAAGACACTGAAGAAGTTGTGGCAAACGGCTTATGACATGGTATACGGGGTGAACACTTCAGGCTTTGGCTGGGATCCAGACACAAAATGTGTCACTGCTGACAAAGATGTTTGGGATGAGTATATAAAGGTATGTTGTTGCAATCCTCACTCCTATGAACACCATTTCTATCAATGTCATCTAAATTTGTCCAACTTGTTCTCACCTATATGTTGGATTGACAGATTCATTCAAGGGCGGGACAGTTTCGCACAAAGTCCTTCCCATACTTTGAGTCCCTAAGCATGGTTTGGGGTAAGGACAGGGCAGTAGGTGACGAGGTTAGCTCCCCTGTCGGAATGGAGGATGAGGTTAATCTAGAGGACGAGGATCTTCCCGAAACACCTGCACATGTTACTGCTGAATCTGCATTCACACAACCAATGAATGAAACCGCACCAACTGCATTGAATGGAGCTGATCCATCTACCAGTCGAAGGAAGAAGAGACGTTTGAACCACTCTGAAATCATGGATGATGCATTGAGGGACACCGTTTCCTCGTTGGACAACACAATAGTAGGTGTGTTTGACAAACTTTGCAATCAGATGTCCGCTCAGGTGTCCACTCAGATCTCCACTCAACAAAGACAAGCTGATATTGATGCAAAGGGTGACAATCTTTTCATTGAACTGCTGGAGGTAGAAGATCTGACGTGGAGTGAGAGGACCACTGCTCACATAAAGATCCTAGGGTGTGAGAAGCTATTGAAAGGCTTTGCATCAATTCTAGCTGCGTTTAAGGCAACTTGGATTCGTAGCCTACTGCAACAGTAGATGTAGGGTTATTAATATGTAAAGTTTTTTTGTGTGTTTATTTTGGATGGGTAGGTTGATTTTTTGTTCAGTGACCATATTTTGGAAACAAGTTTGCCTTTTGTGTAGGACACCATACTTTGCACCATGTTCAACTGAGTCAAAATGTTTCAGTGAACATGGGGTAAAGTCTGCCATTTCTCAATCTATACATGTCAAAATGTAGGAAATCTGTATGTATCCCTCCCATCTGTATATAGCCTTGTGATAAAAGGAAATGTCTGTTAGTTCTCTATGTGTTTTGATGATTAATAACAATTGTAAACAAGTACGAATGTTTTTAAAATGACAAAAGAGTCAAAATCATTCTGTCACCTCAAAACTCGAGCCTAACTAAACAAACTCGAGTTTTCTGCAAACAGAGAGCTCATCAGGATATTTACAGCATAACGAACTCGAGCCTGAGTAAATAGACTCGAGCCTAAACCCTGATGATATAATAATAAAGAGTTTACAAACGAGTAAACTCGAGCCGGACTCAAGCCTAATACTTTTGTGTAGAGTTTACTCTATGGTTTGACAAACGAAGAAGAGTTTACAAAATAGGTAAACTCGAGCCCGTTATTGCAAGCTCGAGTTTTCCCTTGCGAGAGCTCCCAAGTTTTTCCTTCTTTACAAACTCCAGAGTTTAAGTTCAAACCTCCAGTTCACTTCAAAAAGCCATGGAATAAATTAAGCTGAACTCGAGCCTAAGAATATGAACTCGAGCCCTTCATCTGAAGAAAGAAAAGCAAGTGTACAAACTCCGAGTTTGTACTCGTGCTCCATCCACTCTAATCGAGCAACCAAAACTCTTAGGCATGAATAGTGTTAAACTCGAGCCTAATCACTAATGGACTCGAGCCTGCTTATCTTGTGATATATTACTCCAGGTGTTCATTCGACAAAAGCTTAGAGAGCATTCGAACTCGAGCCTACCTTCGTGAACTCGAGTTCACATGGTAAAACAAAATACAAACTCCAGAGTTTACATCAAACTCCAGAGTTTGCTCTCACAGAAGATAAACCAGATACTCTAAAATGCCTTACGAACTCGAGCCTGACTTGGAGAACTCGAGTTTAAGACGAAAGCAGAAATGATCGTTACTGGTTTCATCCTGATTCTTTTAAACTACAAAACTTACCATGTTTATACGAATTGATTGCATTCATTTAGTATATTCAAATATATTTAACCACTCTATATTAAGAATGTTTCAGGTATTAAATTGGATCAAAGGAATCATTGAATAAGCGCGAAGAATCAGGGGACTGGACGTAGGTCAAGAATTTAGACCGAACCAGGATAAACTTTCTGTGTCTTGCTCTTCTTCCCTATCTCTTTACGTTTAGCTTCAGCTTGGGTGCAAAGTTATTATAAAAGTTTTAAAATCCCCAATTCACCCCCCTCTTGGTGATTTCCTTTCGTTTTCAATGTCTGGATGTATGTATTTTTTTGGTGGAATGTTATATCATCATTTTGTACTTTTCGGTTTAGATCTGTCGAATTAATGACGATGTTGTTGTTTGGATTGTCCCAATGTGAATGAATATACATACTCCATTTCAATTCAGGAATGGTTTTCTGATGTCGGATTATGCTTATGTCCTGTGATTCTGCGTTCGATTTTTTTGCTTCTGAGTTCGAACTGAATCATCCCGTTCGAACTGAATCATCCCGTTCGAACCTAATGTATTCAATGCTTTTTCCCCACCAAAAAGACCAGATAGGCTATGTTTTGGGTGATAATTGTAATCGTACAAACGAGGGAAGCCCAACCGCTATATTTTAAAACTATTTTTAAAAAAAATAAAGGGGTGGTTACATGTGCTTCCATTTGGTTGGTCTCAGTTCGAACCGTCACCACTCAAAACCCTTTCCTTCGCCCGACCTCTGTTCATTCTCCATTGTTGTCCACTACGAAACGCGTCTTCCTCACAAGCAAGTTCACACCATTTCCCCCCATTTCTGCATAATCGGAAGAACTCAACCTTTCCTTAACCCTAAACCCGGAAAAAACCCAGTTCACCACTCAAAAACCATTTGCTGCAATCCCCACCAATGGCCAGGGTTAAAATGACCGAGGAGCGAATGAAGGAGATGGGAATCACCATCGAGGATGTGAAGGAATACAGGCGGCAAAGGCGAAACCTTCGAAGGTGTACGAGGGATGTGAGGTCGAAGTACAAGGATAAAGTCTCTAACTGGTACGATGATTTCGAAGCAACTGCTAAATGGAAGTTGGGCATTCAGAAAAAGGAGGCCAGGAAGGTACAACGCGAGGCAAAAAACACGGGGGACGCAAGTGTGTATCGGAAGAGAAAGGAACCTCCTCAAGTTGACCCTAACTCGACGGCACCCCCTATTAAAAGCAAGAAGCAGAAGGCAAAGGAAGTTAAACAGGGGAAGAAAAAAGTGGTGGTTAGCGAGAGTGGTAGCAGTGACGACAAGGGCTGGAAGCCAACGCCGTCAGACAATCGATCGTCTGACACAAAGAATGACGAGGAGGATAATGTGCCAGTGGATAAGACGAGGGCAAGGTTATACAAGAAACTGAAACGGAAACAGAGGACAAATGTGGTCCCTGAAGCAAAGGCTGACTACAATCAGAATAAACTTGAAGATTACGATATCAGGTTAGTAGGGCGTAGTCTATGCAAAATGAGTACGATTAAGATGGATTCATTTGAGGATGAATATCCATTCGGTATAGATGAACTACTGAGACCATTTAGAGGGCTACTAGAATTGACTCTGCCATACTCAGAGTCAGTTGTTAAGGTTTTCTACTCTAACTTGAAAATGTCAAGACGTGGTGTTGTCTCCACATGTGTTAGGGGTCAAACTATGGAAGTTAATGAGAAAGAGCTGATGGAATGGTTGAGTGTGAAGGCTCCAATGTTGAAGGACACAACTTTCACTGGGGATGAAATTGATAAAATCCTTGTTGAAGGGGGCACAACTGAGGATGGTCTCCCTCTTCACAGACCTAAACAGTTACCTTATAAGTATAGGGTCCTACACTATCTGTATAGTAGGAACTTTGTGAACAAGGGCAAGCACTACACAACCTTGAGCCTTGACGACAAACAAATCCTCTGTTCCTTGATACTTAAGAAGCCATTTAAGTTGGGGAAGAAGATAGTGGATACAATGCTCAAAGCATCTGCAGTTGGGAGAAAGAACATTGAACGCCATACCCTCACTGGTGTCTCTCATTCTAGACAAGAACAAGATTTGGTATCTTCATGAGGATGAGCCTCCAATTTGGAGTCAAGAATTCAATGATGAGGCATTGCATCGAATGCAAATTCCTCTCGCAGAGAAAGAACCACCCAGTAAGTCAGAGGCTCATAAGGAAAAGATACCAAAGACCAAGCGTGAAGCATCCCCACCACCTTCTGCTCCACCTGGATCTTCGGCTGGTCTTGGAGATGTGGGCAAAGAACTTGGAGATCTATTTGGCACAGTTCTGAATGATGCACTTGGTGTTTTGAAAGCTGAGTTGGAATCAGTGATTGAAACTCAGGTATCAAGATTGGACTCAGTGATTGAAACTCAGGTATCAAGATTGGACTCAAAGTTGTCACTGCTGGCGCTTGAATTCAGGGGGCTTGAAGAGTTTATCCAAATGTATGGCGCGAGTATAGGGAGTTTGCATCATTCAAGGCAAGTAAAGGTGATGGGGCTGGTCCTTCAAGAAAACCAGGAGATGAACCTTCGAAAGGATCAGCAGATGCATCCCATAACTCCCCAACAACGAATTTGGGTGATCAGCAGCATATTAGTGATAATGATGGTTTGTATTGATCCTGATGCAGTACTTTAATTATTCAGTGTTTCAGTTTCACACAAAAATATCATTTGACATGTTTAGCCTAATATTTTTAATGTGTTCTGTTTCATTCATAGAAGTAACAACTGCTTTGTGATAGTTGTAAAGGAGTAGTTAGTGGTTTTCAATTTTTTTCATGTTAGTTGTCAACTGCATTATGAGTTACTGCATGTTCATATTGGCAATTTTCATTATCAGTGGCATTTTCATTTGATATATTTTGCAATGCATATGAGCTGATTCATTGCATGCATTTTGATTCTGATTGGATACTTGCATGCAACAGAAGAGGATCAAAAGGTATCTGATGGTGATGGCAATGGGAGTGAGGGGGAAACAGATGCAACAATACAGGAGGAAGAGAATTCAGCTGGTGGCAGCGGGAGTGAGGGGGAGACAGATACCAAAGAAGAGGAAGAAGAAGATAGTGGTGGTGCCACAGATGGAGATGAAGAGGAGGAGGAGGTATCTGGTGGTGCCAGTGAAGGTGATGGGCACACCGATGGAGATGAAGAGGAGGAGGAGGAGGTGTCTAGTGGTGGCTCTAGGAGTGATGGACAGACAGGTGGAGAACAACAGGAGGAGGAGGTTCATGGTGGTGTTGGGAGTGAAGGTGACACAGGTGCAAAAGAAGAGGAGGAGGACACTGTTGGTGGTGGCCACAGGACCGAAGGGAAACACATAAAGAACAACCGGACTCACACACTGGTTCTGTAACAAGGGGACAGCAAGTGAGACACAGGACGAAGGAATGGATGACAATGCTGGTGGTCACAAGGAGACCAAAAGTCAGACAAGTGTTGACAAAACCATCGACCAAGAGCATGGGGGACATGACAATGTGAACGAAGGTCCCACAGCTGAAAAAAAAATTGAAGAAGAGGATGCTGGTGGTGACAATACAAATGAAGGACCTGAGGAATTGGACCCAGTAACCTCACTCTCCCTTGTGACTCTCCCTGAAGCTGTCAACCCCCCTCCTGCCCCATCTAGGAAAATAGAAGATGTTTTTCCCTTGAGATTCATTCCTGCTTCAAGTTTCACTAGCACCCTGGCAGCTCAGAATTTGCCCCACATCTTCTCAGCTGAACAGCCTATTCGTGCTCCATCCCCTAGGCCTGCAACCCCCATGTACATCCCGATTAACCTCCCTGGTTCACGCACTTCACCGGTAAGACGAACCAGTACTAGGAAGTCCCCAGCAAAGACGAAGAAGAAGAATTAGATATTACTTTGTCTTTTATGTTTTTTGAGATGATTCAGTACAGTGGCTTGCCTGAAAAAAGAAGTCATTAGTCTTGCTTGCCTGTTTAGATGTTTTTTTGACATAATTGGGGATAGTCATTTTGCTTTACTGTACTGGTTGTAATTATGGCAGACCAGTTCGAACGTGACTGTTTGGTTCGAACTTGACTGTTAACTTGGAAATGTGTTATATCACATCAACCTTTATGGTCATTTTCCTTCATCTACAACCCAGGCTTCTTCTTTTTTTAAATCTTTGCTGCATTTGTGGTGTGCATTATGGTCCTTCAATGCAACATTTGAGAAGGCCAAAATGGTTTCATTTTAACCTCCCTTAAACCACATTGCATTTAATGCAACTTATGGTGAGATTGCTTCAAGTATATAAGCCATTTCTGTGCATGACATTTGGGCATTTGTGGGGTGCATTACGTTTGTTGAACGTAAAGTTTTTGACCATTTTTATACAGCATTTGAAAAAGCCAAACTGGTTTTATTTTAATTCCTTCCACCCACCTTTCAATTGCATGCAATGTGTCGTTATATTTGTTCAAGTATAAGCCGGCCATTTCGTGCATGAAATTGCTGCACTTGCAATCACCTTTTGTACAACCATATCTTGTGATTTGCATTTTTATA
Organism: Acacia pycnantha; assembly: GCA_025563575.1. Lineage (NCBI taxonomy): Eukaryota > Viridiplantae > Streptophyta > Magnoliopsida > Fabales > Fabaceae > Acacia > Acacia pycnantha. Next base: position 2,279,317 of record JAMWYP010000095.1, on the reverse strand, counting down.
CTTCGGTGGTTATTAATAAGTTGCTCAGTTGTCAACTATGATCATGGACTTGTCAACTTCTCCTTCACATCCTTTTTTTCCCCAATGTCGATAGTTTCCTGCATTTGACCTCAATATCAGATTCTGGAGCCACATTCACTGAGGTCAGTTTGGTTATTCTCGTGTTCAAGGTCCTATGTTGTCATTATTACAGCACACATTCCAGTTACGCAACTCTGTTTTTTCTTAACTACGAACTTCGTCATTTTATATAATCTGCTTCACAATTTCAGGGGTCTAGCACTGCGACACATTTTAATTTTCGTTTTTCCCCTATCACAGCAACCCCCAGCACCTGGGTTCTATAATGTTGACAGATTTCCTTCGTTGTTCCAATTCCTCTTCTGAAATTAATGTCCGCATATAAGATTGGTTCATTTTTGGTGTTCTCCCCCTCTTTTTCCTTCCATTTCAGTCTGGCGTTCTTCGCACCTCCGGCGGCCGGCGGCAGTCGTTATCGTCGTCGCGGTTTGAAACCAAATTCCAGCTCTCCATATTTCCATTCTCCCCGTCGATGGGATTCAACTTGCCTCTGTTTGCACAGACGAAGAAAAAAAATAGACGTTTTTTGCTTTTTTTCCTGGGGGCATTTTGGGGATTTTACCTAACATTCCCACTTAACCAACACACAATTCTTCTCACCAAACAATTTATCTTCCCACAACTTACTTATATTCCCATGTCTACCAAACAGCTCAATTTTTTTAAGTTCCCTCTCAATCTTCCCTTCCATTCCTTTCCCTCCTTTAAGTTCCTTTCCCTCCTTCAAATTTCCCTCAACCAAACGGGCCCTCAGTGCACCACACGCGTTGTTTGTGTCCTTTTATTTGTGCTGATCATGCGGTTTCACTTGACCAAAAAAAATAATCACGCGGTTTCAGACGTACCTTTTGTCTTTGGCTATAATAAAAAAAAAGGTGACCTAACTTTTATCAGAGGCTAACGGACGGGAGAAGATACTCTCATTGTCTATTTTCTGCCCATCCCTCCCCATCATTCATCCTGATTGTCAAAATCTTGATCCAAGGGACCGGAATGATTTTTGACAAAACCGCGCGCGGTTTTTTCAAAAACAAATCTAGCCCATTGGATCAAGATTTTGACGGTCATGATGAAGGATGAAGAGGGATGAGTAGAAAATGGAAGGGGAGAGAAACCGAACCCCTAACAGACCGCCTAAAAAAAAGTATACTCTGTTGATTATTATTTAGCAGTGACAGAAGTGATTTATTTTAATATAACTTTTGTAAATATAAGTTACGATAAAAGTCAAGTTATAAATATGATTTGTGTTTGAATTTACGGTGGTAGAAGTGACTTTTTTTCAAACTGGAATTTGTTTGGATTATTATTTGAAAAGTCGGTTGAAAAGAAGAAAATGACTGAAAATTACATGAATCTTAGTTGTATGTGTGTGTATATATTAGTTGTATATATTGTGATAATTGAAGATAAAAAATTAAATTTAATAAAAAAATTAAATTATTATTAAAAAACACTAAAGTCATTAAGTAATAAGTATATTTAATGTGTAACATCCCAAATTTTTGGAATTTGGAATTAGAAATTTTGTATGGAAATCTATGATGAAAATTTGGTCAAAAATAATTATGAAGTTAATTATTGGAAAATTAGGAATTTATTTCCTTGTAAATAAAAGCAAGAAAATAGTTGTCAGATAAATTTTAAAATAAAACTCTTATATGGGATTAAGGATTCATTTTGAGAATTTAGTTATAATAATATAATGTCGAAATTAAGATAGGGTAAAATAGTAATTTTACTTTCCCAAGCTTACAAATGGATTTGGAGAAATTCAAGGCCCAATTTGATAGTTAAAAGGCTTATAAATTCTCAAAAAGGGTCCATTGTATTTCAGCCCATAAGCTCCTTAATTATACATGCAAAGCACCCACACGTTGGCCCACAAACCCAAACACATTTTCTCATTTAAAACATATTCTCATGCTCCTCAGTTCAACAAACCGAAACGCAACAGCAAAATAGATTTAACCTATCAACACCCCCTTTCATCATGGTGGATGACTGTAGCGCTAGTTGGGTATTCTTTTTTACCGTTAGCTTGTACGTCTTGGTCCAAACCCTTAGCTTACTATATATATATATATATATATATATATATATGTTTCTTCTCAGCTTGTTTTCATTCACGCTACTTCAACCAAGCTGAGACCGAACCTGAGAGTGAGAGAGTGAGAGAACGAGAAAGAAAGAAGAGGACCGAGATAGAGAAGTTGAAAGAGAGAGAGTGCAACTGCTGTTTTTTCTCTGTTTTAAACACCAAAAAAACAGAGGCGAGAGATTGGTGGAGTGAGAGGCGGAGAGAAGCCGAAAGCTGTAAGCGAGACTGAGAACGTGGAAGCGTGATAAAAGGAACCAAGCAGTCAAAGTTCCATTTGCTATTATCTTCCTACTCCAAAACAACGCCAACGTAAGTTTTTCTTGCTGGAATTTATATACATATGACGCAAAACGCTGCTATACGTGAGTATATATATATATACCTACATGACGCTGAACTCGCTGGGTAGTATATATATATGTATCGTGTGTTTGTGTGTGTGTGTGTGTGTGTGTATATATATATATATTATGGGTAGATTCCTACACACATGAAATGAAATGGTGGGACCCACACACATATATAATGAAAATTATATATATATGTGGGTCCCATTATTTCATGTGTGTGAGACATGAGAAAACACTTCTCCTACAACATGAGAAGTGTTTTTCCCATATATATATATAGGCTATATATATATATATAAATAATGGGAAAAACACTTCTCATGTTGTAGGAGAAGTGTTTTCTCATGTCATACACACATGAAATGGTGGGACCCACATATATATATAATTATCATTGTATATATATGTGGGTCCCACTATTTCATGTGTGTGTAGGAATCTTCTTCTTCTCATGCAACATGAGAAGTATAAACCCCATAAATAATAATAATAATAAAAGATAGGACGAAACTTTGCTTGCAGTAGAGTCAATATTAACGATGCACAATGTAATACCCTAAAAATCATATTTATGATAAATATCATAAATTAGTAAATAATACCTATTGGAAATAGGTGAATATGTGGTCTCAAAACTAGTGTAGTATTTATCTTATTTTCTAAGGTAAATTCTATTAAAATTAGAAGAGTTAAGGTGCCAAAATTCCTAAAATACCCTTGTGAGACATAAAATGCCTAGAGAATATTATAAAATATTGCAAGAGCCAATAAAATATTTGTTAAAAATTAGAGAGTATGTTGTTTCTAATTTAGATAATTTTTGGGATTATTTTACCTGGAAAACAAAGAGGCGAAATTAAATATTATTTTGGGGGACATAATTTGTCCAATGATTTTAAATATTTAATAGGGAGCATAAAATACCAATGTAAGTAAAATAGTTGTGAGATAATGTTTAATACTAATTAAGAAAATTATCAACAATTAGTAGGTGATTAGGTAAGTAATTAATTGCTAATTGTTTAAGCATGATTATGGGTGATATTTAAAGTTAAAATCCAAATTGAATATCAATGATCAATGAAAGGCCAAGATTGAATCTTCTAAGGCTAATCTAATGGCCCTAGTAATTCAAAGCTTAATCCATATGAAAATAGATTAGCCAATGGGAGAATTTTGTTAATGGATATAAGATAATTTAAGGATGATGTGAGATAATTAGATAACAAAATAAAAGATGATGAAGAAGGGAGGGGAGTTCGAAATTTTTGTAAGGGAAAAGAAAAGGAAAATTGAATGGAATTGAAAATAGAAAACTTAGGGAAGAAGTGTTGAAAAGTCAACATAAAACTAAAGCCAATGGGAACACATGAGCAATGAATATTTTGGCAAGTGGGAGGCAACATCTTTTTCCAAGAATTGTCATGCAATTTCGAAAATGAAGAGAGAAAAGATAGAGAAAAGTTGTATGTTGAATTTATGTAGTGTGAAAACAAAGTGCAAGTGGATTGTGCAAGTGGATTAGGAAGAATTTTGTTGAAAAGCAAGTAGAATAAATGAGAACCGATAGGAATTAAATCCTACCTTGAAATCCTTGAACTAAGTAGTAAACATCTGGGTATATTATGAATCAGTGGATTTTTGTCCTGAAGATGACATTACCCGAAGTGATTTCCGTAACCGACGTCAGTTATCCGAAAATGTTCAACAGGATAGGAAATACCCTTAATGGGATCAAAAATTTAGTTAACCCAGATACTTTAAAAGAGGCATCTTCAGGGCTATGCTAAGGAATTTCTGAGATTCTTCAAGATTACGCGATTAGAACACTAAACAGGGAACTTTATCGGTAGAAGTTCATAAAGTAGGAGCATGACATCATGGGGGTGACATGGGATGACATATTTTTGTTGAAAATAAGGGCATGGAGGTCAGCCAAGATGATCTAAGGGTGGAGAGAAAGCATTGTGAACAAGTTAAGATCCAATGGCTTAGATTAAAGGAGAAAAGTGCAATTTCGCCCCCGAAAACTTCTATAAATAGGGCACCATCTTCACTTCATTTCTTTACCAAGTCACAAGTAATCCTAGAGAGAAGTGAGAGCAAGGAGGAGCTTGGAGAAAGTTGTAGCGAAGCCCTGGGTAATTTTTTCGATCCCTAGTCTTAAGTTCTAGTTTCGGTAGATATAGTAGAAATGTTAGTTTGATCTTTAATCTTCTAGTATATTGTAGATATCATGTTTTAGGGTTAAATATGATATATATTTCGAAAATTATGATGGAGATAGAGATATGTCAAAATTTTGGAAGATTAGAGTCAAAGTAACGAAGTTCTGGCGAAATTCCGCCAATTAGTGGGGTCAGGGGTAAAATGGACATTTTTGACTAAAATGACTGTTATGATGATCGATTAGTAACATATACGCTATTGTCCTTATAGGATACATGTGATTGCGTTCTGACCAACGATTGTACTGTATATCGTCAACGAAGGTACGTTCGCGTACTGTAACACTAACTCTGATGTTTATGGTATGCGTATATGTGTTATGTGTGTTGTATGCATATTGGTGGTATGTTATTTGGATGCATAGTGGTGTTAGAGGATAACTGAACATCTGCATACGCTGGGAGCGGTACATCTGCATTCGCTGGGAGCGGTATATTCGCATTCGCTGGGAGCGGTACATCTGCATTCGCTGGGAGCGGTACATTTGCATTGGTTGCGTGTGATAAGTCTGTTATGTGCTCATATACTGTTATGTTGTGAATATTTGTAATCCATATGCTGTATATGTGAGCATGAGGTTAATCGTTACCTGAGGTCCGGTGTATGGGCATTGGACCTCAGTCTTAAATGATAGTACAGGTAAGGATCAGGAATAGAGAAGGCATCGGTAGAAGGATTCATAAAGAGGAACCAAGGGGAAAAACTGTAATAGTGCACCGGTCGAGACAAGAGCTAGAAGAAGTTATCAGAGCCTATTGTCAGGCATGGATCTAATAAAGTTATTTAGAATGGTTTGGTGCCGAAGGCAAGGCTAGTCTATGTGGGTCAGCCAATCAGTCGCCGTGAACTCGGTGAGGCCCCCATGATAGACACTTACCTGGCCACTCTGTTCGGTTAACGGAGTTAGGTTCATTGCCCCAAGTCTAGTCAAGGCTTGGTCTAGGTTGTATAGTTACTTTTTGAGAAATGTAATTGTACAAAGCTCTGTATATTGTATCACACGAATATTCCTTCGGGAAATTTTTAATATACCAGCATACGCTTGGCATCATCATATGTCGGGGTATTTTTATATCAGTTACTCATATATTGTCCATTTGTTAGTACATGCTCTCCGTTTCCGCAGTACTCTGATGTAGCATCCCAAATTCTGTTGAATTTTTTCTAAAACCAGGTGTCATCCGACATCATTTGACGTGTGGAATTTGGGATGTTACACACAAATAAGAAGAAGAAAGAAAATTTGATTTTTGCTAATCTATATATATATTTCTATATAATGCTGCTGTTAGAAAAAAAAAGGAGAACTTTGTTGATATATATATGTATATAAATATGCCTGCTACACACTTGGGAAAATAAAAAAATAAAAAATAAAAAAAAAAGGTTGTGAATATATATAAGAGATGGAGGTTACTGTACGTATGAACATATATTAGCAGGCCTTGCATCAGATTCTTTTCTCTTTTTGTTCCTTGTTCTGTCATAAGAACATAAGTGTCTAGCCCTAGATGGACTAGTATGTTGATGTAGGATCAAATAGCTCTCTCCCAAGTATCCATAGATGAGATACCTCTGAGAATAGGTGATCTCTGTGCACACATGAAGACTTTCACCAAAGGGGGTGGGGTGTGTGCTCTATGTGGGCAGAATGGTAAAGGAGAGAGTTTGGAAGATGTGTACCTTAGGGTTTACCATCTATTTATAGAGGCTACCTTAGGGTTAGGGTTTGGACTTGTTGGGCCTCTTGTGCCTCCAAGCCCAAATGTATTGGATGTCTCCTGTTGGGCCACACCTATGATGAGCATAATATTTGATTCCATAATAGTTGCCCCCAAGCTCGGTAGTTCAGGTCTCTGAGCTGCTGAGATTAATTGACTGGCCTCTTGTGCCTCCAAGCCCAAATGTATTGGAGGTCTCCTGTTGGGCCACACCTATGATGAGCATAATATTTGATTCCATAACAGTTGCCCCCAAGCTCGGTAGTTCATGTCTCTGAGCTGCTGAGATTAATTGACTGCTTTCCGAGATCCCCTGAATCCGAATTTGCTTTCGTAGCAATTTTCCCGAGCTAATTTCTGGTTTATATTCCTGCATTTAATAACATGTAAGCAAATCACAATAAATGGAAAATACTTACTGTTTGTGCAAATCGTTCAACGTGCTCATTTTGGATACTTGTCCGAGCTTGCATTAAACTTTCAGGTTTGCATTAATGCCGGTTATTGATAACATGCTTTTCCACTTAACAAATCGTTATCCACTCTGTTGCCCCCCAGCCTGGTAGTTCAAGTTTCTGAGCTGCCAGGATGTGTTACTTGCCAAGCCCGGACTAGGTGTTCGCGACTGTTGGGATTCTGTGCGTGTTGACCCGAGATTTCGGGCTTCAAAACTGTAACCTCGAGATTCCAGTTTATATATTCTAACACCGAGATTCTAGTTTATATACTTTAACTCTGAGATTACGGGTTAACATACTCTATTACCGAGATTCCGGGTTGATATACTCTATCACCGAGATTCCGGGTGTTTACCGAGTTTGCATTAACTTCGGTTATTGTTACCATGTGATAAGTGCAGGTTTTATAATTAAATGAGTATCAATTCTGAGATATATTGGATTAAATCTATTACTATATATATATATATATCTTGCAGGAGTTATTAGCTGATTGAGAAAGGAGCAGAAAAAGGAAATCAATTTGAATCAATTGTGTGATATGAGAGAGTGGATTGCAAAAGATTTGGAGATGATTGGAGATCTCAAAAGGATATTGCATATATTGTATTTAAGACTGGATCAGATCACGGCCAAGTCAGCCTAAGGGAATTTCTATATAAAGAGCAAGGGAGACACACACTAGAAACCACAGAGAGAGACAAGACGCAGAAGCAACCAAAGTACACACGAGAGAAAATAACATCCTTATGCTCTCTAAACTTCGGTATTTACCAAAGGTTTAGAGAGAAAGGACAAAGGAAGAAAAGGAGGAGACAGTGAAGGAAGAAAGAGGACGCAAGAACAATTCGATATTCATCTCTCTTCTTCTATTTTGTTAACCTAGCCATGCTTGGCTAGTCTTTTTAGTAGTTAGGCGAGGATGAACCCTATGCGAATTTGAGTATTTGTTTGAATTCTTGATTGAACGTTATTTTCCATGATTGAATGAATTATCTTTGCTTAAAGCTTTCTTAAAGAATGATCACCTTTTAGATTGTTCATAGGTTGGTGTATGACAATAGAGATGTTGGTGCATTTAAGCTGGGCAGATTAATTCGTCATAGAGTTGCATGACCTAGACATAGGCTTACGAGTTTATGCGATCTTATAATTCTGGTTTAAATAATTGATCTTTCCAAACAATACTAAGACATTAGGTTGTTTTCAAAGATAACAGACTAAGGCAGCGTCAAGACATTGGGACTTAGTCTAATTTTAGAGAATTGATCGTCAATCATGGGAAATAATAGTCAATTAGGGATTTAATTCAAATACTCGAAGGAACATAGGGGGATTTCTATGCCCTAGCTGCGTTTTTCTCTATCAATTCTTTTTTTTAAACAATCACTTTTGAGACTCTTAATCTTGAATGCGTATTTTTTATTAAATTCATTAAAAATTATGTTTGGTTACAACTCACCTCCTATTACTCATTGATCCAACTAAAGCTTAAATAACGAATTAGTGGCTGGAATACTAGTCCTCGTGGGACGATCTTTTTCTCGCTACTTTATTACTTGATACGGCCCGTATACTTGCGGAGTTTATAGGCTTTAAAGTTTTTCCCTATCACCATGCTTCTCCACTAACAAATCGTTATCCACTCTGTTGCCCCCCAGCCTGGTAGTTCAGGCTCCTGAGCTGTCAGGATGTGTTATTTTCCAACCCGGACCAGGTGTTCGTCATTGTTGGGATTCCTTGCATGCTTACCCGAGATTCCGGGTTTATGATTTCTGAAAACGGGTTTGTTTATCCAAATTCAATCAAATAAACTTGGCGGCATTGCCGTAGCAAAATGATTCCAATAAAGGAATCTAAAATAGACTTGTCGCCTCAATGCGGACCCCGGATTTTAACTAGATTCAGTTAAAATCGGGTCCGCCTTCTTAACTTTACACGGATCGCTGGTTTAAACTAGATTCAGTTTAAATCAGGTCCGCCTTCTTAGTTTTACACAGATCCCTGGTTTAAACTAGATTCAGTTTAAATCGGGTCCGCCTTCTGTCTTTGTTTCCTGCAAAACTTTAAACAGAACTTATCTCGGCTTTACCGTGTCCCAAAGGTAACACATTTTAACCATTATCTCCACGGAGCCCGGATTTTAACCAGATTCGGTTTAACCGGGGTCCGCCTCCATCCCTTTCGTAGGGACGGAACTCCACAATTTATTCAAGGTCCAATTAAGGAGCGCGGATTTCACTGTATAAAATAGACTTGACATGATTCATGAAAACGAATTTGTGTACCTCAAATTCACGCATGTATATAAACTTGACATGATTTTCGAAAACGAGTTTCTTTACCCATAATTCATACATGTTTAGACTGGACATGATTTTCGATAACGAGTTTCGTTACTCAGAATTCATACATGTTTAAAGTGAACATGATTTTCGAAAAGGGGTTTCTTTACCCTGAGTTCATACATGTTTTCCTTCGACATGATTTTCGAAAACGGGTTTACGTACCTCAGATTCCTACATGTTTAGCTTTGACACAATATTTGGAAACGGGTTTATGTACCTCATATTCCTACATGTTTAGCTTTGACATGATTTTCGGAAACGAGTTTATGTACCTCAGATTCCTATATGTTTAGCTTTAACATGATTTTCGAAGACTAGTTTCTTTACCATGACTTCATACATGTTTATAGATTTGGCGGCCGTAGCCGTCGTTACACGGAGCCTGGATTTTAACCAGATTAGGTGTAACCGGGGTCCGCCTTCAAAATTTTATACGGAGCCAGGATTTTAACCAGATTTGGTTTAATCGGGATCCGCCTTCAAAAAACGATTCCAATAAAGGAATTTGAAATAGATTCGCGACATTGCCACCTTGGAGCCCAGATTTTAACCATATTCGGTTTAACCGGGTCCTACATTCATATGAGATAATTAAAGAACTTGTACAGATGATGAATACATCAATAATATCTACATGGCAACGATGTTGCTTTCTTGTTGATAGAGATGCCACCAAGAGAGGCAGCAAGAGTTTCATTTAGTGAATACCAAAACCAAAAACTCAGATGAGTCTCTAGTCGACTATTTATCAAGACCACCATGAAGTGTATTGAATTGCCCCCTCTGATTAGGTTTAGAAACAAGCAAGCCTTCAAAGGAAGCCCTCCAATACAGTAGATAACACTTGACCACTTTAATGGCCATAAACTCTTCACACTCGGTCTTTGACCACGAAGAAGGGACACAAAATTCACACCAAGGCCGCAATTGAAATCTGTATCTAATTGTTGCCAGAGAACGAAGTATCATAGGCATACTAGAGTGTTCCAATTATAGTAGATACACCCAAAATGATTATGACTCCATTATATTGCCTTGGAGCCTTTCTTGCAGTGGCCCCAAGGAAACATTTATTTTCTTGAGTTTGAGAGATAATAACAATTGAGTATGGATCAGCCACTGTGCCTGTCATTGACATTAAATCCACGATGCATTGCCCTTTCAATGATAATGATGTTTGACCCAATTTCAGTCTCTACCATCTTCCACTTGGCGCGAGAAATATGAGAATAAGCAGATCTTAGTCAGCATTTTGGCTCTCCTTAGTGTAGGTAATTTATTGAGTAAAAGCAACGATCCACAAAATGCCAACAAAAAGATGAGAATAGCATCCAGATATACAGCCAGGGTACCATCACCCCCTTGATATTATGATGAACAACTTGAAACATTGACTCTTTCAATTTAGGTAAATTGTTAAGATTCCAAGGGCCAGATAAGTATTCATCCCATAATTTTGAATCAATTGCTTTTGGTTTCTTACCAGTCATAACCCAATATAGAATGACCAGAGAAACTCCTACTTTACCAATGAAATAAGCAATGAAGCTAAAAATTTAGTGAATAAGAGTGGCTTCAACGAAACTCACCTTCCCCGAGAAAGAGGCTTTGGAAGACTCTCGTGGGAAGATTCATTGAAAATTTGCTAATTCCTTCAGAGAGTGAAAGCTCCGGACATGAGTAATAATTCTCATTGCCTTTGCATTGTATAAACTTACCGCCATTGGTCAACTCGACAACCCAAGACAATAATCATGGCAGTGTGTCCCCATCTGTGCGAGCTCCAACCTCGGCAGCGTGTGAGCTCCAACTGTGCATTCCTATCCCAGCATCAACCCTTTCCGAAATCCCCATCTCGGAATCTCGGCAACCCGGGATAGCAATCTCAGAACTGACACTCCTGTTGGAAATCCGAGTTTGCATTATCTCAGCTGGTTGCTCAGTGGAACAGGAAGCCATCTTGGCATAGCGGCAACTCAGGATAGGATTACTATCCGAGCTTCAATCTCAGACTTCAAAGTCGGCCACTATGCGAAGTGGCTTAAAGCTGACCCCGGCAACTTCAATTTGGGTCACTGCGTGAAGAGTACCTCAGAAATCCCAATCTCGGCCACTACATGAAGAAAGTTGTCTTCTTCTCGTGACTATTAGAAAGGACCCAAAAATAACCGAGATGGTGGGTTTGCCTATTAATGCGAGACTATGACCGACGATGCAAAGCCAAGTAGGTCCATACCTCATATCGAACTCTTTCTTTATATACTCGACATCATTTTTCTCTATGTTGCGCCTCTCAAATCTCAGCCACTTCAGATTTGCAAAGTTTTAATTTGCTCAGAAATTGAAGACCCCCGCAGCAAGTTTTAACGTGGAACGATTACTTATTAGCGTGGAAAATTCGGTCTTAATTTGATCATCCCATGCTGATGATCACTTGCTACTCCAGAGATATGCATCTAGACCACCTCACGCCGATGATCGACCGAATTTTATGCACAGCAACATGACAAACTATATGCCTGAAAATGCAGGGCTAACAGTACGTTCATTTTTCTCTTGCATGATTGAAAGCATCCTGGACTCCTAGTTCTAATATCCTGATACCCCTGCATCCCGATAACAAGGCATGGGTCCTTGGTTCAAATACCCGGCTACAATGCAATCCCAGCAAACATTCAGGGGATCTCAGCTCGGACCCAGACGACTTCAGCTACCTCGGCTCAGTTTGCATGCTGACTTTAATTTTCGAATTGAAGAACTGTCTTTCTCTGATATGTAACTTCATATGATCTCGTCAGTCGGCTTTAGGAAATGGGTCCTTCAAATGATCTCTGCATCTCCAACCTTCAGAAGGTGGAACCAGGTTCCTCTCTATCAAACCTCCATCTCGCCATCTCGGGATCTTAGGCATATCATGATGGTAATCTCGGCATTCACCCAGGACGACGTCAAGTACCTCGGCATCCCAGGATAATACCGAACGTATACATTGGCATTCTCCCTTCTTCGAATGAACATCTCGGCATCTCAGGCATCATGCAACCCTTATAGCAATTGAATCCAGGATTTTGGCCGTGAGTGTCTTGTAAAGAATTTAGGTGTAGGGTTCTGTATGAAACTTCCACTCTCCGCTTCAATCTTCCGCTCACGCCTTAGATATTTTCTTTTTGGTGGTCACAAATCACAGAGAATCGAAGAAAATCAATCTCGCTTGATGACGCCATAAAAATTGTCGCTTCCAGCCCCCAATTTCTGAAACAACATTAAGTTTGAGCCTCTGCTTTGCTTTCTAATAGGGCTCCGAATGTTTTTCCATTCTTGAGTCTTACGTCTAGGATCTTCAGCATTTGGAGAATAACCACTCTCAGTGATCATGGTTCTATACCGTGCATGATCGTTGAGCTTTTGTTTTGACCATTTTGGTCGTAGAAATCAAACTTTATGGTCCCCACGGACGGCGCCAATGTTCTGTCATAAGAACATAAGTGTCTAGACCTAGATGGACTAGTATGTTGATGTAGGATCAAATAGATCTCTCCCAAGTATCCATAGATGAGATACCTCTGAGAATAGGTGATCTCTGTGCACACATGAAGGCTTTCACCAAAGGGGGTGGGGTGTGTGCTCTGTGCGGGCAGAATGGTAAAGGAGAGAGCTTGGAAGATGTGTACCTTAGGGTTTACCATCTATTTATAGAGGCTACCTTAGGGTTAGGGTTTGGACTTGTTGGGTCTCTTGTGCCTCCAAGCCCAAATATACTAGATGTCTCCTGTTGGGCCACACCTATGATGAGCATAATATTTGATTCCGTAACAGTTAATGTTATGTTGTAGAACACAAATGTCTAGCCTCGGGCTAGGAAGTATTAATATCGGATCAAAGGTTTCCTCAAAGGTGTCTTAAGAGTTGAGCACCAAAGAAGAAAGGATCATCCACTGATATCTATGAAGGAGATATCAGAGAATGCTCAGCGATCACTGTGCTTACACGGGTAGGCTTTTCGCGGTGGTGTGTGTGCATAGTGAGACTGAATGGTAAAGAATGGAATAGTGAACGTAGTGAACACACCTGATGGGCAACCTCCTATTTATAGAGATTACCTAGGGTTTCGTTCTCCTTGCCTTGCATCCTGCCCACCATCGTTATACGCCTCCCACGTCCTATGAGTGCCTGCTCCATTACCTGTACGACGCCTCAATTATAGGCATACTCCATGGATAATTAATCATGTACCTGATTGAAGGGAGATTCCTGCCTGCGGTACTTTTATTGGGCCTTATGTCTGCCAGGCCCATTATTTGAGTCCATAACATTCCTATATATATATATATATATAACATTCCTATATATATATATATATATATATATAGAAAGAGAAAAACTTTGTTGTTTATCTATGTATATCAGTTTTTTTCCCCACCTGAATTAATAGGAAAGGATTTTAGTTTCCTTATATACATATGTCGCAGCACTTGGGGTAGTAGCAGGAAAACTCTGTACTATATAGATATTTATGAGTATTAAATATATATTAGTACTATATATAAAAAGAAAAAAAAGGAAACATGATCTTTGTTGTTAGTTGAGATTATGTGGTTATATATATATAAAGAAAGAAGAAAACTGTGTTATATATATACCTATATCATAATAAAATATATTTTTATGTGGTTAGTATTTATAAAATCCTATATAATAGGATCTAATCTAACTAAATCCTATATTATTTCACTTGTAATATTATTTACAAAATAATATATATACATAGTGAAGCATATTTTACGTGGTGTGAACATTTATTAAATTCCTAATTTAAAGAGTTAGGATAGCCTTTGAGAGTTCAAAATAATTGTAGATAAATAATAATAATAATGAATTAAATAAATAAACAACAACAACAACGACAACAACAACAACAATAATAATGAAAATAAAATAAATAAATAAATAATATTTCTATTTTTATTAAAAAGGAGAATAAATAATAAACGAAATTATTAATAAATAATAAATGGAAAAGGGGTATTATTAATTAGTAATAAATAGAAAGAGAATTAATAGTTACAATGGTTAATTGATTTTTCAGTCTCGTCATAATTTGCTCACTTTAAGCATTTCAAATTTATTATTATAATTTTTATATTTTAAATTTTATGAAATTTTAAGTTATAATTTTATGTAGAGTTTTAGAAGAGTTATTAATGGTTAGTAAATTGGTTGTGGTAGATTGATTTTTGGTGTGTGTTTGAGCTCTTGGATTAGGAGCAGTGTGATAATAGTTAGCTTCGGCGAGAGGTAACCACTTTCCACTTGTTATGCATATTGATATGTTGTTGTGAGTATTTTGTGAAAATGATTATGAATATTTTAATAGAAATTTCCTTGTGGAACCTTATGATTTGAATTGTGAAATATATGCCTATTTTTATATATGATTGAGAATTGTGATAATTATGGAAAGGGTTGAATTGGGAAGAAATGGAGTAGTTTATTCCACCACGTGGTGAGGCCTCCATTGATGCATGATGGTTGGCTTTCTATTGTCTCATTTATTCAATGAGGGACCAGCCCACTAGTTCAATGAGGGCTTACGACACTCCACTAGTTCAATGAGGGGAAAAGACCCATGGTCTGGGACATGTGCTCTGAAGATTTTGGCCGAATCTCATCACATGACCAGTGAGCTTTTGAGTAACTAGTAACATGGATGTAACTTAGCCCATGGGTCTATTCGGAGGAAATAAGACAGTTTGGTTGGATTGGTGGGAGGCATCTTGGGAATTGTGTTAATGAAAACTGTGATACAGAATTTAGGACACAAAATTCATTATATGAAATTGGTAATGTGTATATTCGTGGAATATATTTTTAATCCTTTGTTATATAAATTGTTCCACTTGACACCTCATTAGCACATATGAGTATTCGTAATAAGTTGGATTGATGGTTACCACATTTTTCAGGTGATAGTTCTCGTGCGGGTCCATCAAGGAAGACCTCGGAAGCTTAAGCTACTCCGCTAAAAGTAGTGCTTCTGTCTTTTGGGTTTATGTTGGATGATTGTATATTGCCACGTTAGGGCTCAATTTGCATACTCTGATTTATTTTGGATATTTTGTTAAATGTTGAATCACTATTAAGTTATTAATCAAACTAATATATAGTTATTTTGTTAAGTAAAATGGAGGACGTTACATAATGTATTAAATTGTATATAATTTAGAAGGCATATGAATGTATATGAACAAGTTGATACTAAATAATAATACATTCCTAACTAAAGGTTGGGGAATTAATACTGAAAAAATCGAAAAAGAAAAAGTTGAAGACGGAGTTTGAGATGCTAAAGGGACACGTTGGCTGACATTGCTGTCAATGTTTTGACAGTATGGTCCCCATAAGAAGGTCACGCATTTCTGAGCTTCTTGCCAGTCAAGTGCAGTCACATGGGCTAGAAATTTTGCATGGAGACTGCTGACGAGCCCCAATGACCTATGGGCTAGGGTCTTGAAGAGTGTATATTTTTCCAAAGATGATTTCATGAAGGCAGGGAAAGGATATAAAGCATCATGGTGCTGGTCTAGCATCTTGGATGGTAGGGATTTTCTCACGCAAGACTTGTGTTGGGATGTTGGAGATGGTGCTGCTATTAGAATCTGGGATGATAAATGGGTTCGTCATGTTGATTTCCCGGAGAAACCTAGTAACCTAAATGATCCTATTATTGCAAAGGGCAGAGTTTGTGATCTTATTGTCAATGGAAAATGGGATCTTACTCCCATTAACCAGTACGTATCGCCGAAAATCAAGAGGGCTATATATGATATCACATTCCATCTAATGGGTTGGTTGGTAAACTGGTGTGGACTAGTGCTAAGAATGGTCTGTATTCAGTGAAAGGGGGTATCATAACAGTAAAGAGAACATGCTCTCTGAGGTCAACAAGGATGGGTCTTCTATATTTATCACCTCAGCTATTGGAAGTCCATCTGGAAGATCCAGATTATCCCGAGAGTACAACAATTCATTTGGCAGATCATAAATAATGCTATTGCTACCAATGCTGCCCTTTATAGGAGAAAGCGATCCCAGAGTAACACTTGTCTAGTGTGTTATGATGCTGTAGAGACAGTGGAGCATCTTTTTTTTCATTGCCCATGGACTAGGTGTATTTGGTTTGGGTGTTCTCTTGGAGCAAAGGTTGACATTGCTAGTATATCAAACTTCAATGTTTGGTTGATTCAACTCACAGGTATACCTTTCTTGAGTAAGCAAAACCTTTCATTAATTTGTTGGATCTTGTGGTTTATTTGGAAACAACGAAATAATATGTTTTTTAATCTTAATGATCCTAATCCTATTGATATCATTAAATGTGCGAGGAAAACAATTTTGACTTCTGGGTGAACTGCGATAAAAGGTACAAAAATCCGGAGGGTCAAAGGGTTGGTCCTACTCATCTAGTTTTCTGGTTTCCTCCATCTGTTGGCAAGCTTAAATATAATTGTGATGGGGCCTTTTCGGCTAATAAGATTGGCGCTGCTATTGGAGTTATCTGTAGGGATCATTTTGGTGATTTTAGATGGGGCTTTGTGAATAAGGTAAAATCCATCTCTGCATTTATGACTGAAGCTTTAATTTAGCTCTGAAGTGGGCACTGATGCTCGCTGTTGATCTCGGTCATGATAATGTTGTTTTTGAAACCGACTATATATAATTTCTATTTCTTATCACTCAGTGCGTGACACGGCTCTTTTTCTTAGCCCTTAACATTCAGGAAACGCGTTGTCTGTTGTCCTTTTATTTAATTTGACCAAAAAAAAATTGTCCTTTTATTTATACTGATCCCACGGTTTCAGTGGCGAGCAGACCTCACTTTTCTCAGAACGCGTTGGGCATTGATTGATCCATATGAGGGATTTTTGTTATTTCAGGAATTTGAGCATCAGTCCAATGGATTGATTTTTGGATAATTTTCTTTTACTATTTATAAGATAAATATGTGAGATTTATCTTGGCTTATAAAAAAAACTTGTAAAACTACGATTGTGTGGTTTCTCAGATAATCATTAAATCACATATGTACTATGGATTTTTATTTGAACCCTGTTCACTGTAATGTTTTACAGATATAAGCATTTGTAATGTATTAAAAATATGGAATGGAGTTTGAGAATTAAAATCATTGTCACAAACTGAATATACCAGTCAACCCATATGAGGCTTGTTCAGTGCTTTCTTCTTCTTTAGACCAATGTAACCTTGTTCAATGTATATATATAAATCTACTCATTCTCATTTTAGCTATAAATACATCCATTTCTCTTCACTTGTTATGTGTATAGAATTATCAATCACAACATGAGGAGTTTATCATTGTGTTGTTTTCTTTGTCTCCAACTCTCTCTCTTTCTTATTATTCCTTTGCTTTCCCATCATGTTGTTCTGACCAAAGCTCAGACTTACTAGACTTCAAAAACTCATTTTCCATTCAAAAACCCCTTCCTTCTTCTGAAACTTCTGATTTTTGTGATATTTATGGAACCATATCATACCTTTTTTTTGCTCAATGAACCATATCGTGCCCAAAGACATCAACTTGGAAAAATGGAACAAATTGTTGCTTATGGGATGGTGTCACCTGCAATCCATTGGGTCATGTGATTGGCCTCAATCTTAATTCTAGTTGGCTTCATGGTAAACTCCTTCCCAACAATTCTCTCTTTCAGCTTATCCATCTTCAAAGGCTTGACCTTAGTTTTAACGACTTTGATGGGTCTCAAATATCATCTACTTTTTCACAACTTGTAAGTTTAACACACCTATCCTTGAGTGCTTGTAATTTTATTGGGGAAGTTCCATCTCAGATTTCTCATCTTCACAAATTGGTTTCTCTTACTATCCTTGAGTATTCCATTAATCTAATTCTTCAAGAAAACACTTGGGAGAGACTCACAGCAAATATCACTCAAATAAAGGATCTTGGTTTGTTTGGTATGGATAGGTCATCAATACCTTTGAGACAGCTATTAAAGAATATTTCCTCTTCTTTGGTATCTCTTTGGCTTTTTCACACTGGATTACAAGGGAATTTGAATGAAAAATTATTTTCATTCCCCCACCTTCAGGAGATAGATTTGGGAGGTAACCCAAATTTGACAGGCTATCTGTCCTAGTCTAATTGGAGCAATTCCATTAGAAGTTTGGATCTTAGTTACACGAGTTTGACAGGAAAGTTGCCTCGTTCCATTGGCCTTATGAGGTCATTAAATGAGTTGTTTCTCTCATCATGTCGATTCACTAGAGAACTTCCACCATCCTTTTGGAACCTTACACAGCTTACTTATTTGTTCCTCTCAAAAAATAATTTTTCTGGTCAAATCTCATCATCACTTTCCAATCTTTAAAAACTCATTGATCTTCATTTATCTTCAAATAAGTTTATTGGCCAATTTCCGTATTCAATCTCAGAACTTAAAAATCTCCAAGATCTAGATTTGTCAAACAATGGCTTCCATGGAACAATTCCTTCTTGGTTGTTTACTCTGCCATCTTTGAATTATCTGAATTTAGGTATGACCGGTAGCAGGTTTGTAAATATAAAGAACTTCTTATACCAGATAATTTTTTCATAGGTCTTAAATATATTATCCAGACCTGTTAAAAAAAACCGGTCTTAAAAATGTTATTAAAAAAATTGAAATTATCAATTACTTTATCATGAAATCTCATACAGCCAGACTTATATTTTCTACACTCTAAAATAATACGGAAAAATTTAAATATAAAGGTATTAAAGTTTTAAGAACGAACATATATCGAACATAAAATGAGGCCGGTACTAGAAGTTTAAATAAAAAAATTAATTAATTTTAAGACCGGAGTTATAGAAAGATCAATCTTAAAGGTTAACTTTTAAGACCGTGTACTAATATGTCCGGTATTAAAAATAAGGCGCCAAATATATGTTTCTTTGCGCGGAAGCTTTTGTCACTTTCACTGAAGAACCTCTGTTCATGTTGGGAAACCTTTCCTAATGCATTACCTCTCTTCCTCGCCCACGTACCATTAGCCTCTGTTACTCCCTCATTTGCTCAGACATTCCTCTCTTACTGTTTCGAAAATGAATGGTGAAAACAATTCCAGTCGTGTTCCTGGAACGCCAGTTACTGGTGTGACTGATGTGGGTCAGAACGAACCCTCTTCATCTCACAATGAGCTTCTTAACCGCCGTGCACGCCATGGTAGAAGCGGCACACGAATGATGGATGTATCCCTAAGTTGGACTTCTGGGACAAAGCTCGAGATTTAGTTTGATGAAAATTTGCAACCTTTCGGTCCTAATTAAAGCAAATATACTAGTTTTGTCGGCTGTCTAGCACACAGCAAGGTTAGCATCTTGACAGCTGAGTGGAAAAATGTGGACCAAAGCACAGTAAAGGATCCTATTTGGGACACTATCCGGCTTACATACACCGTCCCTGACTATGAGAAGTTGAAAGACTCAACATTGTCTTATTGTGCTGATCGGTGGAGGAAGTTTAAGACATTTCTAGCTAACAAGTATATTTTTTGCCGAGGTTCGACCTGACCATATTCCCTGGGACAAGTACACATTTATTGATCAACAAACTTGGCAACAATTTGTTCAGCTGTGGACCACTCTTGAAGCTCTGGTGAGTTTATATTTAGTTTTGTTTGCCCTTTTGTTTACTTATTAACCTGTGCGGATATGTGAATGTTATTGTGTTCATCTAATCCTGTTAGTTAAATGGTTTGGTGTTTGAATAGAAGTATACATTTCCTGCCTTCGTCCTGCATCAGAGGAGCATGTCCTGTTAGTTTTCTATTGGTTTTGATGATAACTAACAATTGTAAACACAGATTGAAGTTTGTCTTTGTTAAGTTGAAATACTTACTGTCAAAGGAAAACTCGAGTTTTGGTTTGGAAACTCGAGTTTGGACTTGGCAGAGAATAGCTCAAGTTTTTGCGAAGTAAGGCAAACTCGAGTTTGGGTATTGAAACTCGAGTTTTGACCATACAGAGAGCATCTAAGTTTTTCAAAAGCAAGGAAAACTCGAGTTTGGTTTTAACAAACTCGAGTTTTGGCAAGACAGAGAGCTACTAATTTTTCAAAGATAGCAAAACTCCAGTTTCCATTTGGAAACTTGAGTTTAGGCTAAACAGAGAGTTCTCTAAGTTTCCAAGTTTTGTTGGAAACTCGAGTTTACAGCATACAGAGAACAATGCTCAATTCTGAACTTGTGAAAACTCCAATTTTGATTGAAAACTCCAGTTTTGACTTGACAAGGTTTTTCAAAGTTTTTCTCATAAATGAGGAAACTCGAGTTTGGTTTTGGAAACTCGATTTTCGGTATTACAGAGAAGAACTCAAAGTTTCTAAATTTTTGAAAACTCCAGTTTTGAATAAGCAGAGAAGTTTCCATTTTTCAAAGATTTATGGAAACTCGAGTTTAGGCCAAGCCGAGAGCTCTGCTAAAATTGAACATTTTGAAAACTCCAATTTTGGAATGGAAACTCCAGTTTTGAGATTTTGGACTTAAACATGTTTTCTCATCAAAGGTCCAAAACTCAAGTTTGTCACTTAATGACTCGAGTTTTGAACTATTATCAAAACCTGTTTCAAATAGCAAATCGCGACATTCTTCTCTGGAAGGAGAAAACTCGATTTAAGTTTTGGAAACTCGAGTTTAGGCTTTTAATGAAAAATGAAAACTCTAGTTTTGAAGAACAAACTCGAGTTTGTGTCGCTGGGTTTGAATTTCAAACTAAACAAATTTGTGAAAGCTTTGTGTTTGATTCTAATATTTCATATCATCACTCATTACTATTCCTAACCATGTTTAATTAGTTTGTTAGTGAGTTTCAGATGATTTAGAGAGGATTAAATGAAGCTTTAGCATAAAGCATAAAGTGATGTCAGTTCATTAAATGCAAAGTCCAGAAAACTTGCATCCTTTTGGACAATCATTCTCCACACGTTTCAAAGGGATTAATGTTTCCTTTCCTCATCCAGTAGCTGCTCTTCCAACGGATTAAAAGTCAAGAAGTCAAGCCTAAACTTCTGTGCAGCTGGATTAACCAAAGAGTAGAGAGAGAAGAAGACCAAACCTTCAACTAATCCACCCCCAATGTTACCAACGGTTACATTAGGGATTACAACGGTCATTTAATGATCTCTTGCTATAAATAGAGATGCATTCAATTCTTCTCAACAACCAATCTGTGAGAAAACGAAAATCATTCAAGTGTCAACTACTATTTGAGTTTTCTTGTGAGAAGTATCTTTTGATACATTGTACTTCAGTGTTTATTCTTATCCACTCTTAGAGAGAGTTCATTTATTGTAAATCATTCATTGTAAAGAATCTCAAGTCTGGGGACTTGGAGATTGGGATATTGATTACAACTTGTAAGGGGGAGTAAGTTCTAGTGAGAGAATTACTCTTGAGTTGCAGAGTGTGTAATCAATTGTGATATTGAGAAATCCCAGAGAGTCTGGGGACTGGACGTAGGTCAAGAGATTAGACCGAACTAGTATAAAAATTTTGTTTCTTGCTTCTCTTCCTTATCCTCTGTTTATCCCTGTTTTCATTACCTAAAAATAGAGCACTTCGAAAAGTTTTTAGAATCCCCAATTCACCCCCTCTTGGTGATTTAGCTTCGCTTTCATGTCCTAGTTCCATGCAAGTCTGATATGTAAACTGTGTAGTGGTTAGACATTGCTGTTAGTTAGTTAGTATGTTAACTGTGTAATGGTTTCGGTGCAAGGTGTTATTGGGCCTTAAGAGTCAAGCCCCTAACTATATATAAGAGGTTAGTTTAATATGTGTAGGAACCGGTTATGATGAATGAATGAATTGACTGAGTTGGCAGCAATTCTGCAACTCCCTTTCCTTTGTTTCTCCCAATTTCTTCTACAATGCTACATCTTCCTTAAATAAAATGTTGAAACTTGATGAAGTGAATTTGACTAATGTTTGACGTTCATATCAAGCAGAAGTTCTCTAATTTCTATTAGTGACATGGCTGGAATTCATAATTGATAGTTGTTTTCAATCCTGATTCACAGAAAAGAAGGGAACAAGCACAGGAGATCGGGAGAAAGAATGATTGCCCACACAGGGCTTCTCGCAGCGGATATAAAAAGGCCGAAAAAGATTTGATGGCAGCCAAGCGAAAGAGATTGGAAGATGAAGTTGAATCCAATCCTTCTACGATAGTTGAGCAGCCATCTCCAATACGTCGCGAGGAGTTGTGGTTGTATATTCGGCAAAAGCCAAGCAGCGCCTACACGAGTGAACAAACTCGTCTAGTTGCTAAAAGAATTGTAAGTATCGATATTGTTATTTTTTTAGTTACTAAGCATGTTTCATTACTAAGTTTCTCGTTATCTGTATCTTACAAGAAGATCTTAAAAAGAAAGAAGTAGAGGGATCTTTTGCGTCAGACGGGAGGAATAATGTTATGACCTTTGCGACCAGAAAATCAGATCACTCGGGGTGTGTAAGGGGGATTGGAGGACGGGTAAGCCTAAAACAATACTTTGGTAAATCCAAACGCCACAAACAAAGTATGGTTACCTGGGAGGAGATGGATCAGACGCTTGCAGCCAAAGAAGCTACATTGACTGCAATGTTTCAAGCTGAGATGAGCAAGATGAAGGAGGAGATGGAGAAAATGAAGTGTCTCCTGAGCTTTTGGCCAGAGACCAGTGTTCCCTTCACACCTTCAGCTGCACCAATGCAGCAAAGCACTAGAGGGAGCTGCATTGTTGGACAGTCAGAGAAACCTTGTCACCTGTATGTGGAGGATCGTGATAGTCATAGACAATTAGTTGCTAAAGGGATTGTCCACAACTTGGGATTAACTGTACACCACCAACAAATGGCTGATGATGAAGTCAAAGTGTTAGTTGAAGAGGTGATCATTGATGCACATTTCCCTCTCCCAACTGATCAACTGAAGCTTGTGAGTGATGTTAAGGGAACCTTCATCTCTTGCCAGTGAAGCTTGTAGATGTCTCTACTCCTCCTCAAGCTCCATCCCCTCCTCAAGTTCCATCCCCTACTGCTAAGTTGAGGGCCAAGGAAAAAATATCTGATATGGTATCCAACGGATATTTTAAAGATAAATCTTGGCCTATCAATGAAGTAGTAGGCCTCCCTAATTTTCTACCGGTTTACATTGACCCCGAGGATTTAACGTCCCTGCCGCTTCCTAGAGATGAGGTTACTAGTGCAATTGTTTAAATGTTTATAAAGTAAGTATCTTCTTCCTTAATTACATAATTTAAATGCATCGTTTAGACACACATACATATATACTAATTCCCTGATCGATGTCATTCTCTTAGGTTAATGCATGATGAATTGGTTCAACAGGGCAGAATCAATGATTTTGGATTCTTGTGCCCAGTCTATGCAAGTTCAACACCTTTGGTGGAGAGACATGAGTACATATCAAAGAGGTTGTGTGAAGTGAGAAGAAAGGTGTACTTGTTTCCACACTACCTCGGGTACATATCACAATTATTGTCTGCAATTCACTTAATTCTGCTACATATATATATCACTGAGTACTTTACTGTTGTGAATTTTCAGCCACCACTGGCAGTTGGTCCTCATGTGCATGGAGGCGCATACAGTTATCTTCTTATGCTCCACTCACGGCGATCCAGGGCCTATGTTGATGCAGACCATCAACAAGTAAGCATGTCATTTTGATTGTCTTGTCTGAAATCTCTTCTGTGAATTTTCAGTGAACATTATTGATAATTTGTGATTTTGATGATAGTGGCATGAGGACCTTCCAAATTGAGGTAAAAAAAGCATGGGTATGAGGGTAGAGATCCTCGATGGATTTGTCCAAAGGTTAATACATATTTGGACACTGGCATAACTGCCTTGTGAACTTGGTCAGTAAGCTATATATGCTCTTATATATATTTCTTGTTATTTTTAGACCCGTCGGCAACCAAAGGGGTCCAACTTATGTGTACGTCATGAAATACATATATGATATTGTGATGGAAGGAAGGACTAAATTCCCTGCAAAGGTAAATGTTATGGCTGAATTCATTCTCTGGCTTAATGTTACATATGAAATATGCACGTAAGTTACTTCTGTTTATGTCTTTGATGTTACAGAGGTTTACCTGTCCTAAGCCATTTTCTGATGATGAAGTGGAGCACACACGCAATGTGTTTTGTGAATATGTGTATAATGAGCTCTTAAAGTCAGGACAATAATTAATGTCCTAAATTAATTCATTTGTAAATATATGATGTAGCAACAATAGTCTTCTGCAAATTTGTTTATTTTTTCGACCAATTCATTCATTTGTAAATATAACGCAATGTGTAATTCAATAATAAATTTGTTTATTTTTTCGAACAATTTTTGTGTGTCCATTTTGGGTTTCTGAATGAATGAGATGGTGGATAAAGCTATTTAGTGCTTGAAATTTGAGGTATAGGCGGATGTTGTAAATGAGCCGTAAGAGACTCTGAAAAGTATTTACGACTTTTAGGACCGTATATTTGTTAATAGTCCGGTCTTGAAAGTCTTCATCTAATTCTAAAAAATATGGCGAGACTTTTAGGACCGTATATTTGTTAAATATTCGATCCTAAAAGTCTTCGTTTATTCTAAAAAATATGGCTAGACTTTTAGGACCGTATATATGTTGAAGATCCGGTCCTAAAAGTCTTTGTCCTATTCTAAAAAATATGGCTAAAATTTTAGGACCGTATATTTGTTAAAGATCCAGTCCTAAAAGTCTTAATCTAATTCTAAAGAATATGGCTAGACTTTTAGGACCGTATATTTGTTAGGAGTCTGGTCTTAAAAGTCTTCGTTTATTTTAAAAGTATGGCGAGACTTTTAGGACTGTAGATTTGTTAATTGTCCGCTCCTAAATAGAAAATTTTCATTTATTTTTAAAAAATATGGCTTAACGTTTAGGACCGTGCATTTGTTAAATGTCCGGTCCTAATAGTCTTCCTTTAAATAGAATTGGTGACTCGATTTTCAGACAAGTCATTAGGGTTCAAGACAACTGAGTTTATGGCGTTCTGCTCAAGCTTTGTGCTTCGTTGTCTTCATTTTTCCCTCTCCTTTTTATGAAGATCATTATCGGTGTCCCTTTTCTTTGTTCTTTTTCTTTTTTTCGGAAAAAGAACGAAGATAATGAAAAGGACACTGAAAATGTTCAAACAAGGCGAGGTAAATCGACGACAACGATGGTCCAACATTGAGAAGAATTGTCACTCTGTTTGTTTTTATTCGAATAAGGTAAACTTTTTTTTTGTATGGTCTTAACCGTTAATTGTATTCTGCGAATTTTGAATGTTGATCACACATGATGAGGACAATGTTTTGTTTGTTTCCTCTTTGTCGGAAAAAGAAAAGAACATAAAGACAAGTACAAAGCGATTGGGAACTAAAAATTTTATTTTATTATATTTTTTTTGCTGCCTTGTGAGAGCAGCAGTAGTACAAGTAAAAAAAACATAAAAATATCTAATCCTCCCCATCGTTGTCGGAGGGGAGGGAAGGGTCGGAGACTTTGTCATCAGAAGTATGGTATTCAACGTCATTGGCGTTGAGTACTGTGTTCAGCTTGTTGTTGACGGCGTGATAGACTTGAAATAGTTGGCCCAAGCGTCGGTCTATATGATTGACGCGGGCTATCAGGTGCTTCATCATCTGGTAGAATGACGGGTTCAGAGGCAACGGAGGAGGGTACGGGGGTGGCTGAGGATTACGCCGAGAAGGAGGACCTTGTAGTGGTGGAGCAACTATTACGGTGGAGGTTGTAGGAGGAAATGGAGATGAATGTGAAGAAAGTAAAGTAACAACGAGTTTAAATAGAGAACCCATCGTGAACAATGTGAAACGCCGAAAACATTAATGAGGAGACGCATAGTTCCTCAGAATACGAGGAGACGCCTAGTTGGGAAGTTTATGTGGAAGCCGAAGAGACTCTCTGAATCATTCATTTCAACATAGGGAAGGATACGACTCTGCTATTTGAGTATTTTGAAAAGAATGAACTTTTAATACCGGATACTGTAAAAGATTCGTTCTTAAAAGTAATATTTTTTAACAAAAAATTCTTACTTTAAAAAAAAATGAATTTTAGGACCGGATACAAGATAAGAGGTTGGTCTTAAAAGTAATTGAATTGATTGAAAAATAATAATTGACTTTTAGGACCGGATATTTATGAAAATACGCTCTTAAAGTAGAAACACTAAATTCATATGTGTATCTCTCCTGCTATCTCTCCTTATTAACTCCTCAGACTACCTCTCTGTCCTTATTAACTCCTCACGAACTCCTAACTCCTCACTACCTAGCTCTCTGCCCCAACTGCTCAAATCCTCAAACCATGGATAGATACAAGAGAACTCCTCGTAGAGGTGCTCTTACACATGAAGCTCGTGCCGCCGTTAGATCGTTATACGGTGCGCCTCCTCCATCCTTCTACCGACCCTGTCCTTGCTGAGTTCCTCCGTCTTCTTGATGGTGAAGAGATTGCCAGCCCCCTCCAGCCTTCAGACCATGCAGAGGTTCGTGCTCCCCCTCTCCAACTTGTTGGCCCCAGCGCGCCTACCTCTGACCCCTCTCCGCTTTCCTCTAATGATGCATTAATATTGTGGCTGGAGCAACAAAGACAGGAACTTACTGATCTCCGGTGGGAAATTAATGTTGTTCACGCCGATATCGCCAAGACATTGGATGATAATAAGCTTTAGGATGTTCAGTCAGATTCTTGTT
Source organism: Acacia pycnantha (assembly GCA_025563575.1). Classification (NCBI taxonomy): domain Eukaryota; kingdom Viridiplantae; phylum Streptophyta; class Magnoliopsida; order Fabales; family Fabaceae; genus Acacia; species Acacia pycnantha. The sequence goes on along the minus strand of JAMWYP010000095.1, from coordinate 2,252,223 downwards.
TTTAATAATTTTCAGCTTGTTTTTCTTTTGTTTTTTTTCTTGTGTACGTGCATATTCTCCAGTAATGTAAGACACATTAAAAACTAAGCTTGTGTATTTTTTTTTGGTTGTCCTCCAGTAATTAATTAAAGAAGCTTATTCTCCAATTTTCCTTTATTTTTTTTCCAAAAAAAATTTCCTTTATTTTATTCATTCAGTTGCTACTGCGCTCACCAAAGCCGTTAAGACCAGACACTTTATAAGTAACAGGTCTAAAAAGTATTTGACTTTTAGGATCAGATGTTTTATAAAACTCCGGTCTTAAAATTAAATGAATAATAAAACTATAGGACCAGATACTTTTAAACCTCCGGTCTTAAAAAGTTAATTATATCTTTAGGACCGGACAATTAATAATTAACCGGTATTAATAAAATCCAAAAAGCTAAATAAGGTGATTTTGTCGCACGGAAAATTAAATTTCCCTCTCTGAATATCTCTTGTCGCGCCGAAAGTGATTACTCAGGTTCTGAATCCAGTATTTGTGAGTTGCTTCGTCGCTGCTTCGCGTACCTCTCTCGACAATCACTTTCTGGTTCTTTAGCTAAACCTCTATAGACCAAGCTATAAGAGGTGTTTCGGTTATATAACTTTATTATTTTCCAGCTTATCGTTCTGGGTTTTTCATGGGTTTAACAAAATCAATGAAATGTTCTTGTGGGTATTCTCTGTTGTTAATGAATTTTTTTTTTTTGAAGATTATATTTGCACTTTAGACCTACCCAACTGACCAACAAGTGTTTTTAGATTACTCTTGTTGTCTGCAACATCAACGTTCGTGGCTGGAGAAGTAAGACTCAGCAAACGCATTTGAATTTATATGCTACAGGTGAGTCCACAAGACCTTCATGCCATGCATTTAATTTCCTCGTCATACATTTGTTTTGGTTCTTGGATTCACTGTGATACATTTATCACCAAAAGTGATTCTTTGTTATGCATTTAATGGGCAAGTTCCTCCGTAAAACAAAAAAATAAAAAAATAGAAGACATAACCGACATTGAGCATTTCCCAGCATTTGGAGTTGGCTTATTTTATATGCAATTTTCAATTTTTTCAGATTATGTATGATCAATGATTTCCGTCTATATATAGGAATTCTACTATGGATCACAGATGAATAAATGCTTTACGAACGAGTGTTGAATATCATAATAGGATGATGGAATTTATAGAATTTGCTAAACAAAATGCCCAATGATGATAGAGGGAAGTTTTATTGCCCTTGTGTAAAATGTTTGAATGAGAGGCGACTAAGTCCTCAAGTTATACACACACATTTAATTTGTGAAGGATTTTGTAAGACTTATACAGTATGGGTATGGCATGGTGAAAAAGTGCCAAGTGGGTCTCAACATGGGGAAGTAGCCTTTGATGATAATGACACGGATATGGATGATCGCATAGAGGAAATTATCCGTGATGTAGGAGAAGAGGCTTTTGAGTGATCAGATGCATATGGTAATATGTGCAGTGATGGAGAGACGCCGCTATACCCTGGGTGTAAAAAATACCAATTGTTAAACGTTGTATTGAAATTGATAAGCTTGAAGGCACGTCATGGATGGAGCGACAAGATTTTTTCAGAAATGCTTGAGGCTTTTAAGGACATGCTTCCGGATGATAATGTGTTGCCGCATCGATACTATGATGCTAAGAAAATACTTTGTCCACTGGGGATGGAGTACAAAAAGATCCATGCATGCTCGAATGATTGCGTATTGTATAGAAAAGAGTTTGAAGAGAAGCAGAATTGTCCGATATGTGAAACCCCACGGTACAAGTCAGATAAGGGGCCTGCAAAAGTGTTGTGGTATCTTCCAATCATACCAAGGTTCAAGTGGTTGTTTGCGAATGAAAATGATGCAAAAAATTTGAGGTGGCATGCATATGAGAAGATTTTGGATGGACAGCTTCGACATCCGACCGATTCTTCTCAATGGAAGAAAATCGATCAATTATTTCCGAACTTCGGCAAAGAACCTAGGAACCTTAGGCTTTCCCTTAGCACGGATGGCAAGAATCCCTATGTAAGCCTTAGCAGCAGACATAGTTCATGGCCTGTACTTCTGATTATTTACAACTTATCTCCTATGTTATGCATGAAACGAAAGTACATCATGCTGTCTATGTTGATTTCGGGACCAAAACAACCCAGAAATGACATTGATGTTTACCTTGAGCCCTTGATCGAAGACTTGAAGGAGTTGTGGGAAGAAGGTGTCGATGTTTTTGACTCTTTCAAGAAAGAGGTCTTTAAAATGAGAGCCATGATATTTTGTACTATAAACGACTTCCTAGCATATGGGAACTTGTCAGGGTATAGTGTAAAAAGCCATAAAGCACGTCTAGTTTGTGAAGAAGACACACGCTGCCATCAACTTCAACATGGAAGAAAGACGGTGTATCTTGGACATAGGAGATTTCTTAGACGGGGCCACCCATATCGTCGATTAAAGAAGGCCTGTTTTGGTGGCCAAGAGTATGAAGATGCTCCGGTGGCATTGAGAAACAAATATATGGAAAAAGAGATCTGTATTCTTCAATCTTCCATATTGGCGCAATCTTGATGTGAGACATTGCATTGATGTCATGCATGTAGAGAAAAACGTATGTGATAGTATTGTTGGCACGCTTCTCAACATACAACGTAGTTCCAAGGATGGTGTGAAGGCAAGATTGGATTTGAAAGCAATGGGAATACATGAAGACTTACATCCAAGGCCATATGGGAAGAGAACTTATTGTCCCTCGGCTTCTCATACTTTGTCTAAGGATGAGAAACGAAGTTTTTGTGAGTGTTTACATGGAACAAAAGTTCCCTCGAGGTATTCTTCAAATTTTAAGAGGCTTGTCTCGATGAAGGACTTGAAATTAGTAGGCCAAAAGTCTCATGATTGTCATGTCTCTATGCAACAGCTACTCCCAGTAGCTATTCGAGGCATCGCCAAATATGATCTTCGGGTCATTTTTTACTAGACTTTGATTCTTCTTCAATGCGGTTTGTAGATCCCGGTCTTAAAAGACTCATATAGATCCCGGTCTTAAAAGACTGACTTTCAAGACCGGATGTTATATACATTCGGTCTTAAAAATTGAACTTTTAGACCGCACTTATAAATGGACCTGTCTTAAAAGACCAACTTTTAAGACCGGCTTAATACCTTTAAGAGCGGTCATAGATATACATCCGGTCTTAACAATTGAACATTAAAGACTAGTCTTATTTATTTGCGCTCTAAATTTTCCCGAATTTTTTCTGTTCACATTCTTCTGATCATATATAATACACAAAAATCCACCATCCAAAACGGCACATAAAAGTCGATATACTTTAAGCTACAAGCTATGAACATGAATAAATTGAATTGGGAAAAAGAATACAAATAATTATCCACCATGAGTTATGTGGCCTTAAGTCTACAACAGCTAAAGTAATTTATACAATAAGCTAAGATATATAACTAATTACAATCACAATGAGTTACAACACATCACGTAAATCAACATACATGTAGTCCAATATATTATTCATCATGCCTTCATCTGATTCCCACCCAACAAGGTAACATGCATCCTCTTTTATAACATGCCCCTTTGAATCGGATCCTGCCACAAAAACAAAACAAGAACAAATTCATAGTCGCGTGACATTATATTTTTAATTAAGAACGTAACATAGAAGGAATATGTAATATATATAGTTAAAACCTTAAAGTTTTCTAAGAATTCTGCATATGAATATTACCTTATGAATTGACTCTTTTATAAAGTGATATCCTCCCATATCCCTTCTTGATGATCATTTCTTATCTTTGGGTTCATTATCCGCTTCATCTTCTTCGTTCATGTCCGGTAGACCCCTTGAAAAGGAGTACTATCGGGAAGACCATAATTTGAATGACTTTCCTCATCAATATCAATGACCCTCTTTCCTTGGAGAGCTACAGACCACATTTTATTTTCTTGATCGGTGATATAGAACACTTGTTTCGCATGGTCTGCCATAATAAAAGGTTCATCTCCAAAACTTCTACTATTGACATCGACTAAAGTAAATCCTAGCCGATCGATCTGAACACCATTATTGACATTAACCCACTTGCATTTGAAGATGGGAAATCTAATTTTGACATAGTCCACCTCCCAAATCTCTTCAATAACCCCATAATATGGCATGACTGCCAATTTAGGCCTCTTGTCTTTCGAACTGGAGAAGTGCATAGATTCAGCCTCTAACATAACACCACTGTTTTGGACTGTGCTCCTATCATCTAGGGACTTCATGTAAAATGTATAACCATTGATCACATACGAATTCCAACTTATGACTTCAACCTCAGGACCACGTGCTAACCATTTCATTGTGTCAGAAACACATTCACATCCCTCGACCTTTTGTTTGAACCATTTTGCAAAAGTTCTATTATGCTCCCTAATCAACCTTTGTTCGGTCATTCGATGGTTTTCTTTCCTTACAGCCTCTTTGTAACATCCCGACTTTTCTAAAGTAGAATAATTTTTTTTTTAAACATCATTTCAAAATGATCAGAGTAGTGCACCGGAGCTATTGAGTAACTGATATATATATTAAAATACCCATGGTAGCATGTCTTGCTGTTTAAACAGCGGTACAAGAGTGTTTCAAAACTAATACAGAAAGAAGTCTTCAGCCGCGACTCCTAGGCGTGCTGCTTGTCCTTCTCCTCGATCCTCGGTCCACCCGACCCTGAAGCTAAGTTAAGAGCTGGAGTCCATGCATCGAACCCCAGGTAACGGTTAACCTCATGATTACATACATCATATATGTACAACAGACATTCATAGACTTTGGCAACACTTACTACGGTCAGACATAGGGTATACATATCAGATATGTATAGCAATAACGATACAGTCCGATGACAGACTTTCATACAGTCGGATGATAGACAACAGTACAATCGGAGTACAGATAATAGTACAGTCGGATGTACAGACAATAGTACAATCAAAGTACAGAACAATAGTACAACGGCAGCAAATTAGGATTTCTGACGTCCTATAAGAGTAATATCACTTTCATTAGTGATTTGACATTACGACTGGCATTTTAGGTAAAAATTACCATTTTGCCCCTATACCCCTAATTGGCGGAATTTCGCCAGCACTTCGTTACTCTGACTACTTTTCTTCCCAAAATTTCGCCAGAACTTCGACGCCATTTTGATTTTCGAAAATAAAGACTAAAATAGCCCTCCCATATGATATCCAATCATACTTGAAAAATTAAAGGCTATTCTAGCATTACAACCCCTATTTTTGAAAGAACTTCAAAAGCTTCAACTTTTCGGAGACTCGATCCCTACCATGTTTTTACCTCTTCAGGCATATTTTTCAATGCAATGAGGCCTAAAAACAAGTATAGGAATTTCATCCCCTACTTCCTAGATCTAACTAGCAATTCTACTAACTACCGAACTAAAACTCGAACTTAAAAGCTAAAGCCCGAAAGACTTACCCGTTGAAGACTTCTGCACAATTTTTCCCAGAGCTTCTCTCTCTATTTTATCCCTCTAGGTTCGGCCAAGGAAGGAGTGAAATGGTGTGAAGAAATATGAAGAGCAAGGCACCTATTTATAGAATTTTCTAAGGACACATATCGAATTTTCAAGGTTGTTCTTAACCATGGAAAATCCAACTTGAAATGGTGTATAATTCTTGTCCATGGGAGCTAGTTGGACGAAATTGAGGTGATGTGGCATCCCTTGGCTGGTCCAAAAATGATGCATAAGCTTGCTTTATGCCCGGTCTAGCCGAATTTCCCCGATCGGTACCCGATTCGCGTGATTTCGGAGAAATCTCAAAATTCTGGATTTACAACATTGGAAACAAGTTCACACTTATTAGAAATGTCCAAGTTAACCTAAATTTTGATTCCATATAGGGCTCCAACAGTCCAGTTGAAGTTTCCTCAAAAAACGTGTCCGATCGCGTCCGGTTTCAGAACGCATTTCTGAAATTACCAACTTCTTCAGAAAAATTCACTGATTCCAAATATGTCAAGATAAATTCAAACTCATGCCTAGATGTTGAGTTAGAATTTATTTTCTCTATATCCAAAAATATACTTATATGCAATTTTTCCTATTTTGTTTTATTAGGAAATGCACAAACGACTTCAGAATTTTCTTCCGTTTTTTAATTAATTATTTAATTAATTAAATAATTATTTTTACATAATTTTTATAGAATTTTCCCATTGGTCCATTCTTGCATTTAGGCTTAAAAATACCTAAACTCAACTATTTTTCTCAAAAATTTCCAATTAATTAGTAAATATACTTTTACTAATTTTCAACCATTCTCCACTAATTTTTGAGCTTTACATAATTATCTCTGAATTTTCCTTTGCTTATGCTTAAGTAATTAGCCCAATATTACTTAATTACTTTCTTATCAATAGTTGATAATTTTCTTAATTATAACACCTCATTACCTCATAACTTTTACACTGACACATTTGTTTGCATGTGTTCTGTATTATCTTAGCATCTACGGGGGTATTACGGTCATTTCAATACTTTTTGGGTATTCTTCTACAATTTCTCCAAGTTTGTAACTTAATAAATTACCTAAATTAGGGACAATATCCTTCCCTATTTCAAATAGATTTTTACTTGCTTCTTTTATAGCTTTCACAGGGTATTTATAACCCATAATGTGCTTAGGGATCTATTTGCAAATTTTCAAACATCTTTAGGGACCTATTTGCAAATTATCTAATTTCCAGAGAATTTACCCTAACAACAAGGTAAACTCAATACAAGGTGTTTGAGACCTCATATTCACCTATTTTCAATAGGTATATTTCCCAATTTTCGATATTTACCCTAAGTGTGATTTTTAGGGTATTACATTTCTCCCCCCGTTAAACAAAATTTCGTCCTCGAAATTTGTACTTTACCCACTAAACTTCGTACTATCCTATTTTCAAACTATACGCGTCAGATCTTTATCCTATCGGATTACTTCCACGTCGTTCAATCGAGAATATACTCCAGCCCGACTGCAAAGATCTTGTCATTTCGTACTTTGGTATATAGTGTCTCCCGTGGCGCCCATACACCGCGGTCAACACCACAGATACCAAAATGTCTCCATGGCGCCCATACACCATGACAACACAAATATCATACATGTCGCCATGGCGCCCATACACCATGACAACACAAGATACCTCCCACTCAATGACACGATTGCAGTCGAATTGTAGCAATGAAGAAACATGGAACTGTGATGGTTCACGCAATCATATGATCTAACCTAGAGAAGATTTCTCTAGGAAGAGATAGTACCTTGGACCATCTCTGGGAGTTCTCTGTCCTCTGCATCGGTTAGTGCGTACATTCGGCCTGGGTTCTGTGGCCTTGACGCTGCAGCTTTCTCCGGACAGTACACACTGATGTGCCCCGGCTTTTGACACTTGAAGCATATCAGCTTCCCATCGCAGCCAGTACTTTGAGGATGATACTTCCCGCATTTTGGACACGGTCGGGGTCCTGACGTTCCTGGGTTGTACTGCTGCCCAGTTCGGACTGGCCTCTTGCTTTCTCCTTGAGAGTCACTCCAGGGTGCTTCTCTCTTCCGTGAGGAATTTTCACGGTTGCCCTCACTACGATTGGTACGGCTACTATTTTGATTTCGTAATATACGTAACTCCTTCAGGTTGCGCTCAGTCATCCGGCAAGATTCTACCGCCTGTGCCATGTCAGGAAACTGTTGAGACACCAGTCTGGACCTTATGTCGTACTTCAGTCCGTGCATCAACCTGTTTGCCTTCCAGCTCTCGTTAACATTACTTTTCAGATAAGACGAATACCGAGACAGGTTGGTGAATCGGGCAAAGTAAGCATCAAAGGTTTCCTCGGAACCTTGTTGAATATGAAGGAACTCCTCCTCCTTAATCACTTGTGTTGAGGGAGGAAAATACTGTTCATTAAACATTTCTATGAACTTCTCCCAAGTGACAGGGCAAAACTGGGTCCGCAACGTCGTGGCTACACTCTTCCACCATTTGTGTGCATCACCATCGAGTTTGTAAATTGCCAGCTGAGCTTTCCGGTCCCCCGGGCATTCCATCACTTCAAAGATCTTGTCTAGGCTCATAAGCCAGTCCTCCGCTAACTCATTATTACCATAGAAAGCTGGTGGTTTGAGCTTGCAAAACTGGGTGACCCAGTATTGTGTGGTCTGCACAGTTCTCCTTCGTCGTGGAGGTGACTGAGTCCTATCAGATCCCTCAGCTTCCTCATCATGCTCATCTCTTCGCTCATTATCTTCTTCTTCAGAATGTTGTGCTTCCTCAGCTTGTCGATCAGGCAACTGTCTCTGTCTCTCCTGCCTTTCTTCCAGGAGTACAGCTATGAGAGCCCCCTGTTCTTGTAGGGTTCTTCTCATCTCCTGTATCTCAGTCTGCTCCGGCTGATTTGGTATTTCATTTTGTTCAGGTCCGGGTATTGGTCTTACTCGAGGTTGTCTACCTCGTCCTCCACCACGGCCTCTGCCCCGGCCTCTGGGAGCTCCGGCTCCTCTTAAATTTGCCATGTCTGGTTCTTTTCACCTTTATGAGGGAAAATGTTAGATGAGGAGTACAACGACGATCATATCAAAATTTCTATCGCACTTCATATTTCTACTACTAACGAATAGGCACCCGCAACATGTCCCTCGTTAAGAGTTTCGTTGGTTCGTTCTTCTCATAAATGGGTACGGAAACACGTATCGGAAGTTCCTATACATGAGTCAAATACTGCATGTACTTATCTTTATTGGTCTCGGAGTCTCATCCGGCGTGGCCTATCTTCGCATATAAGCTCGGTGCTAGGAAAGAATCATCGTCCAGCACAACACTAACAATTATCAGAGTGATCAGAGACTGACATCAGAGTTATCAGAGACATCAGAGTTATCAAAGATTGATATCAGAGCTATCGGAGACTGATATCAGAGCTATCGGAGACTGATATCAGAGCTATCGGAGACTGATATCAGGGTTATCAGAAACTGATATCAGAATTATCAGAATGATCGGAGACTGATATCAGGGTTATCAGAAACTGATATCAGGATTATCAGAATTGATATACCGACAGAAAGTGGTACACCGGTTCAGAATGGTATACCGGTTCAGAATGGTATACCGAAATAAGGTGGTACACCAACCTTAGGCTATATCAGTACTCATTTTCAAAATATGCTCCAAAATTTTTGAAAAGGCTTAGAACCTAACTCCGTTAACCGAACAGAATGGCCAGGTAAGTGTCTACCATGGGGGCCTCACCGAGTTCACGGCGACTGATTGGCACACCCACGTAGACTAGCCTTGCCTTCGGCACCAAACTGTCCGTAATAACATAGTTAAATTCATGCCAGGACTACTGCTCTGATACCAAAATGTCTCACTGGCCATCTAGGCCGTGGCAACAAATCGTACCTCAGCTCGCTAGTTTTACGCACCGCCTCACGACGCATGCAACCAATCCGGTGGCTAGCCGGCAGGCCATGTCGGGGTAAGAGCCAATGCTTCGCCACAGATCACACTGTGAGAACCCCCGATCATGATTCGAATTTGCCATCTGCATATACTAGCTCTGATACCAAATGTAACATCCCGACTTTTCTAAAGTAGTATAAATTTTTTTTTAAACATCATTTCAAAATGATCAGAGTAGTGCACCGGAGCTATTGAGTAACTGATATATATATTAAAATACCCATGGTAGCATGTCTTGCTGTTTAAACAGCGGTACAAGAGTGTTTCAAAACTAATACAAAAAGAAGTCTTCAGCCGCGACTCCTAGGCGTGCTGCTTGTCCTTCTCCTCGATCCTCGGTCCACCCGACCCTGAAGCTAAGTTAAGAGCTGGAGTCCATGCATCGAACCCCAGGTAACGGTTAACCTCATGATTACATACATCATATATGTACAACAGACATTCATAGACTTTGGCAACACTTACTACGGTCAGACATAGGGTATACATATCAGATATGTATAGCAATAACGATACAGTCCGATGACAGACTTTCATACAGTCGGATGATAGACAACAGTACAATCGGAGTACAGATAATAGTACATTCGGATGTACATTCGCCAGCACTTCGTTACTCTGACAAATTTTCTTCCCAAAATTTCGCCAGAACTTCGACGCCATTTTGATTTTAGAAAATAAAGACTAAAATAGCCCTCCCATATGATATCCTATCATACTTGAAAAATTAAAGGCTATTCTAGCATTACAACCCCTATTTTTGAAAGAACTTCAAAAGCTTCAACTTTTCGGAGACTCGATCCCTACCATGTTTTTACCTCTTCGTGGCATATTTTTCAATGCAATGAGGCCTAAAAACAAGTATAGGAATTTCATCCCCTACTTCCTAGATCTAACTAGCAATTCTACTAACTACCGAACTAAAACTCGAACTTAAAAGCTAAAGCCCGAAAGACTTACCCGTTGAAGACTTCGCACAATTTTTGCCGGTAGCTTCTCTCTCTATTTTCTCCCTCTAGGTTCGGCCAAGGAAGGAGTGAAATGGTGTGAAGAAATATGAAGAGCAAGGCACCTATTTATAGAATTTTCTAAGGACACATATGGAATTTTCAAGGTTGTTCTTAACCATGGAAAATCCAACTTGAAATGGTGTATAATTCTTGTCCATGGGAGCTAGTTGGACGAAATTGAGGTGATGTGGCAGCCCTTGGCTGGTCCAAAAATGATGCATAAGCTTGCTTTATGCCCGGTCTAGCCGAATTTCACCGATCGGTACCCGATTCGCGTGATTTCGGAGAAATCTCAAAATTCTGGATTTACAACATTGGAAACAAGTTCTCACTTATTAGAAATGTCCAAGTTAACCTAAATTTTGATTCCATATTGGGCTCCAACAGTCCAGTTGAAGTTTCCTCGAAAAACGTGTCTGATCGCATCCGGTTTCAGAACGCATTTCTGAAATTACCAACTTCTTCAGAAAAATTCACTGATTCCAAATATGTCAAGATAAATTCAAACTCATGCCTAGATGTTGAGTTAGAATTTATTTTCTCTATATCCAAAAATATACTTATATGCAATTTTTCCTATTTTGTTTTATTAGGAAATGCACAAACAACTTCAGAATTTTCTTCCGGAAGAGTTTAACGGAAGATAATAACTTACTGATCACTATTTTTCCTTGACTTTGGAAATCCCATTCCTAGACCTCTAGATAGGATCCGTTTCCTAATTTCTAAATTACTATTCACATTTTTTTTACTTTAATTAATTATATTAATAAAATAATACCACTTGCACATATAATTCTCATTTCATCTTTTTTTTTTCCTTTTTTTATCTGCCCATTTTTTCGTTTTTTTTATATATTTATTTTTTATTTAATTATTTAATTAATTATTTAATTAATTAAATAATTATTTTTACATAATTTTTATAGAATTTTCAAACGTCTTTAGGGACCTATTTGCAAATTATCTAATTTCCAGAGAATTTACCCTAACAACAAGGTAAACTCAATACAAGGTGTTTGAGACCTCATATTCACCTATTTTCAATAGGTATATTTCCCAATTTTCGATATTTACCCTAAGTGTGATTTTTAGGGTATTACACTCTTTATGTACATATATGCTGGCTTGAACTTCATCAACATTATTCCAGATGTATAAGTGGACTTGTGACAATTCATCAAGATCCACACTCTTTACCGAAGCCCCACGTCTACCCCCTTCAGCATGCTGACGTTTTGGAAGCCCAATATGTCTTACTTTTACCAAATAATTTTGACAAAATTCCATGGCCTCTTCAGAAACATATTTCTGAACAATTGATGCTTCTGGCCGGTACGCGTTCTTCACATACCCTTTTAGGAATTTCATAGATCTTTCAATAGGGTACATCCACCGTAAATGGATAGGGCTGCACAACTTTATCTCCCTCACTAGATGAACAATGAGATGAACCATGATGTCAAAAAATGAAGAAACAAAAAGCTTTTCAAGGTGGCACAAGATAAGATATCCTTCATTCTCCAATTCATCCAACTTTTCAATCTTGAAAACTTTACTACAAACCGCATTGAAGAAGAAACAAAGTCTAGTCAAAATGACCCGAAGATCATATTCGGCGATCCCTTGAATAGCTACTGGGAGTAGCTGTTGCATCAAGACATGACAGTCACGAGACTTTTGGCCTACTAATTTCAAGTCCTTCATCGAGACAAGCCTCTTAAAATTTGAAGAATACCTCGAGGGAACTTTTGTGCCATGTAAACACTCACAAAATCTTCGTTTCTCATCCTTAGACAAAGTATGAGAAGCCGGGGACAATAAGTTCTCTTCCCATATGGCCTTGGATGCAAGTCTTCGCGTATTCCCATTGCTTGCAAATCCAATCTTGCCTTCACACCATCCTTTGAACTACCTTGTATGTTGAGAAGCGTGCCCACAATACTATCACATACGTTCTTCCCTACATGCATGACATCAATACAGTGTCTCACATCAAGATTGCGCCAATAGGGAAGATCAAAGAATACAGATCTCTTCTTCCATATATTTGTTTCTTTTCTACTCTTTCCAGGCTTACCGAAGATGACAGTGATATTTTTAACCTTTTCATACACTTGCTCCCCAGTCAATGCCACCGGAGCTTCTTCATACTCTTGGCCACCAAAAAAGGCCTTCTTTAATCGACGATATGGGTGGCCCCGTCTAAGAAATCTCCTATGTCCAAGATACACCGTCTTTCTTCCATGTTGAAGTTGATGGTAGCATGTGCCTTCTTCACAAACCGGACATGCTTTATGGCCTTTACACTATACCCTGACAAGTTCCCATATGTTGGGGAAGTCGTTTATAGTACAAAATATCATGGCTCTCATTTTAAAGACCTCCTTCTTGAAAGAGTCAAAAACATCGACACCTTCTTCCCACAACTCCTTCAAGTCTTCGATCAAGGGCTCCAGTACACATCTATGTCATTTCGGGTTGTTTTGGTCCCGAAATCAACATAGACAGCATGATGTACTTTCGTTTCATGCATAACATAGGAGATAAGTTGTAAACAATCAGGACTACAGGCCATGAGCTATGTATGCTGCTAAGGCTTCCATAGGGATTCATGCCATCCGTGCTAAGGGCAAGCCTGAGGTTCCTAGGTTCTTCGCCGAAGTTCGGAAATAATTAATCTATCTTCTTCCTTTGAGAAGAATCGGCCGGATGTCGAAGCTGTCCATCCGAAATCCTCTCATCTGCATGCCACCTCAGATTTTTTGCATCATTTTCATTCGCAAACAACCGCTTGAACCTTGGTATGATTGGAAGATACCACAACACTTTTGCAGGCCCCTTATCTGACTTGTACTGTGGGGTTTCACATATCGGACAACTCTGCTTCTCTTCAAACTCTTTTCTATACAATACACAATCATTCGGGCATGCATGGATCTTTTTGTACTCCATCCCCAGTGGACAAAGTATCTATTAGCATTATAGTAGCGATGCGGCAACACGTTATCATTCGGAAGCATGTCCTTTAAAGCCTCAAGCAATTCTGAAAAACTATTGTCGCTCCATCCATGACGTGCCTTCAAGCTTACCAATTTCAATACAGCGTTCAATAATTGGTATTTTTTACACCCACGGTATAGCGGTGCCTCTGCATCACTGCACATATTACCATATGCATGTGATCGCTCAAAAGCCTCTTCTCCTACATCACGGATAATGTCCTCTATGCGATCATCCATATACGTGTCATTATCATCAAAGGCCACTTCCCCATGTTTTTCCCACTTGATGGCACTTGTTCACCATGCCATACCCATACTGTATAAGTCTTACAAAATCCGTGACAAATTAAATGTGTGCATATAACTTCAGGACATAGTCGACACTCATTCAAACATTTTACACAAGGGCAATAATACTTCCCCCCATCATCATGGGCATTTTGTTTAGCAAATTCTATAAATTCCCTAACCCCATTCTGATATTCAACACTCGTTTGTAAAGCATCTATCCAACTGTGATCCATAGTAGAATTCCTATATATTATAGACGAAAATCATTGAGCATACATAATCTGAAAAAATTGAAACTTGCATATAAAATAAGCCAACTCCAAATGCAAATATTGTCTCAAAGAATCACTTTTACGGAAGAACTTGCCCATTAAATGCATAACAAATTAAGAATCACTTTTGGTCATAAATGCATCACAGTGAATCCAAGAACCAAAATAATTGCAAGACGAGGAAATTAAATGCAGGGGATGAAGGTCTTGTGGACTAACCTGTAGCATATAAATTCAAATGCGTTTGCTGAGTCGTCTTACTTCTCCGCTCACGAACGTTGATGTTGCAGGCAAGACAGCAAGAGTAACCTAAAAACACTTGTTGGTCAGTTGGGTAGGTCTAAAGTGCAAATATAATCTTCAAAAAATAATATTCATTAACAACAGAGAATACCCATAACAGCATTACACCGATTTCGTTAAACCCATGAAAAACCAAGAACGATAAGCTGGAAAATAATAAAGTTTTATCCAAAACATCTCTTACAGCTTCGTCTATAGACGTTTAGCTAAGGAACCAGAGAGTGATTGTCGAGAGAGGTACGCGAAGCAGCGACGAAGCTGAGAGGAAAATTTCGAGTCGGAACCTGAGTATTCACTTTCGGCAAGACAAGAGATTAGAGAGGAAATTTAATTTTTCCGCGCGGCAAAGATACCTTTTTTAGCTTTTTGGATTTTATTAATACCGGTTATTAATTAAATGTCCGGTCCTAAAGATACAACTAACATTTTAAGACCGGAGTTTTAAAAGTATCCGGTCCTAAATTTTTATTAGTCTTTTAAGTTTTAAGACCGGAGGTTTATAAAACATCCGGTCCTAAAATTCAAATACTCTTTAGATCCGTTACTTATAAAATGTCCGGTCTTAATGGCCTTGGTGATTGCAATATTAAATCAATAAAGTAAAGGATATTTTTTTGGACAAAAAATAAAGGAAAATTGGAGAATAAGTTTCTTTAATGAATCACTGGAGAACAGCCAAAAAATTCATACAGTGTTCTTAATGTTTCTTACATTACTTCAGAATATATACACAACAACAAAAAAACAAAAGAAAAACAAGCTGAATATTATCATCCACAAGAATCTGATGAACAACCTCGGCGATTTCGGCGTGAAGATCATTAATTTCCTGCCGGAGATCAGCAAGTTGTTGTCTTATTCTCTCCACCCGCAATATGAATGGATCATTACAGGAGAGCAGAGAGGGGTCAGAGGTAGGCGCGCTGGGGCCAACAGGTTGGAGAGAGGGATTACGAACATCTGCATGGCCAGCTTCAAGATGACGGATGAACTCAGCAAGGACAGGATCAGCAGAAGGATCGAGGGGGGTGCGGCATGAGCAATCTCTTCATCATCCGAAGAAATAACAATGGGTCCAATGACCCGAGAGTCTTCGGAAACAATACGACGCACTGGTGAGGAGTTAACAAGGACAAAGAGGTAGTGTGTGGAGTATATAAGGACAGATAGCAGGAGAGATAAACATCGATGATGAATTCGTCAATTGGTATATAATGAATTTAATGTTTCTACTTTAAGAGCGTATTTGTTCTAAATATCTGGTCCTAATAGTCATTTACTGTTAACAAACTTTTAAGACCGAACTTTTATCTTGTATTCGGTCCTAAAACTAATTTTTAATTCAATTACTTTTAAGACCGTCCTTTTATCATATATCCGGTCCTAAAAATCATTTTTTAAGACTGATATTTTACTTTGTATCCGGTCCTAAAACTCATTTATTATTATACATTTCAATTTATTTTTTCAAGTAAGAATTTTTGGTTAAAAATATTACTTTTAAGAACGGATCTTACACAGTATCCGGTATTAAAAGTTCATTCTTTTCAATCAGCAGAGTCCCTTCCCCATGTTGAAATGAATGATTCAGAGTCTCTTCGGCTTCCACATAAACTTCCCAACTAGGCGTCTCCTCGTATTCTGAGCAAATATGCGTCTCCTCGTTAATGTTTCCGGCGTTTCACATTCTTCAGGATGGGTTCTCTATTTAAACCCATTGTTACTTTCTTCACATTCATCTCCATCTCCTCCTAGAACCTCCATCGTAATGGCTTCTCCACCACGACGAGGTCCTCCTGCTGGGCGAAATCCTGAGGCACCTCCATATCCTCCTCAGTTGCCTCCGAACCCGAACCTCGGCGGCAGATCTTTGGAGCACTGATAGCCCACGTCGATCATATAGACCGACGCTTGGGCCAACTATTTCAGGTCTATCACGCCGTCAACAACAAGCTGAACGCGGTACTCGACGCCAATGACGTTAAGTACCATACCTCTGATGACGACGTCTCCGACCCTTCCCTCCACTCCGACAACGATGGGGAGGATTAGAAATTTTTAAGTTTTTTTTTGTACTACTGCCTCACAAGGCAGCAGAAAAAAATATTATTAACTAAAATTTTTATTTCCCAATCGCCTTCCTTGTTTGTCTTTAACTTTATGTTCTTTTTTCTCCGACAACAAGAACAAACAAAACATTGTCCTCTTCGTGGTGATCAATCTTAAAAATTTGCAGAATAAAGTTAACAGTTGCGACCATACAAAACAAAACAAAAAAACATTATTTACCTTTTTCGAAAAAAAACAAACAGAGTGACGACTCTTCTCAAGTTTGGACCATCGTTGTCGTCCTCTTTACTTATCCTGTTGTGAACATTTTCAGTGTCCTTTTCGTTATCTTCTTTCTTTTTCCGACAAAAAGAAAAGGACAAAGAAAAGGGACACCGATGATGATATTCACATCCAGGCTAAGTAGAAACGAGGACAACGAAGCACAAAACTTGAGAAGAACGCCAGAAACATGGTTGCCTTGAACCCTAACGATATGTCTGAAAACCGAGTCACCAACTCTATTTAAATGAAGAATATTAGGACCGGACGTATAATAAATCCTCGGTCCTAAAAATTAAGCCTTATTTTAAAATTTAAAGTTAGGAGCGGACAACTAACAAATATACAGTCCTAAAGGTTTCGGCAAACTATTAAATAAAACGAAGACTTTTAAGACCTGACAACTAACAAATATACGGTTCTAATATTTTAGCCGTATATTTTCTAGACTTTTAGGACCGGATATTTGACATATACGGTCCTAAAAGTCTCTACCCATATTTTTTAGAATTAGACGAAGACTTTTAGGACCGGATATTTGTTAAATATACGGTCTTAAAATGGACGAAGACCTTTAGGACCGTAATTTTAACAAATATATGGTTCTAAAAGTCGCGAATACTTTTCAGAGCCTCTTCTGGCTCATTTTCAACATCCGCCTGTACCTCAAATTTCAAGCACTAAATAGCTTTATCCACCATCCCATTCATTCAGAAACCCAAAATGGACACACACAAATTGTTCGAAAAAATAAACAAATTTATTATTGAATTACATTGCGTTATATTTACAAATGAATGAATTAGCTAGTCGAAAAAATAAACAAATGTATGTACAGAAGGATATTGTTGCTACCGCATCATATATTATTTACAAATGAATTAATTAGGACATTAATTATTGTCCTGACTTAGATTTTCTAAGACCAGTTTATACAGATATTTACAAAACACATCGCGTATGTGCTCCACTTCATCATCAGAAAATGGCTTTGGACAGAAAACCTCTCGTAACATCAAAGACAAAATGTAAATAACATATTATTACGTGCATATTTCATATGTAACATTAAGCCATCAATGATCGAATTCACCATAACATTTTACCCTTAAAGTGAATTTAGTCTTTCCCTCCGTCACAATATCATATATGTGTTTCATGACGTACGGCCACATAAGTTCGATTCTTGCGGTTGCCGACGGGTCTAAAAATAACAATAAATATATATAAGAGCATATATAGCTTATCGACCAACTTCGAAGGCAATTATGCCATGTCCAAATATGTACTAACCTTAATTTTGTGCCATTTAGGATCTCGTGAGCTGAACCCCACACTTTTTTACATCAACTTGGAAGGTCTTCATGCCACTATCATCAAAATCACAAATTTATCAGTAATGTTCACTGAAAATTCACAACAGAGATTTCAGACAAGACAATCAAAATGACATTCTTACTCGTTGATGATCTGCTTCAACATAGGCGATGGATCCAGGTGAATGGAGCATAAGAAGATAACATAATGCGACTCCATGTTCATGACGACCAACTGCCAATGGTTGCTGAAAATTCACAGCAGTAAAGTACTCAGTGATATATATATATATATATGTAGCATAATTAAGTGAATTGCAGACAAGAATTGTGATATATATGTACCCGAGCCAGTATGGAAACAAGTACACCTTTCTTGGCACTTGACACAACCTCTTTGATATGTACTCCTGTCTCATTTCCAGAGGTAGTGTTGTACTTGCATACACTGGGCACAAGAATCCAAAATCCGAAATTCTACCCTCTTGAACCAGTTTCTCGTGCATGCACCTACAAGAATGACATCGATCAGGGAATTAGTATATATGTATGTGTGTCTAAACGGTGCATTTAAATTATGTAATCAAGGAAGAAGATACTTACTTCATAAATATTTGAACACATGGACTAGTAACCTGCTGTCCAGGAAGCAGCATGGACTTTACATCTTCATTATCAATGTAAACCGGTTCAGGATGAGGGAGGCCCACTACTTCATTGACAGGCCACGATTTATCTTTAAACCATCTGTTGTCTACCAAATCGGATATTTTTTCCTTGGCCGTCAAGTTAGCAGTAGGGGATGGCACTTGAGGAGGGGGTGCAACTTGAGGAGGGGACGAAGCTTGATGAGGGGATGGAACTTGAGGAGGGGGTGCAACTTGAGGAGGGGACGAAGCTTGAGGAGGGGATGGAGATTGAGGAGGGGGTGAAGCTTGATGATGGGGTGGAGCTTGAGGAGGAGTAGAGACATCTACAAGCTTCACTGGCCCAGAGATGAAGGTTCCCTTGACATCACTCACAAGCTTCAGCTCATCAGTTGGGAGAGGGACAGGTGCATCAAAGATCACCTCTTCAACTGACACTCGACTTCATCATCGCCCATTTGTTCGTGGTGTACAGTTGATCCCAAGTTGTGGACAGTCCCTTTAGCAACCAATTGTCTATGGCCATCACGATCCTCCACATACAGATGACAAGGATGCTCTGACTGTCCAACAATGCAGCTCCCTCTAGTGCTCTGCTGCTGCATAGGTGCAGCTGAAGGTGTCAAGGGATCCACACTGGTCTCTGGCCGAGAGCTCAGGAGGAACTTCATTTTCTCCATCTCCTCCTTCATCTTGCTCATCTCAGATTGAAAATCCTCAATGCAGCATCTTTCGCCGCTGATTCCTCACTTAATTTGGCAAGCATCTGATCCATCTCCTCCCGGGTAACCATATTTTGTCTGTGGCGTTTGGATTTACCAAAGTATTGCTTTAGGCCTACCCGTCCTCCAATCCCCCTTACACGCCCCGAGTGATCTGGTTTTCCGGTCGCAGCGGCTAGAACATCATTCCTCCCGTCCGACGCAAAAGATTCCTCTGCCTCTTTCTTTTTAAGATCTTCCTGTAAGACACAGATAACGAGAAGCTTAGTGATGAAACATGTTTAGTAAGTAAAAAATAACAATATCGATACTTACAATTCGTTCAAAGAATTACACGAGTTTTTCACTCGTGTAGGCGCCGCTTGGCTTTTGCCGAATATACAACCACAGCTCCTCGCGACGTATTGGAGATGGCGGCTGGTCAACTACCGTAGAAGGATTGGATTCAGCTTCATCTTCCAATCTCTTCCGTTTGGCTGCCATCAAATCTTTTTCGGCCTTTACATATCCGCCGCGAGAAGCCCTGTGTGGGCAATCATTCTTTCTCCCAATCTCCTCATATTTTTCCTATTTTCTGTGAATCAGGATTGAAAACCACTATATATCAATTATGAATTCCAGCCATGTCACTAACAGAAATTAGAGAACTTCTGCTTGATATGAACGTCAAACATTAGTCAAATTCACTTCATCAAGTTTCAACATTTTACTTAAGGAAGATGTAGCATTGTAGAAGAAATTGGGAAAACCAAAGGAAAGGGAGTTGCGAAATGCCGCCAACTCACTCAATTCATTCATTCATCATAAATGGTTCCTACACATATTAGAATAACTAACTAACTACTTGCACCGAAACCATTACACAATTAACATACTTACTAACTAATAAAGAACGCCTAACCATGGCCATTACACGTTTACATATCGACTTGCATGGAACTAGGACATGCTCCTCTCATGCAGGACAAAGGCAGCAAATGTATACTTCTATTCACACACCAAACCATTTAACTAACAGGATTAGATGTACACAATAACATTCACATATCCGCACAGGTTAATAAGCAAACAAAAGTACAAACAAAACTAAATATAAACTCACCAGAGCTTCAGGAGTGGTCCGCTTCTAAACAAATTGTTGCCAAATTTGTTCATCAAGAAATTTGTACTTGTCCCCAATAAGACAATGTTGAGTCTTTCAACTTCTCAGAATCAGGGATGGTGAATGTAAGCCGGATAGTGCCCCACATAGGATCCTTTATTGTTTTTTGGTCCACATTTTTCCACTCATCTGTCAAAATCCTAACCTTGCTGCGTACTAGAGCGCCAACAAAACTAGTATATGTGCTTTTATTAGGACCGAAAGGTTGCAAATTTTCATCAAAAAGAATCTCGAGCTTCGTCCCAGAATTCCGACTAAGGGATACTTCCATCATTCGTGTGTCGCTTCTACCACGGCGTGCACGGCGCTGAGGAGGCTCAATGTGAGATGAAGAGGGTTCGTTCGTCCGACCCTCACCAGTCAAACCAGTATCTGGAGTTTCAGGAACACGAGTGGAATCATTTTCACCGTTCATTTTCAAGATAGTAAGAGAGGAATGCTTGAGAAAATCAGGGAGTAACAGAGGCTAACGGTACGCGGGGCGAGGAAGAGAGGTAATGCAACAGGAAGGGTTTAGCAACGTGAACAGGGGTTCTTCAGTGAGAGTGACAAAAGCTTCCGCGCGAAGTAACGTTTATTTTGCGCCTCATTTTTAAGACTGGACAAAACATATATACGGTCTTAAAAGATAACCTTTAAGACCGGTCTTTCTATATGTCCGGTCTTAAAATTAATTAATTTTTTATTCAAACTTTAGTACCGGCCAAATTTTTTGTCCGGTCTTAAAAGTCTAACTTTTAAGACCGGTCATTCTGTAACTATGGTCTTAACATTTATTAATTTTTTATTTAAACTTTAGTACTGACTGATTTTAAGTCCAGGTCTTAAAGTCAAAGTTTTAAGACCGGCTATTATATATGTTCGGTTTTAAAACTTTAATACCTTTATATTTATATTTTTCTGTATTATTTTGGAGTGTAAAAAATATAAGTCTACCTTGATGAGATTTCTCCATAAAAGTAATTGATATTTCAATTTTTTTATTAACATTTTTAAGACCGGTTGTTATTTTAATAGGTCTTGATAAGATCTATGAAAAAATTATCAGAATAAGAAGTTCTTTATATTTACAAATTTGCCACCGGTCACAGCTTTAGGACCGGTTGTTACTTAGTCCGGTCTTAATGAGGCGTCCTTCATTGTGTAAGAAGTTCTTTTTATTTACAAAACTGCCACCGGTCACACCATTAAGACCGGTGCTTCGATTATCCGCTCTAAATGAGGCGGTCTTATAGCGCTTCATTGTATAAGAAGTTCTTTTTATTTACAAAACTGCCACCGGTCACACCTTTAAGACCGGGGAGTCGATGATCCGCTCTAAATGAGACGGTCTTAAATCCCTTTTTTGCACTAGTGAATATCACCATGCGACCTACCAAACGTATTTTGTAAAATGACTTTGCAAGTTTATGTTTGTATGTGAATAGACTTGTGAACTACATATCAATAGTTCACTAGCAGCTTTTGTTGAATATTGTAATGAGTTTGCAGGTCAGTGTTTATATACGTTAATAGACTTTTGAACTAGACACCAACACTTGACTAGCCGCTTTTGTTGGTTATTGACGTGTATTATAATCTAATTTCATACTCATGAGGTGCTCATACTAATTTTATCAGAAGAATCACTTTTTGTGTTCCGTCCTCCCTTCTTTTTGGTTCACAAACCTTGGCTTTAAAATAATGGAGGTTGTATTCTGTTTTGATTAGTACGGTCTAAGTCAGGAAGAAATGAAACTAAAAACAAGGAAAGGGAATGACGTGGGAGCCTACTTGGAAGTCAGTTCCCATGGATTAGGTGAGGAACAATTAAACTACAAGTCTTTAATGAATAATAATGTTTGTATATGGTCAATTTGTGTTCTTTTTCCCTCCGCTTTATTTGGTTCACATGCTACTCTCTAACGCTAGGATCATGGTCCTTCAAATAAAGAGTTTCTTTTGACGTTATTTTTTAAAAAAAAATACAAAAAATGAATTATAATTTCAATTTTCAAGAAGAGCAAAGAATAGTTTTAAGAATTTTAGCAATAACTTTAGCTATATATTTACCGGATTTGTTATTTTTTTGATTGGTCCCGATCTCGTTTAGTAATCTATTTTTGTGTAGTATATAATTTTCATGTCATAATCAAAATTAAGTGTACTTAAATTTTAGTTTTAGGGTTTTTTTGGGCTTTCAATACTAGTTGTACAATTTTCATCTTACAAACACACACACGCACAAAACTTGCTTTTTATGGATAATTAAAAATTACATTTAACTCTTTTTTAATTAAGCTCTAATTGTGCAATTGTCTTACAACTTGACAAATCAAATTAAAGTGCTAGGTTGTGCCTCAGAAAAATACCACTAATAAAAATTAAGAGACATGTTTTTTGGCAAAAATCTTTCTGAGTTCATTTTTAACATTAATACATGTGCTTAGAAAAAAAAAGGACTAAACTAATTTAGGTAGATTGAGAAAATGAAATAAATTAGCAAAATGTAATAAATGTGATTTGACTCTCTATGGTAATATTAAATTATACATTATTTTATAAGTTAGATAAATTAGTTTAAGAAAAAATAATAAATATTAGAGATAAAATAATTTTTTATCTTATATTTAGAATCAAATCCAATATCCAAACTAGCTCTTATGTGATGGATAGAAAGGAGTATCATTTAAGGTTTCTATGCAAACAGATTAAGAAATACACTCACTATATTCCTTCATGTCCTTAATGTAAAATATATTTATCTAATTTGATTGGATCAAAAAATTTAGTTAATATAATAATTTTTTTAAACAAAAAAAAACCCTATTCATCTCTTTTAGTTCCCTAAATCTCTCTTACTTTGTTATAGTTAAGAGAACATCAATATGAATAAAAAAACTGATAAATATGAAAAATATGTCTTCTATTTAGGATTAAAGTCAACTCCTCAATTAAATCATACATTAAAAACTGAAGGAGTATTAAAATTCTTTTCTAAATAATATTGTTTTTGAACAGCTTAACCCCTCTAATATGCTTTTATTAAATGTAATTTGTTTTCTTTAATAAAGAGATCATCAATAAATGGTGCCATAACCTTTTAAAATAAATAGATAAATAAAAGATCTCCGGAAGGATATTTAATGAATTGGGTGAGCAGTTTTTTTTTTTTTTTGCCCAACAGGGTGAGCAGTTCAAGCAAGCTTGAAAGTTGAAATAACGCCTTGAAAAGATTAAAATAATTAGGTCACTCAATTATATAAATTAAAATAATTATTATAAAATAGTTTGGGAACCAAAAATGAAGTTTATAATGGCCGGAGAGATTGAATTGTCTTTTAGTTAAATTTGGGTTAATCTCAGGAGATGTTTTGATGGAAAAACAAATTATAAAAAAAAAAAAAAAAAAAAAAGCCCATGAGAGGGAGAGGGGAAGAAAAACCAAACCAATAAAGATGTAACATTTGGCTTCTCACATTTTAAAAGGGTTTGGTGAAGAAAAGTCTAACGAATAAGGAAACATTACTAAGTCTTTACTCTATAATGACTTGAAGACTTGGAATATTCATTATTGTTGTTATGAAAGTGACTTGTGAAGAGACTGATAACATAAATCAGTCTTTAATTAAATTATTATATAAAATAATTTAAAAAAATTAATATATATTAATATATATCACTCCATTATATGATGTTTCAAAATTCCGAACACAAGATCTACAATCACTAATAATTTCAACAAGAGCAAAGAATATTTCTAAAAAATTTAGCAATAACTTTGGCTATATATTTACCGGATTTGTTATTTACTGATTTGTATTCATTGGTCCCTATCGTGCTTAGTAATCTATTTTAGTGTAGTATATAATTTTCAAGTCATAATTAAACTTAAGTGTAATTACATTTTAGTTTTAGCATTTTTTTGGGCTTTCAATACTAGTTGTACAATTTCCATCTTACAAACACACACACACACAAAACATGCTTTTTATTGATAATTAAAAGGGAAAATTATAATAAAAGACCTAAGAAAAATAATATTTATTAAGAAGGACCATAAAAATAGTAATTATTTTGAAGGACCAAAAATTAAAATATTAAAATAAAAAGACTAAATTGCCCATATCATCCCCCATCCCTTTTTTCCCCAGTTTTACCATTTTGATGATTAGGTTTTTCAGGTGCGGGTTCTCCACTGTGACGAATCAACTATCAAAGGAATCAATTGTTAACGCATTATTCAAGGGTGATCCATATGGCAAAGACGGAATCCCAACAATAATGAGTATAAAGTCCAAGATCAGGACATTCAAAAATATAGAACTGTGCTACCCTTCTTACCGACTACATCGTAAGTTCGTAACTGTCTCGACTTATTGGCGAGAAGGCGCTGTGTTTGACTTCCATAATCATTCCACATTTATATTTTGAAGTTAAATAATGTCCCAATTAAAGGCTTTCCACCAGAGACAATGGAGAAAGAAACTAAGATCATACAAACCACCCTCCCCCAAAATGCCACCCCAAGAAAAGTTAATCAAATAGGCAATTTGTAGGAGGGAAGGAAGAATCCATATCAAGTCTGATAGATTTAACATACCTCAGTTGCAAGAAGAGAGATAACTAGTTCAGTTTGTGATGATACTGCACGATTAAAACGCATACACATGAAGCAACTATTGTCAATAAGCCATAACAGACAAAAGACAGACGATGAAAAGCACCTCTTCCATGAATGGCAGTGAAAAGCTACGTACATAAATCCCAAATTTTAAGTTTCTATTCTCAGGAAGAGTAAAGCCAACTAATTACCATGCCAATAACAAAAACAAAAATTAAAAACACTAGCTTAGATTCTCATGATATGAATTAAAATCACTCTCTCTTGACTCGAATGGATCATGTCCTCCTGGGCCATTTTGTTCACATCGAGGTCACTGAAAAATATGACCATATAGAACAGCTCATCACTAGATTACTTTTTCCCCAAAATATTCATAGTTGCCCAGTTTTCATTTTGTGGATAGTGTTTGAATAGCACAAGAACAAAGCAATAGAAATATCACAGGCAGAAGTACGTCCAACATTCAATCCGTCCTGTGTGTATCAGAAACAAGCATATGAATTATCAATAGAGTCAGCTGTTGATCTTGCTACGAGATTGTGTTTATTGCACTTTAAACTGCTAAAGCCTAAAGGCTTATATATGTTGTGCAGTTAACTTCAAAATATAAATGTGGAATGATTATGGACGTCAAACACAGTCCTTCACCGATAAGTCAAGACAGTTATGATACAGTCGGTAAGAAGTGTCGCAGAGTTCTATATTTTTTTAATGTCCTGATCTTGGCCCTTGTACTCCTTAAGTTTGAGATTCCTGTCTTTACCATTCTTTACCATTTGGATCGCCCTGATTCCCTTTGATAGTTGATGGGTCACAGCAAGAACCCGCACCTGCACCTGAAAGACCTAATAATCAAAATGGTTGGTAAAGACAAGAAGAAGAAGATCGAGGATCAAGAGATGACATAGGGGCAATTTAGTCTTTCTATTTTAAAATTTTAATTTTTGGTCCCTCAAAATAATTACTATTTTTATGGTCTTTCTTAATAAATATTATTTTTCTTAGGTCTTTTATTATAATTTTCCCTAATTAAAAACTACATTTAACTCTTTTTTAATTAAGTTCTAATTGTGAAATTGTCTTACAACTTGAGAAATCAAATTAAAGTGTTAGGTTGTGGCTCAAATAAAATTACCACTAATAAAAGAATACCTGGTACGAACTAAAAAAATTGAGAGGCATGTTTTTTGGCAAAAATACTTTTTTAACATTACATGACAATTGACGTGCAATGGCGCGCGGGGGGTCATTTTAGGAAATGCAATCTATATTGTTACGTCAACGGCGAGTTATATGATTTCAAGGGGTGGAAATAGGTAAAGCAGAGCTTTATTAAGTAGACTCGCCACGACGAAAATCCAAAGTCGAGCGCAGGCACGTGTGTAGAGCTTTTTTTAGACCTGAGCCTGGGCCTTCAAAAGGCCTGAAGCCTATTTAAAAGCCTATTTAAAATGTAGGTTTTTACGTAGTTTTAAAGCATATGCATCTAAGTTCATATATAATTCATCAAGTCTATTTAAATGCGTACATTATATCTAAAAAGTTTAAGGATTCATTCTCATATAAAATAAAAGAGTTAGGAAGTGAAAGAAAATAACACCTAGTGGCATCAATTGTTTGAGGAAGTATGAATACGACAAATCAATCATGTATTGACTAAGAAGATATATTTCTTAAAATCAACCAAACACGACAAGTGGCATGTAAAACTAGATTTTACCTCTTATTTTTCTTGTAGAAAATGAGACAAACTCCACCTATTTGGATCATTTTCATTTAGGCATCACTAAAATAAACTTAATGTAATTTTTATGTTACATCAAATGACGTAAATCAATGAAGGAGTAGTGAGCTAGCATTGCCACCTTGAGCGATAAAAAAGAAGAGAATTATATGTGATCAATTGATGAATGAAAAGGTTAAGCTCATTGATTAATGGAGAATTGTGAAATTTAAGGTTAAGAATAAGTTATTAATTTTATAAATAATCTAAAAATTAATTTATATTAAATTATATATAACTCTGCATAATAAAACATTTAAAAACAAACTAAATGGGCCAGGCGGCTGATCTCATTTTTTTTAATAACTTTTTTTCAACAATATCAATTAGTATTCTGTTCTGCAGTATAACACATATGTCTAGCCACAGTGGGCTAGATATGATTGATATTGGATTGGGTATAGCGCCCACAGTGAATGGAGGTTGTATTCAGTTTCGATTAGTATCGTCTAAATCAGGAAGAAATGAAACTAAAAACAAGGAAAGGATTTGGTGAAGAACAATCAAATCAAAATTAAGCGAAATTAAATTATAGTTTTAGCGTTTTTACTGGATTTGTTATTTATTGATTTGTACTGATTGGTCCCTGTCGCGTTTAATAATCTATAGTGTAGTATATAATTTTCATGTCATAATTAAAATTAAGCGAAATTAAATTTTAGTTTTAGCGTTTTTTTGGGCTTTCAATAGTAGTTGTACAATTTCCATCTTACAAACACACACACACACAACTTGCTTTTTATTGATAATTAAAAATTACATTTAACTCTTTTTTAATTAAGTTTTAATTGTGCAAATGGTCTTACAACTTGACGAATCAAATTAAACTGCTAGGTTGTACCTCAAATAAAATTACCACTAATAAAAATTGAGAGGCATGTTTTTTGGCAAAAATCTTTTAGAGTTCATTTTTAACATTACATGACAAGTGCGCGCGTTGGGTCATTTTAGGTAATGCAATCTTTTTCTTCAAGAAAATTATTGCTTATCACCTGATCTTATTACTCAGTGCGCAACGCGGCTCTTTTTCTTATCCCTTCCCGTTCACGAAACACGTTGTTGTTGGAGTCCTTTTATTTAAGCTGATCACGCGGTTTCAGACGTAGCTTTTTTTTTTTCTTTTTTTTTTTTTTGATGTAGCGTAGCTTTTGTCTTTGGCTTCCAAATAAGGAAAAATCCATCTTAGGGCCCATATTAATAAAATAATGTCAAAAAAGGTTCAAGAAAAAGTTACAGGTTAAAAAAGGCCTCAATGCTTTTTCTGATATTATTTCATAAAACGTTAGTTGTTAATGAGACTAATATAGTTATTAACGGGTATTGATTTAGTTGTTAATAGGACTGATTAAGTTATTAGGATATTGTTGTTAATGCTACTGATTTAGTTGTTAACATGTATTGATTTGGCTGTTAATGAGACTGATTTAATTGTTAATGTTTTATGAAATAATATTAAAAAAGATCCTAGAGTTTTTTTGGCGAACTTTTTTTTAGACCTTTTTTTTTTTTTTTTTTTTTTTTTTGCCAATATGGACCCATTTTCCCCGCCAAAAAAAGTGGCTAACTTTTGTCAGATGCAAGCAGACCACCTAAAAAAGTATACTTATTGCGAGCAGACCTAACTTTTCTCAGAACGCATTGAGCATTGATTGATCCATGTGAGTGCTTTTTGTTATTTCATGGACTTGAGCATCACTGTGGATAATTTTTTTTACTATGTCTTATTTATAAGTCTATTTTAACTAAGAAAGTAAGTTAACTCAATGATTATAGTATAAATTTTAACTTTTAACTTCATTTATAAAAATGAATATCTTTCAACTTTTTCTTCTCTCTCTATTTTTATTAGTATAATTAATATGGACAAAATCACCACAATCTCATTTATTACCTGAAAGAGGACTTATAAATAGGACTATATTTTTTTAATCAAAATGGACCTATAAATAGAATTAGAATATTATTTATGAGATAAATATGTGAGATATGAAAAATAACATGTAAATAAAACTGCGGTTACGGTTTCCCATATAATCATTAAATCACATGTGTACTATGGATTTTTATTTGAGCCCCGTTCACTGTAATGTTTTACAGATATAAGCATTTGTAATGTATTAAAAATATGGAATGTTTTGAGGAAAAAAAAAAAGGAAAGGAATATGAGAATTAAAATCATTGTCACAAACTGAATAGACCAGTCAACCCATATGAGGTCTTTCTTCTTTTCTTTGGATTTGGACCAACGTAATCTTGTTCCGCTTGTATGTATAGATATAAATCTACTCATTCTCCTTTTAGCTATAAGTACATCAACTTCTCTTCACTTGTTCGTGTATAGAATTAGCAGTCACAAAATGAGGAGTTTATCACTATGTTGTGTACTCTTTCTCTTTCTCTTTCTTTCTTATTATTCCTTTGCTTTCCCATCATGTCGTCTTGACCAAAGTTCAGTCTTGCTAGACTTCAAAAACTCATTTTCCATTCAAAAACCCCTTCCTTCTTCTGAAACTTCTGATTTTTGTGATATTATTGATGGAACCATGTCATACCCAAAGACATCAACTTGGAAAAATGGAACAAATTGTTGCTTATGGGATGGTGTCACTTGCAATCCATTGGGTCATGTGATTGGCCTCAATCTTAATTGTAGCTGGCTTCATGGTAAACTCCTTCCCAACAATTCTCTCTTTCAGCTTATCCATCTTCGAAGGCTTAAACTTAGTGGCAATGACTTTGATGGGTCTCAAATACCATCAACTTTTTCACAATTTGTAAGTTTAACACACCTATCCTTTGATGATTGTAATTTTATTGGTGAAGTTCCATCTCAGATTGCTCATCTTCACAAATTGGTTTCACTTTATATATCTGAGGATTTGAATAATCTAATTCTTAAAGAAAACACTTGGGAGAGACTCACAACAAACATCACTCAAATAAAAGATCTTGGTCTAATTGGTGTGGATATGTCGTCGATACCTTTGAGTCATCTATTAAAGAATATTTCCTCTTCTTTGGTCTCTCTTTGGCTTGGTGATGTTGAATTACAAGGGAATTTGGATGAAAAATTATTTTCATTCCCCCACCTTCAGAAGATATATTTGGCAGATAACCCAAATCTCACAGGCCATTTGCCCAAGTCTAATTGGAGCAATTCCATTAGAATTTTGGATCTTAGTAACACAAGTTTCACAGGAAAGTTGCCTCGTTCCATTGGCCCTATGAGTTCATTAAATGGATTGTATCTCTCATCATGCCGGCTCACTGGAGAATTTCCACCATCCTTATGGAACCTTTCCCAGCTTAGTTCTTTGGACCTCTCACACAATAATTTCTCTGGTCAAATCTCATCATCATTTTTCAATCTTCAAAATCTCACTTATCTTGTTTTATCTTCAAATAATTTTATTGGCCAATTTCCGTATTCAATTTCAGAACTTAAGAATCTCCAAACTCTATATCTGTCAAACAATGGCTTCCATGGAACAATTCCTTCTTGGTTGTTTACTCTACCATCTTTGAAATATTTGTATTTAGATTCTAACCAATTCAATGGTTATATTGGTGAAATATCCACTTATTCACTACAAAGTATTGATGTGTCTAACAATAAGTTGTATGGCTCAATTCCAAGGTCAATTTTTCGTCTTCCAGACCTTACATTCCTGAATGTTTCTCACAACTTTCTCACTGGAAATATGTCATTACACAACTATTCATGGAAAAACATGTACTCTCTTGACTTAAGTCACAACTTCCTTCAAGGAGAGCTCCATTCTTCTATTTGCAATGCAAGCCAACTTGATATTCTTAACTTGTCCAATAATAACTTCATCGGCACTATTCCACAATGTATTGTTGGCTCTAACCTCATCCTTTCTGTGTTGGATTTACAAATGAATAAGTTCTCTGGTATTGTGCCTCAATCATTTGAAGTGGGAAACAATTTAAGAACCCTCAATCTTAATGGAAACATTTTGCGAGGGTCAATACCTCAATCTTTGGTCAATTGCACAAGGCTTAGAGTCTTGGATCTTGGAAACAATAATATAGAGGATGTATTTCCCCATTGGCTACAAGCTCTAGAAGAATTGCAAGTGCTTGTTCTTAGACAGAATAAATTGCACGGTTTCATTCCCAATTTTTGGGACAATAGAAGCCACGCCTTCCCTAAGTTAAGAGTACTTGACCTATCTAGCAACAGCTTGAATGGTCCTTTACCTGCATCATTCTTAAAATCTTTTGAAGCTATGACAGAATTAGATGGGAAAACTGGCTTGCACTACTTGAATTATGAAGGTAATGGTAGCTATGATGACTCTATTGAGTTGATTTGGAAAGGGTCGAACATTCATCTAGAAAAGATCTTGACTGTTTTCACAAGCATTGATTTATCCAACAACATGTTTGAGGGAGAGATTCCACAAGTTATTGGGGAGCTTCTTGCATTGAAAGGAGTCAATCTTTCACAGAACAAGCTCACTGGTGCAATTCCTGCCTCAATGGGAAATTTGAGCAATTTGGAATGGTTGGATTTGTCATCAAACAACTTTACTGGAAAAATTCCTGCTTTGTTGACTAATCTCAATTTTCTTTGTGTCTTGAACCTTTCAAGGAATCAACTTGAAGGTTGCATTCCTAGAGGTCAACAATTTGAGACTTTCTCAAGTGATTCCTTTGAAGGAAACAAAGAGTTGCGTGGTTTTCAACTTATGATTCCGTGCACCACACATGAGGAAAGAGAAGAACCACTTCCAAGTTTAGAAGCTGGATTTGAATTTGGGTGGAAACCTGTGTTGTTGGGATATGTGTGTGGAGCTGCATTTGGAGCAACATTGTTTCAAATTGTGATGTTTAGTGGCAAACCTCTATGCGTTGTAGGTCTGGTGAATGATATGCTAATGAAGAGGAAGAGAAGGGTTAGAAACCGTCCATTATAGTGATATGCCAAATTCTCTTTTCTCTTTTAAGAAATAAATGTTCAATTCCTTGTGCTTTTATGGGAAAGAAAAATAAGTTACTCTGCTTTTTGCTTAATATTTTAGCAAACTTAATTTTGGAGAGATCACAATCTTTTTTCTATTTGTAAACAATAGACCAGTAAGAATTCATTAGATCGATGTATAACCACGCGAGTTTTAACACTAGGATCATTTACTTTAGCAGGTGAGATGGTGCAGGTTGATTTACTGAATAACCAAGTACATACCTAACCATATTTTATTGCCAAAGTCATCTCAGGGATTTATATTCTCCAACATTTTGAAAGTATCTTTCAGTATGAAGTTGGAAGAAACGAAAAGGAAAAACAGAGATATAGACACCAATAGACCCGGATCCTCTATTTCTCTTCCAACTTTCTTATCCTTCGGAATTATTGGTGAACACTGGAGTGAGGGAGGAGGCTTACCTTGAAGGAGACAATAGAGTGAAGGTTAAGCGTGCCCCAAAGAACACCGTCACAGCTATTGGTTCGCTTTCACTATCATCATCGTCTGGTTTCTCAGGGAAGACTCTGTCCAAAACCTTCAGTGCCCATCTCGTATTATACCCACTGTACCCTCTTAGCACCACATCCACCTGATCATTGACCAAAACCCAATTGAAAAATAAAGGAGCAAAAATACGCAGTGAAGTTGGTCAAAACCATTACAGAGAAACAGGGAAAAGACACAAAACAATCAAATAGTCTGTAGTTGACTTTGTTTATACCGTGCGAGCGAAATGATTGGCTAGAGAAGCACCCAACCTTCGATGTCAAAGGAATCCTCCGCGATTGAATCACCGAAAAGATAAATCTTTGGCCTCATCTCAAAGATTTCTTTTATGGGTATTTCTTTCTCGAGCTTCTATGTAAAACCCCACAGTAACGGAATCGAATTGCTCCAGATTCAGATGAGCCAAAGCTTCTTCCTCATCCTCTGTTGGCCGGCTACAATATGTTGGTTACTTGCTGCATCAATATAATACAGCTGTTATTATATTCCTTATTTTGTTGGTGGTAAAAGCTGCCATTTTTTAATACGCCTCTAATCCCAATTAATGGACCCCCAAAAGGCGCATTCTGATGCAGATGAACACAAGAAGTTCTTTTTCTCTCTGAGACCCCATCCAGTGATGTGGTGGCCGGCGTAGCAACTAATTTTCAAGCTTTTTGTCTTTTTCTTTCTCTCAACCACAACATTATTTTTTTCAAGCTTTATTCAGTTAAAATATATTCTAAGAAAATTCTTCAAGTATATTTTAAGTGAGTTGGGTCCTCGGGGCTCATCATAGCCTGAACATACCTCCGAGTTCAAATAATGTGTACAGAGGTAATTATAGATTGCTAACCAACAAGGTCTTTATATCAATAGGATTTGAACTCATGACCTTATTATGATTATTGGCCAACCCTTTACCAACTAAATCAATCTTTGTTGGCATCTATTTAATATTTTTACTACAACTAGAAATAATTTTATGTACTTTTTATGTGAAAAATATTATCAACTTGGTCAAAAATTTGAGTACATTATTTTTTTAAAAACATATGTTTAATGAAATATATTTAATAATTTTAAATGATATTGCCTCGGGTCCTAATTATATAGGATATATTTAACAGATTTTAAGAAAATTAAGTAGAAAAGTTGAATTAGTTAATTTTACTTATTTTCTTCAAGTACCATTATATAAATTTTAAAACAAACCCATGGCATTATAAAATCGCAACAAATTCATAGGAATACGAAAGCATCAAATGTGTAGCCTATAACCTATATTTTATATCGATCACTTTTCACGATAGTTTGAGGAAAATATTTTTAAAGAAATCTTGAAATTATCTTTTTTTTTTTTTAAAAAAAAGTATATTCTCTCATTTAATAGAATATAAATGTGTTATTAAATTAATTATTATGGAGGAAGTATTAGTAGGGGTAATATGGGATAAATATGACAAAAATTGCTCAAAATTATTTTCTTAAGAAAAACAGTAGAATTAAGTTGTATGTAGTATTAATGAGTTTCAATTATTACTTACTTTATAGAATATATAGATGCATTATTAAATTATTATTGTTTTTATTTATTTATTTATTTTTGGTTAAAGGTGTTTAATTATTATTGAGAAAGTATCAATCGGGGTATTTTAAGAAGAAATTGACAAAAATTAGAATGTTATCCTATAATTAGGACCAAAACTAACCCTTAAATGTTGTGCTACAATTAATATCGGATGGAGTAATATATTACTATAAGAATCTCAAAAGTTTCTTACATCAATTTTATCAAGTTCTCAATTACATCTGATCATGTGTCTCTTTTTTAAATTATTATCATTTAATTATAAACTCATATAAAACAATGGGACACATGATCATGTGTGATTGCAAAACTTGATATAATAGATATAACGAATTTGTAAGTATATTGTTCTGGTATAGAACACAGATGACTAGCCCTAAAGAGCTAGTATGTTGATATTAATTGGGACTTGACCTAGGAGTAAAGCCTAGGGCCTACGTACCTTCAAGAGGGATCAAAGTCCACGTAATTCGAAGATACTAGAGGCGTTTAGCCAAAGGGGGTGGTGTGTGCTCTGTGTAGGCTGAATTGTAAATAGTCAGAGCGATCAGAGTTTAGGATATATGTACCTTTAGGATTTAACTCTTATTTATAGAGTGTACCTGTTGGTCTTGGGCTCATGGGCCCTCTATTTGCGATAGAGATTTCCCTTGATTATCTCATTGATTGTAGGTTGGTTATGATCTTATCTGATCCATTGGTGATTATGATAGATCTACATGTTATTGGGCCGTATCACTAATGGGCCTTATATAAATCCGTAACAGTTGCCTCCCAGCCCGGTAGTCCAGGTCTCTGGGCTGCCGAGGTGCACTTATTGTTTGACCTTGCTGGGGTATGTTTATCGTTTAACCCGGATTTCATATCCAAGTTGTTCCAGCTTGATCAGCTTTTGTCCAAGTCTTGACGAATTCAGATTCATTCGTATTCTTCTACTGATTTGCCTGTATAGGTTATAGGTTTTTCCCAAGGTGGGATTTATTTGTCTTTCACTCATTCTTCGTTTTCGTTTGCTTTGATCTCGGTTGATGGCAAGCATGCCTTCTCCCTAGCAACGTTCAAGCAACCGAGATGGCATTTGAATATGTTATTGAACCTGGATATCATATCTGAGGTGCTACAACTTGTTTGATTTTGATAAAGGGTCTATCCGAGTTTCAAAGAACTCCTGAGTTACTTGTATTCTGATTGAATTTCCCCTAGACATGTAGTCCGGGTTAATTTTGCTTTGAAACTTCGTCTGTTTCTTTTTAAGATCGTCAAGATCTCTTCTTCTACAATCATCCGGGTCTCCGGGTTTGTTTGTTGCAACACTGAATTCCCCAAATCCGAATTGTCCTAAAGAGGAACGAACTGGGTTTTTGCTTATGTCACTGACAGCTTTATAGTGCCACACTTGTTACCCCCCAGCCTGGTAGTCAAGGGCTCTGGGCTGCGGGGTGTATTGACTTTTTAACCTGGATCTCATGTCCGAGTTTAGTCTTCATTTCAACAATAAGTTGATTGTATAAATCCAAACCTGTGTCCGGAGTTCTATTGATTGACCGGGCCAGGGTCTTAGTTATGTAGAGTCCGCTTGTACTCTTCTGGTGTTAGAGACCAGGTGTATGGGTAGGGGTTTTCGAATTAACCACGCTACAGGGTTCCGGTTCCGTTGTCCGGTATCTTAACCAAGATAAGGGCAAACTGTCACATGTTCTAGCCTTGGTGTGGAAACACAAGACTCAAACATTTTGACCTGATCAAGGTCTGGATGACCATTCACCTTCTTATCTAGGAGCAAGTTTTGATGCATCAAAATAGTTGCAAGAGCTGATAACAGCGGCCTCGCGTAATTCACGGACCCGGGCTTATTGGCCCCGGTGTTAGTCTTGTACCCTCGATTGGAGTATGACTGGGTTGAGTGACCAAAGTCTTTGTCCATTCCCTTGTAGGTACTTGGCACATCGTTAAACGTCCCAAATATTTGCAAGGGCTGATAACAGCGGCCTTGCGTAATTTAGAAACCAGACTTAGTCTTGGAAGCGACCGAGTTGCGAAAGCTTACGGTGCCGGCTTCGCTTGACTGAAAAGCCAGGTTCGATGGCCCTCGGCGTACTCTTTCATTCGCGTTTTATTTGCGACCGGGTTCAATGACCCAAGGTTCACTGTCTCGTTCATGTATTTTCCATTAGTACAATTTGAGGGGACCAGATCATGGCTCTCGACTGAGAGTTTCTTTATTTATTTGTAGTTTGCAATCCGGAGTTATCACAGACTTAACTATACTTTACACGGACCCGGATTTTACCTGTATTAGGTGTAACCGAGGTCCGTCTTCTTTTCGCGTCCCACAAAATCTTACACGGAGCCCGGTTTTAATTGGATATAGTGTAACCGGATTTCATTCATTCTAGGTGTCGTAACCCGAGATTCATTAGTCCAATTGTGGGTGTTGTAACCCTGGATTCGTTTATCCATTATGGGTGTCGTAACCCTATATTGGTTTATCCATTACGGGTGTCGTAACCCTGGATTCGTTTATCCATTATGGGTGTCGTAACCCTGGATTCGTTTATCCATTATGGGTATTGTAACCCTGAATTCGTTTATCCAGTTTGTTGCCCCCGGCCCGGTAGTTCAGGTCTCAGAGCAGCCGGGACGTGTTGATTTACCAACCCGGATCAGATTGTTCGTGATTGTCGGGATTGCTTGCGTGCTGACCCGAGATTCCGGGTTTATTTACTCTAACATCGAGATTCCGGTTTATATATTCTAACACCGAGATATGGGTTATATACTCTAACACTGAGATTCCGGTTTATATATTCTAACACCGAGATTCCGGGTTATATACTATAACACCGAGATTCCGGGTTGAGATACTCGAACACCGAGATTTCAGTTTGATATACTTTAACCCCGGGATTCCAGGTTTATGATTTCTGAAAACGGGTTTGTTTACCTAGAATTCAATCATTTAAATAGACTTGGTGGCCGTAGCCATCTTTACACGAAGCTTGGATTTTAACCACATTCGGTGTAATCAAGGCCCGCTTTCAAAACTTTTCACGGAGCCAAAATTTTAACCAGATTTGGTGTAACTGGGGTCCGCCTTCAAATTTTTACACAGAGCCGGGATTTTAACCAGATTCGGTGTAACCGGGGTCCGCCTTCAAATTTACACGGAGCCGAGATTTTAACCAGATTTGGTTTAACTGGGGTCCATCTTCAAAACTTTAAACGGAACTGGGATTTTAACCAGATTCGGTGTAATCAGGGCCCGGCTTCAAAACTTTATACGATGTCGAGATTTTAACCAGATTCGGTGTAACCGGGGTCTGCGAGCCGGGATTTTAACCAGATTTGGTTTAACCGGTTGATATGAGGGAAATTGCCCAAGTGCAACTCAGGAGTGCCATCAAATAATAGACGAGAAAGCTCCATAAACAAAGAATGATGATCTGCAGCTGATGTTTTTGTGCCTCACTATATCATCTTCGTGAGATGAATCAGATCGCAGGTTTGATCCATATAAACAGAAAAAATATTGATCTAAGGCACTGTCATTTTTTGACTCAAGCCTGGTTTGATATACCAGTGTTAACACATGCACTAACAATACCATCACCTATAGATATATCCGCAATATTTGAAGGCTTTGACTTCTGGGCTTCAAAAATTTAATTTGCTAATCCCTTGATATGTCCATTTTGAAGACACTCTTTAGCTCATTCAAGGTAATCCAACTCTTGACCCTGGAGTATCTCAAAATTTAATCTCTTGAGGATCAAGTTGTGGTTAATATGATGGAGGAATATAATAAATTGGGTTCAGATGATGTATTTACTAGCATACAAAAATGGCTGCAAATTTATTGAGCTTCTGAATCGACAATGTGTGCCTTGAAATAGGTAACAATCAAATCATTGCCAACTATGGTGTCGGAATCAGTCATAGACAATTCAGAGACATCCTTAGCATGAAGTAACTATTAAACCATTGCATATGTTTGCTTCTTTCCCCACAATTTCAGAGGTGGTTAATAAAACAAGCACTCTCATCATTGTTAACACTAGAAGCAAAACCATTGGAACATTGATTAGAAGCTTGATCAGCATCCTAATCAAATGAATATTTGTCATTCTCTCTTCCATGTATTTGGTAATTAAATAAGTCCTTGGGTAGATTTAGTGATATATGCTCACTAAAATCTTTGTTCACATGGTCCATGTTACTGCCACATCCGGATATATAAATTCCTTTTGATAGAAATATCATGTTGAATGCTTGAACAGTGCAGCATCTCTACCAATTTACTTTGGTAAGACTCTACTTTTAATCATCTTACACCAACAACATCCTTCGAAAATAAAGCACAAGCAAATTTCTCCCATCCTAAATGAATCAAGCCAAGCCCAGACTATATATTTTTTGGGACAAAAGGAACCCATACCTTAAGGCTATCCAGGTTATCAAATTTCCCTTTAGCATAAGCATATATTCTTTCACGAGACACGAGGTAAAAGATAAATCTACTCATGCCCACCAAGCTTTTAAGGAGAAACTAAATATATCATAAATCAGGTAAAAAAAACAAACAAATTCACAGGAGAATCTTAAACCCAAATTGTCATGTATCTCTGAGTATTGAATTGTTTTGCCCCATCAATCACGATCCATTCTGCATCCCAAATTCTTGGACTCAACGTGACTTTCAGGATCATGGCAAGAAAGTACTTGATCTGAATAATCTTCAGTTGAGCTGTTAGCATAAAGCTTTCCCTCTTGGTTAAATCCACCTTCCATAGAGGCACCTTTCTCAAGACGTCGGGTGGTCTCTGATTCTCTTTGAGCAATTAGGATCGCATAACATTGATTCCAGCGAAGAAACTCCTTCAATCGGAGAAACAACGGTAGAAATCAAGAATTCACCCAGGACGATCTGAATGAAGAACTACGTCAGTCGACTTTGCTAAAGTTGTAGACAACCGACCCATGTGACGCGAACCAGGATTCCAAAACCAGGTTTCTAGAGACGTCTGACCCAGACTTGGAAACCAACGGAAGGCTATGCGAGGGTATTTCCCGACGAACAGAGATGCAGAACCACGAACTCAGAATTGATGATAGAAACAAAACTTTGGAACTCACACACCCAATCGATTCGGTCAGATATGAAGAACCCGCCAGGAAGAATCCACCTTTGGAGAGGCAAGACTCAAACTCTTGAGTTTTTCTTGATTTTCTTTCAATTTCTAGTGAGCCCAGAATTGAAATCATTGACCATCTTTGGTCGCGGGAATCGAATTTTACCGACTCCCCACGGACGGCACCACGGTTCTGATGTAGAACACAGATGACTAGCCCTAAAGGGCTAGTATGTTGATATTGATTGGGACTTGACCTAGGAGCAAAGCCTAGGGCCTACGTACCTTCAAGAGGGATCAAAGTCCACGTAGTTCGAAGATACTAGAGGCGTTTAGCCAAGGGGGTGGTGTGTGCTCTGTGTAGGCTGAATTGTAAATAGTCAGAGATATCAGAGTTTAGAATATATGTACCTTTAGAATTTAACTCTTATTTATAGAGTGTACTTATTGGTCTTGGGCTCATGGGTCCTCTATTTGCGATAATAGAGATTTCCCTTGATTATCTCCTTGATTGTAGGTTGGTTATGATCTTATCTGATCCATTGGTGATTATGATAGATCTACATGTTATTTGGCCGCATCACTAATAGGCCTTTTATAAATCCGTAACATATATATTTGATGTAATTATATGTGTGTGCATGTGTCTGTGTGTTTTTGTAATAGCAAAACATTTTAGCACATATATAATTGAAATATTACATTGGAAGTAGGTTTTAATTAGTAAATAAGATTAAAGATTTAAATTTATTAAAAAATAAAAAAATTATAATGACAAATTAAATTAATTTAACAGTGAGGCAAAAAATTTAAAAATATATACTAATTTTTTTTCTTAATTTTGGATAAAGATATGTGATTAATTAAACAATTATTTTTATCTAAAGATTACATGATTATTAAGTACTACTGGTTTTTATTTTAAGGAGGGGCATTTTGCTCAAAATAACAAGTCAATGATGTAATTTGTAACATCCCAACTTTTCAAAAGCAGTATATATATTTTTCATTAGAGTAGAGCATTTGAGCGGAAAAGTAACTGATATATATTTATAAAGTGCCGTAAGTCTGGCTTTTTACAACAGCAGTACTGTAACCGAGTGTTTCAAAAGAAATGTATAACAACAAAAGGGAAGGCTTCCGCCGGAACATCGAAAGGAAGTCTTCAGCCGGAACTTCTACTCGGGCTGCTTGCCTCTCTCCTCGGTCCTCGGTCCTCCCGATCCGGATGCTATGTTAAGAGCTGAGGTCCAATGCATACGGACCCCAGGTAACGGTTAACCTCATGTTTATGTATACAGACAACAGACATCAACAATACTAACATCACTCTATCACAATCACAACCCATGCATATGTATTGCCCCCAGCATGCATATTGCACCCAGCATACAAACATATTGCACCCAGCATACAAACACATTCTTTAACCACTATATGCACTCAAACAGTATAACACCTCTACACCCATACCACATACATGCATACCATAAACATCAGAGTTAGTGTTACAGTACGCGAACGTACCTTCGTTGACGGTAGACGGTACTTCCGTCAGGAATCGTACTTTTACTTAAAATCGCGTAACGTCCAACAGTGGCACGTCGGGCAGCGTAACGGCAGCAGATCAGAGTTTCTGATATCCTATAAGAGTAATATCACTTTTATTAGTGATTTGACAATAAGACCGGCATTTTAGGTAAAAATTACCATTTTGCCCCTATACCCCTAATTGGCGGAATTTCGCCAGCACTTTGTTACTTTGGCTCCGATTTTCCAAAATTTTGCCAGAACTTTGACCCAATCATAATTTTTGAAATTCTAACTTAAAATAGCCCTATCATATGATATCTAATCATACTTGAAAGATTAAAGGCTATTCTAGCATTTCTACTCTAACTACCGAACAAAACTACGGAAGCTTAAGTACCGAAAAACTTACCCAGAGCTTCGCTGCAGTTTCTCTCTAGAGCTCCTCTCTCTAAAAACTCTCTCTAGATTTCGAAATCCACAAGGGAAATGGTGTGAAAAACCAAAGGGAAGGGGGGGTATTTATAGGTGAAGGTGTAGGATTTCGTCCGTCGGATCAACTTTATGAGAAGCGATCTGGACCGTCCAAAACATAACTTTGGAAACAAGTTCCTTCCTCCATTTCCATCCACAAAAACGTCCTCCCCCATGTCATGCTTCAAAAAGATGATGTCACCTAGGTGATGTCATCTACTTGTTCAAGAAGCTGTCTTACCGATAAGTTTCCCGATCGGTGTCCGAATCGCGTAATCTTGTAAACTCTCAAAATTCTGGATTATACAATTCCAAGAAAATTCATTCCTCATTAGAAATGTCTGGTCTAACTAACTTTTTAACTCTGTCTAGGTCTTCTCCGGCCTGACGGAAGTTTTACGGAAAAACATGTCGGTTTCGGAACGAAATTCCGGAAGCTACCGCCTATGGACAAGAATGCACTGATTCCAGGAAAACTCTCAATTCTTCCCTAAATGTCGCAACATGACATTTAGATCCTTAACTTTCAACTTGTCTATCCGGCTTTTTCTCAGAATTTCCCTATTTCGTCTTATTAGGAAAATACTCTACCGGCTTCGGAATTAACTTCCGGAAAAGTCTAATGGAAGATAAAAATCCACTGATCAATATTTTACCTTGACTTTGGAAATCCTATTCCTGGTTCTTTAGATAGGATCCATTTCCTATTTATTTTTTTACTATTCACTCTAATTAATTATATTATTTAAATAATACAACTTGTAAAATATCATGATATTTCAATACAAAATTCTATCCACTCTTGCTCAATAATTTCGGTCAAAAATCTGGTCCTTTTCTTTTAAATTTTTGTTTTTATTAATTATTTAATTAATTAATATTATATAAAATAATTATTTTATATACTTTTTTTTACAAAATTTCCCCCTATTGGTCAATTCTTGTTTTTAAGCTAAAAAATACCTAATCTTGTTTATTTTTCTCCATCTTCTCCAATTAATTAGCAAATACATTTATACTAATTTTTAGCCATTAACCACTAATTATGGAGTTTTACATAATTATCTTTGAATTTCCTTCGCTTAAGCTTAAGTAATTAGCCAATAATTACCTAATTACTTTCTTATCAATAGTTGATAATTTTATTAATTAGAATGCCTCATTACCTCATAACTTTTACACTGACATTTCTGTTTCCATGTCCTCTGCATTATTTTAGGATTTACGAGGGTATTTTGGTCATTTCAATACTTTTTGGACATTCTTATACAATTTTTCCAAGTTTGTAATTTAATAACTTACCTAAATTAGGGACAATATCCTTCCCTATTTTAAATAAATATTTACTTGCCTTTTTTATAGCTTTCACAGGGTATTTATAACCCATAATGTATTTAGGGACCTATTTGCAAATTTTCAAACGTTTTAGGGACCTAATTGCAAATTATCTAATTTTAAGGGAAATTACCCTAACAACAAGGTAAACTCAATACAAGGTGTTTGAGACCTCATATTCACCTATTTTCAATAGGTATATTTCCCAATTTTTGATACTTATCCTAAGTGTGATTTTTAGGGTATTACATAATTTAACTATCAACTAATGTTTGGTGAATGAAAGATGAATCTTAAAACTAAAAGGAAAGTTTATGTAACATGTATTCTGATTTTAAGAGATAAAATAAAGGTCTTTATAGTTTAGAGATAACATAGGGAGATTAATATATTTTTCTCTAAAATAACCACGTGCATCCGGGTAAACATGTTGAAAATTAACATATTTGTATAGTTTTTTGGAAAAATTACGCGTAGGTCGCAAGTATCGAAAAAATTTATAAAAAAGTCCCTTGAAATCACAAAATTACATAGAAGTCCCAATGGACTTTTTTGATATTATTTGTATGGAATTAAAATCCAGATTTTTAAATGTTGTTGTAAATATATGCATTTCTTGTTGTAAATAGTCAGATTTTAAATTTTGTTGTAAATACAACACTTCTTGTTGTAAATATAGCATTTTTCTGTTGTAAATGACCTCTCTAGGTTCAAAATTCAGGTGTTTAAATGTTGTTATAAATACATGCATTTCCTGTTGTAAATACATGCATTTCCTATTGTAAATGGTTAGGTTTTAAATTTTGTTGTAAATACAACACTTCCTATTGTAAATATAATATTTTCCTGTTGTAAATGACCTCTCTACGTTCAAAATCCAGATGTTTAAAGGTTGTTGAAAATATGGGCATTTCCTATTGTAAATATGACTTTTTCTGTTGTAAATGGTCAAGTGTTTAAATATTATTGTTGTAAAGATATGCATTTCCTATTGTTAATACAAATAATATCAAAAAAGTCCTTTTGGACTTCTGTGTAATTTTGTGATTTCAATGGACTTTTTTGTAATTTTTTTCAATCCCTGGAACCTGCGCGTAATTTTCCCTACTCCCCCTAATGGTACCCTTTAACACTGTACTAAATAAAAATATCTCAATTAAAACTTAATTTGTTACTCGAAAAGAAATTAATTGAACATATACAGGTATATTTTTAATAACTTTTTTTGCTACATATAAGTTTAAATTTTTAACATTATTTAGATCCAAACACTTTTTATGATGAGGATAGGTGTAATATATTAAACGGAGTTTGAATTATTATTACGATTAAGATGTCCCAGCACTCGAAAGGTGTTTTTCCAATGCAATCTCAATCCAACTCTAACACAAGTTTAATTTTACCGTTAAAACTCTATTGGGCAAACTTTTGACAAAAAAAATTATCCACATGGCTCTCAGTAGTCAGTATTGCTTAGGAAATCAGAAACCACCATCGCCAGTTCTCGATGGCTCAAACTGCTCAAAATTGCATCCAGGTTGAAATCGGATACGGTAAAGAGAAGGAGCGAGCCATAACCATGGCTTTCACCACCAATGCTCTGTTTTCTTCTCTTAGGAACTAAGAAGATACAGTTCCATGATAGAGAGAAGTGAACAAGAATACAAGACTTTACC
This sequence comes from Acacia pycnantha, assembly GCA_025563575.1. Taxonomy (NCBI): domain Eukaryota; kingdom Viridiplantae; phylum Streptophyta; class Magnoliopsida; order Fabales; family Fabaceae; genus Acacia; species Acacia pycnantha. The sequence goes on along the minus strand of JAMWYP010000095.1, from coordinate 2,207,985 downwards.
AAACCCCAATTGATTCTTATAAGCAGATCAGATAATGGCTCGATTACGTCCTTTTGCGAAAAAAGTATCCTTCACAAGTTCTTCATACTCATTTGTCCCTCCTATATCTTCAAGATTCTTCAATCTCGTCTCCAGTTTCTCACTCTTCCTAGCAAAAACATTACATCAGGAAAGAGTCAAAATTTATGCGCAAGTTTTATGTTTTTGATATAGGAAAGTTTATGGGTAGACACGGATCAGGATATACCTCCAAATTTAAAGAGTGCTTACAGAGGTACTTAACAGATCGCCTACCAACGAGACCCTCACATCGACCAACGGTATCAACCCTCCTTCTTTTAAAGTGAAGACCAAGGCCTTAAACAATGTGTCACTCATCGCAAGTTTTATTTGATAACAAAATTGCAAGTTAAAAAGTTTTACTCCTTTTTATTATAAGTACGAAGATGTGGTCAATTGTTGGCCCAACAAAAGATATGGACAGCCCATAATGCTACTCAATAATATTTATGGAAAATTAAAATGAATGACCTAGAGAAAAAGATATTTATGGAGAATGACTATAAGAATTGTAATTATTTAGAATGACTAAATATAAAAATATAAAATTAAAATTGCTAAAATGCTTCTAAGAAAATCTTATGTATTTCCTCCTACATCCTCATCATTCTATTTTTAAAACTAATACAAAATTCTAAATTTCATTATATTAAATTAAACAATAGCTTTCTCAATTTTTATTTTTGACAACTCAAATTCTATTTATGGGAAAAAAAATTATGCATTCTTCAATTTGTAAATATTATAATTTTTAAAATAAAAAATAATTATAAATAGAATTATAAAATTTTAATAAAAGTCAAGGTCTTTTATAATTTATCATAAATTTTAAACTAAGAAAGTTGGTTTGATTTATTTTTGTTTTAGAAGCAATTTATGTGGGTTAAAAAATTCATATAATGTTAATAAAATTAATAAAATCTAATTAACCTATTATATCCTAAAAAATATAAAATATAGTTTTTATTTTTATAAAAAGAGCTTAATTGATATCAAAGTTGATAATATAAATTGAGAAACTTAATGATATAAATTGGTGAGAAAAAAATTAAGAAAAATATGAGTTTAACAGTTGTTAATTAAATAATATATTGAGAGAAAAAAAGATATGATCGTATCATGATGAACAATTTTAGTTATCTTTTTAATTATGAATACAAGAGATAATACATGAGGTTTGATTATGAGCAATTTAATAATTTGAAATTTATATTATGATGTTTGGTCTTTCTAAATAATTACAATTTTTATTATCCTTTATAACAAATATTATTTTCTCTAGGTCCTTAATTTTAATTTCACCTAATATTTAATTCCAAGATTTATGAAGCCCAAATAGTTCGTTATTGGTCCAAAAGTTCAATTAATGGCCCACATTCTTTAATTGTAGCCCATATATTTTTTTATAAATTTTTCTTGCTTTTTTTATAAAAGACAATTTATTCATCAAGATGAAAAAACGAGATACATATAAACACCAACTCATCCTGAATAATCATGACTAAATTGGGGGTTCAAAGTCTAAAAAGAGAAACACATTACAACATTTAAACATTGACACAACAACATCTAAAACAGCTAAATCGAGAAACTTTAACGAGGAGATCCAAAAATCGGTCAGCACTTTAAAGACGAGCAAAAGCTTCAGTCTTATCTCTAACCAGCTACAAACTAGACATTATTCAAAGTCCCAAAGAACGGCAGTAGAAATTACCCTATGACGGTGATAAAATAAGGACATGGGAGGACACCACTCGCATGTTGAGTATTGTGTGTGTGTGAAAGAGTAAAGGGTGACTTTGATCTGATTTGAAATTTTGTGAATTTAGGATACTTATTTGAGTTTTATATGATTTAAGGAGTATTGCTTGTTTTTCCCCCTAGTTCTTACTGTTTAAAAGATATTTATTAAAGTAATTCTAAATTATCCACCACATGAAAAAAGTTTTAAAACAAATGAATAGTATTACCATTCTACCTTCCAAACGTGTTTCTAAAATGACTTTGCAAGTTTATGTTTTTGTTGAGTATTGTATAATGAGTTTGCAGGTCTGTGTTTATATATACGTGAATAACCAATAGTGACTAGCCGCTTGCTTTGTTGGGTATTGACGTCTATAAGTACAATGTTTAATTATACATAGGGGAAAATGCGGCACAATTACAATCTCATTTCATACTCATGGGGTGCTAATAATAATTTCAGCTGTTCAAGTTAGATTTAGATGGTCAAAATTTAACTCAATTTGATTTTTTATTTTATCAGAAGAATCACTTTGTGTTCCCTCTTCCCTTCTTTTTGGTTCACCAACCTTGGCTTTATAATAGTCACTACAAAAAAAAATGTGTTTTGTAATAGTTAAAAGGGGAAATCATTTCTGCATTTACTGCAGAAAAACTTTTCTGCAGTAGACAAAAACGACACAATTTACTCCCCATAATTAAGTGATTTCACACACATAGCCCACTAAATTTCTTTTCCTTTATACATTAATGCTTATTACATCATCTTCCCTTCTATATATATATTTAAAACAGAAACCTTCCTCACTGCTTCTCTCTCTCCCCTTCCAAACCGCAGCCGCCACAACCCCACAAATAATCGCAGCCCATGCCCATGGCTCCACGACGAAGCACCCAGCAATGATGGCAGCGAACCCACCGAGCAAACCGTTGCAGATGTTCGTCAAGTTCCAAAGGAGACATCACTGAAGAAGAAGATCGTTCATTTCACCACCAAAAAAAAAAAATACAAGAAGACAGAGTTCAAGAATGGCGCTTCTACGTCGCAACTCGTGTCTGTCCGAGAAAAAAACAACGGCTATTGCTCCTTAGTTAAATTCAACTCTGTCTTCAATGAAAAAGGATTATTAGTAGTGGAGCATAAACAACCTCACACTCTCTCCCCCCTCCTTCATTCTCTGGTAACTGCGTGCTCCTCTGGTTCAGACCGCGTTGGAGAAGAGAAGAAACAGAACAGTGACGATAAGACACAGAACATTACCCATAACCTCTTCAGTGACGATATGAGTTTGAATGGAAGAACAATGATGATACCGGTAAATGCCCTCACAGGCTTCGTGGCGGCTGCTATCCCTCGATCCCCTCCCATCACAGACATCACCTTTTCTCTATCTGGTTCGATCAAGAGGTTGGGAGGGAAGATGATGTAATAGGCAAGGAAGAGAACTTTAGTGGGTAAACTGTGTTGTTTCTGTCTACTGCAGAAAAGTGTTTTTGCAGTAAATGTAGAAATGATTTCCCCTAGTTAAAATGGTGTATTTGTAGCAGTTTTACCGCTACAAATGACAGTAGTAACGATTTAAAAAACTACTACAAAACACACTGTTGCAAAGGATTTTGTAACAGTTTTTTAGAACCTCTACTCACATAATAAAATGGCTATTGTACTGGTAGCGGTTTCAAGTCAACGCTATAAGATGTGTATCGAGATGACACATTATCTGAGGTTCTTGTAGCGGTTCTAAAACCACTATAAATGTTGACGCACAAATTTGGCAAAATTTGGTATGGCAGGAAAGGAGAATTAAAAATCTGGCACCAATATTGTAGCGGTTCTAAAACCTCTACTAAATAATTCCAGGAATTTAAAAAATTGGCGTCAAAATATTACAACCGCTACAAATATTGGATGAAATTTCAAAAATTACACCAAATATTTAAATTGAATTTAAATTTTTAGCAGTTTTAAAACTGCTACAAAATATTGCAATTTTTTTTTTTTAAAAATCAAGACCATAATTTGAGTCCATTGTGACAATACTATGTTAAATGTTTTAAGTGAACCACCATACTTCAATTCCTGTGCCTCTCGTCCTCAGCCTAATAAACTTGGTGTGCCTCTGAGGCAAGAATATATGGCTCATCATCTTGAAATTGACCAGTATGAATTGGCTGGGAGAAATTTATTGATGGGGTGTCTAAGTCGTCAGTCCCTGGGAAGTTGTCGTATTTTCCCACAAACGCTTGAACGACATCACGGTGAAACGATCTTGGTAATTTAGTTCGACGATATCAAGAAGCTTTCTATAATAAAGGACGACTTCGAATTTCATGTTGCTGTCACTACTGCTTACATAACTCCTTGTCCCAAAGGTGCCATAAACACCCAAGTTTTGAGTTAGCAATCCTTGATCGAGAAACTGTGCAAAATTTGAAACCATTAACATTGTATGCCGTAAACATTTTTGCATGGTCAAGAGGCCCAATTGCGAGAGCTTTGAAATCTAATGATTACGGGTCGTAGTCATTTAGTATTATGCGCGCAAACCAACTTGGGAATTCTTTGTGGACCTTTTTGTCAATTTCGGAGGATGTTTGTGTACAGATCCTAAGTTGATGCTTCACATGACTTCTGAATTTCCTGCAATTTATCATGAGATAGTGATCATGAAATGTAAGTGAAAAATGCAAGGAAATATATAGAATAAAATATGAGTGTACAATTCTTACTAAAAGAAGGGTTCAAGTTGAGTGCAATAAATCAAAACATGTCTACGTGCTTGCAACTTATTAGTTGTTGTTAGTTTGAAGTTCTCACTTCCTCCAACTAGTTTACCAACACGAGGGATTAACAACTCTCTTGATGATGGCTCAAGTTCATGACAATCGTTTACACAAGGAGGTCGGTTGAAAGACGTCTTAATGTCATCAAAGTACCTTGAACAAAAATACATGACCTCATCCTCTATATAACCTTAGCTATAGTGTTAGTTCTCTATGTGTTTTGATGATAACTGACAATTGTAAACTTAATTGAAGTTTGTCTTTGTTAAAGTTGAAAACTTATTGTCGAAGGCAAACTCGAATTTGGAATTGTTAAACTCGAGTTTGAACTTGATAGAGAGTAACTGAAGTTATTTAAACTTAGCCAAACTCGAGTTCGTATTGGTAAACTCAAGTTTATGTCAAACCAAGAGCACTCAGTTTTGACAAGTTAAAGAAAACTCGAGTTAGTTTTGGCAAAATCGAGTTTCTGTCAGATTGAGAGCTTTCAATGTTTTTTGAACTTAACTAAACTCGAGTCGAATTTGTCAAGCTCAAATTAGTATTTGGTTGAGAGTTTTTAAATTTTTCATCTTAAACAAACTTGAGTTAGACTTAGTAAACTCCAGTTTGTGGCAAGCCGAGGGCTTTTCACTATATTTTAAATTTGAAAACTCCAGTTTGAGATTTGTGGACTTAATCCTATTTTCATTTCAAAAAGTCTCAAACTCGAGTTTGTCACTTAATGACTCGAGTTTGCATCTTGTTCAGAATGCCTTTCAAAGCTTACTCGCGATGCTCATTTTCAAAAAGAACTAAACTCGAGTTTGGGGAATTAAACTCGAGTCTTGCACTTGAGAAAATATTACAAACTCCAGTTTTAAGCACTCTGTTTTGAAATCAGGTTTCTCGAATTTGCAAAATCTTCATGAATGATCTAGATACTTCTTATCATCACTCATTACTATTCCTAACTATGTTTAATCAGTTTGTTAGTGAGTTTCAGATGATCAAATAAGTATTAGAATGGAGATCAAGGTTAAAGCAAAAGGTGATGTTAGAACATTTATTACTGGTCCAGAAAACTTAGCACCCTTTTGGCAAATCATTCCCTAGACGTTGCAAAGGTTTAAATGTTTTCTTTCCTCTTATGAAAGCCACATCATCCAATGGATTTATTTCAAGGAAAGTCAACAAGAACGTCTGAGCACCTAGATTAACTCTGTAATACCCTAAAATCTGACCTATGATGAGCATCATAGTTTAGTAAATAATACCTACCGAGATAGGTGAATATGGGGTTTCAAATTATATATGGCAATTTCTATTGAAGTTAGAAGGAATAAAGGTGTCAAAATACGCTTGGGGGACATAAAATACATGGAGAACATTATAAAATATTGCAAGGGGCAATTAAATAAATATTTAAAATTAGAGAGTATTGAAGAGCATTTGGAAAGTACTCAGAAAGTATTAGTGTGTGAAATAAATATTTAAAATTAGAGAGTATTGAAGAGTATTTGGAAAGTATTCAGAAAGTATTAATGTGTGAGGTGTAAAGTTTTGAAAATAATATCATGATATTTTGAGGGGTGCCGACATGGTGGAGTGTGTGAGTGGGTTTGTGTGTGAAAGTATGTGAAAATATTTGAGAAGTATTTAGAAAGTATTAAGAAAGGTTGTAGATATTTGAGAGAAAAAGGAGATATTTGTTGTAAAGGCCAACAGGATAAATGAGAACCAATGGAAAATAAATCCTAACTCAAAATCCTTGAATTAGGGTTCTAACAACTGGACATATTATGAATCAGTATAATTTTGTCCCGAAGTTGACATTAGCCGAAGTAATTTCCGTAACCGACGGCGTTTGTCCGAAAATGTTCGGCAGGCAACGAAATACCCTGGATGAGATCAAAAATTTAGTTAACCCAGATACTTTTAAAGAGGAAGTTTAGATCTTCAGGGAGTTGCTAAGGAGTTTTTGAGATTCTTTAAGATTACGCGATTAGAACACCGATCAGGGGACTTTTTCGGTAGAAACTCATAAAGTCAGGGGATGACATCATGTAGGTGACATGGGATGACCTCATTTTTGTTGAAAAAGGGGCAAGGGAGGTCGGCCATAGTTCTTGGAAGGTGAGGATGTGAGATCAAAAAGTGTTTTCTAATCCAAAGGCCAAGAATCAAGAAGGGAAAATTTGTTATACCAAATGGGTCCTAGAATTTGCCTATAAATAGACCCCTTGGTTCATTTCATTTCCACATCAAATCCTCTTGAGAAAATTTTGAAATTCTAGAGGGAAGTTAGAGAGAGGAGCTTTGGAGAAAAGTTGTAGGGAAGTTCTTCGGTTCAAGTCTTTAGTTCGGTAGTTCTTGAAGTTCTAGGGTAGAGGTTGTTTTGATCTTTAATCTTCCAGTATCTTTTAGATATCATGTTTTAGGATAAAATATGATATTTATTTTGGAAAATATGTTGGAGTAAGAGATATGTTGAAATTTTGGAAGATTAGAGTCAAAGTAGCGAAGCTCTGGCGAAATTCCGCCGATTAGGGGGGGTCAGGGGTAAAATGGTCATTTATGACTAAAATGTCCGTCATAATGTTTAATCATTAATAAATGCGTTATTGTCCTTATAGGATATCCCTGATTACGTTCTGACCAACCGTCGTACCGTATATCGTCAACGAAGGTACGTTCGCGTACTGTAACACTAACTCTGATGTTTACTGTATGCGGGTATGTGGCATGAGTATTGTATGCGTATATGTGGTTGATGGTCTGTTGATATGTTGTGAGTATGGTTATGTGCTTTTGGATACATGCACTCCGTGTGATACATCTACATGCACTCCGTGTGATACATCTACATGTACTCCATGTGGTACATCTACATGCACTCCGTGTGGTACATCTACATGCACTCCGTGTGGTACATCTGTTATACTGTTAATGTGGTGAATGATTGTGGTCTATATATTGTATATGTAAATATGAGGTTAACCGTTACCTGGGGTTCGGTGCGGACCTCAGCTCTTAACATAACATCAGGGTTAGGAGGACCGAGGGCCGAGGAGAGAGGAAAGCAGTAAGCTTAGATATCCGATTGAAGACTTTGTGGTGTTGTCACGGCATGGGGATTGACAGGGAGACACTTCTGTTGTTATTTTAAAAACTCTCGGTTATCGTACCGTCTCTGTAATTAGCCAGTGGGCATTTTGAATATATATATCAATTACACTTTGGTATCAGAGCTAGTTTTTCTGATGGAAAATTCGATTCATGATCGGGGATTCTCACAATGTGATCTGTGGCGAAGCATTGGCTCTTACCCCGACATGGCCACATGGCTAGCCACCGGCTTGGTTGCATCCGTCGTGAGGCGGTGCGTAAAAATAGCGGCTGAGGTACATTTTGTTGCCATGGCCTAGGTGGCCAGGGAGACATTTTGGTATCAGAGCAGTAGTCCTGGCATGAATTTAACGAAGTTATTACGGACAGTTTGGTGCCGAAGGCAAGGCTAGTCTATGTGGGTGTGCCAATTAGTCACCGTGAACTCGGTGAGGCCCCAATGATAGACACTTACCTGGCCAAATGGTTTGAGTAACGGAGTTAGGCTCTACACCTTTTTACAGAGCATGTTTTGAAAATGAGTATTGATATAAGCCTAGGTCAGTGTACCACCCTATTTCTTTATACCAGTTTGAACCGGTCTACCATCCTGAACCGGTGTACCACCCTCTGTCGGTGCGTCACTCTAACGCAGAGCCTATATAAGAAGCTGGGTCACGCCAGACGAAATTCTGAGACCAACAAATATAAGTACATGCAGTATTTGACTCATGTAGAGGAACTTCCGATACGTGTTTCCGTAACCGTTTCTGAAAAGAACGAGACATGGCGAATTTAAGAGGAGCCGGAGCTCCCAGAGGCCGAGGCAGGAACCGAGGTAGAAGAGGAGGCAGGTAGCCTCCATAACGCGTTCCACGTTTCTTAGTTGTTACAATCCGCCAGCGATCGTGTCATTGAGTAGGAGGTATCTTATGTTAACATGGTGTATGGGCGCCATGGAAGCATTTAAAGTATCTTGTGTTGCCATGGTGTATGGGCGCCATGGAGACATTTTGGTATTTGTGGTGTTGACCGTGGTGTATGGGTGCCTCGGAAAACACTATATATCAAAGTACGATATGACACAATCTTTGTAGTCGAACCTGAAATAGAGTAAAGATCCGGAATTTATGATCCGAAGTTTAGATAGAACGGAGTTTAGTTGGAAAAGTGCAAATTTCGAGGACGAAATTTTGTTTAACGGAGGGGGAAATGTAATACCCTAAAATCTGACCTATGATGAGCATCATAGTTTAGTAAATAATACCTACTGAGATAGGTGAATATGGGGTTTTAAATTATATATGGCAATTTCTATTGAAGTTAGAAGGAATAAAGGTGCCAAAATATACTTGGGGGACAAAAATACCTGGAGAACATTATAAAATATTGCAAGGGGCAATTAAATAAATATTTAAAATTAGAGAGTATTGAAGAGCATTTGGAAAGTACTCAGAAAGTATTAGTGTGTGAAATAAATATTTAAAATTAGAGAGTATCAAGAGTATTTGGAAAGTATTCAAAGTATTAATGTGTGAGGTGTAAAGTTTTGAAAATAATATCATGATATTTTGAGGGGTGCCGACATGGTGGAGTGTGTGAGTGGGTTTGTGTGTGAAAGTATGTGAAAGTATTTGAGAAGTATTTAGAAAGTATTAAGAAAGGTTGTAGATATTTTAGAAGAAAAGGGGATATTTGTAGAAAAGGCCAACAGGATAAATGAAAACCGATAGAAAATAAATCCTAACTCAAAATCCTTGAATTAGGTTGCTAACAACTAGACATATTATGATTCAGTATAATTTTGTCCCGAAGTTGACATTAGCCGAAGTAATTTCCGTAACCGACGGCGTTTGTCCGAAAATGTTCGGCAGGCAACGAAATACCCTGGATGAGATCAAAAATTTAGTTATCCCAGATACTTTTAAAGAGGAAGTTTAGATCTTCAGGGAGTTGCTAAGGAGTTTTTGAGATTCTTTAAGATTACGCGATTAGAACACCGATCAGGGGACTTTTTCGGTAGAAACTCATAAAGTCAGGGGATGACATCATGTAGGTGACATGGGATGACCTCATTTTTGTTGAAAAAGGGGCAAGGGAGGTCGGCCATAGTTCTTGGAAGGTGAGGATGTGAGATCAAAAAGTGTTTTCTAATCCAAAGGCCAAGAATCAAGAAGGGAAAATTTGTTATACCAAATGGGTCCTAGAATTTGCCTATAAATAGACCCCTTGGTTCATTTCATTTCCACATCAAATCCTCTTGAGCAAATTTTGAAATTCTAGAGGGAAGTTAGAGAGAGGAGCTCTCGAGAAAAGTTGTAGCGAAGTTCTTCAAGGGTAAGTTCTTCGATTCAAGTCTTTAGTTCGGTAGTTCTTGAAGTTCTAGGGTAGAGGTTGTTTTGATCTTTAATCTTCCAGTATCTTTTAGATATCATGTTTTAGGATTAAATATGATATTTATTTTGGAAAATATGTTGGAGTAAGAGATATGTTGAAATTTTGGAAGATCAGAGTCAAAGTAGCGAAGCTCTGGCGAAATTCTGCCGATTAGGGGGGGTCAGGGGTAAAATGGTCATTTATGACTAAAATGTCCGTCATAATGTTTGATCATTATTAAATGCGCTATTGTTCTTATAGGATATCCCTGATTACGTTCTGACCAACCGTCGTACTGTATATCGTCAACGAAGGTACGTTCGCGTACTGTAACACTAACTCTGATGTTTACTGTATGCGGGTATGTGGCATGAGTATTGTATGCGTATATGTGGTTGATGGTCTGTTGATATGTTGTGAGTATGGTTATGTGATTTTGGATACATGCACTCCGTGTGATACATCTACATGCACTCCGTGTGATACAGCTACATGCACTCCGTGTGGTACATCTATATGCACTCCGTGTGGTACATCTACATGCACTTCGTGTGGTACATTTGTTATACTGTTAATGTGGTGAATGACTGTGGTCTATATACTGTATATGTAAATATGAGGTTAACCGTTACCTGGGGTCCGGTGCGGACCTCAGCTCTTAACATAGCATCAGGGTCAGGAAGACCGAGGGCCGAGGAGAGAGGAAAGCACAAGCTTAGATATCCGGTTGAAGACTATCTGGTGTTGTCACAGCATGGGGATTGCCAGGGAGACACTTCTGTTGTTATTTTAAAAACTCTCGGTTATCGTACCGTCTCTGTAATTAGCCAGTGGGCATTTTGAATATTTATATCAGTTCCACTCTTGCTTCGATGCTCTACTCTGATGAAAAAATATATACTGCTTTTGAAAATTGGGATGTTACAAACTCAAAGCAAGAGAGAGAATGGACCTAGTTGCAACCTAACAGCAATATTAATGTCTCCAAGGTTACATTAATGTTTCCAATGGTTATTTAATGCTTTCTTCATATATAAGCTGAAGCATTCAATTCTCAAACCACCAGCATACATAAAACAAAAATCTATCAAGTGTTATTTGCATTTACTATTTTCTACTCATCTATAAAGTATCTTTTGATACATTGAACTTCTGTGTTTTTTTTCATCTACTCTTTTAGAGAGTTTTCCTTTGATTATCAATCATTGTAAGAACCTCAAAGATGTGGGACTTTGAGGTTGGTTTATCAGTTTACAACTTGTAAGAGAGAGTGTATCCTAGTGAGAGGATAACTTCGAGTACAGAGTGTGTAACTGATTGAAAGGATAGTGAAAAATCCCAGAGTATCTGGGGGCTGAATGTAGGTCAAAGAGTTGAGACCGAACCAGTATAAATCTTCTGTGTCAATCTTTCTTTCCCTATCTCTATTTTACTTTGTTTTAGTTTGCCATTTCTAGGAAAAGTTTGAAAGTCTTTAAAATCCCCAATTCACCCCCCTCTTGGTGATATTCTTCCATTTACATATTGAACCTTCTGGCCACATCTTATTCTTTACGTAAGATTTTAATTTCCCATGAAACCTATAAAGTAAAGAAGGAAAAATGTTAATAAATACTAAAATGTGCAACTAGCAAATTTAGAAATTAATGCTGATGCGCATATGTAAAATGGGTACCTCTCAATAGGATATATCCATCGATATTGAACTGGGCCAACGAGCTTTTTTTCATGTAAGGTAGACTCTCAGGTGAACTATCACAGTGAAAAAGAATGAAGGAAAGATCATCTCCAAATGAAAAAAAACGTAAGAATGCTTTTGTAATGCAGCTGATCGAGCCCCTCAACGATCAAAGCCTCGGAACACAATTTCTGAAAGAAAGAACACAGCTCCACAAAAATGATGGACACATCGGGAGGCAACTATTTTTTATTGCTAATAGAAGTAATTGTTGCATAAGAACATGTGAGTTATGACTCTTTAGCCCATCAACCTTTCGAGCCTGCATGTTAATACATCATGAAATGTTACTTGAATACCCATCATGAACTTTTATTTTATCCAATATTGAGATGAACATTTTCCTATTCGATTTTGTGAGGGTGATTTTTGCTGGTTGAAATTTGTCATGCTCATCTGGCCACACGTCTTCAGGAACTCCCATGGCCTGTAAATCTTTCCTTGCTTGATGATGATCTTTTGACTTGTCTTGATTGTTAAGCATCATGTATAACACATTGTCTCATACATGTTTTCAATGTGCATGACATCAAGACTGTGTTGAGCCAAATTAGATTTTCAATATGAAAGAGAGAAGAAGATGCTTATCTTCTACTATTGCTGAAGTGCAGAAGAAAAAGTCTTGTTAGTCTTTCTCCTTGCTTTTGTTGCATCTTCGTTTTTTCCAAACTCAAATTCAACATCCTAAAGCTGTTGTAAGATATCTGCATCTGATAAAGTCTGAGGAAGTCCTCTTTTTACCGGTTTACCATTGAGAAACATTCGATGACCCATAAAGAACAACATTTGACTGTGGGGAAGGCGTACTGAGTTAGAGTCAAATTTGCAAGCTAGACACAGTCCTAGTATGCACATTGTAACACCGCAGTCAACACCACAAATACAAAAATGTCTCCATGGCTATACCATGGCAACACAAGATACTTCAAATGTTCCCATGGTGCCTACACACCATGGTAACACAAGGTACCTCCTACTCAATGACACGATCGCGGTCGGATTTGTTACAACTAAGAAACATAGAACACGTCACGAATGTGGTTTTTCGTAATACGGACTATACATTCACCTTTGAAGTTTTCTATTGTCACCGGTCACCAAGGATATTCGTTGCAATATCGGATTATCGACTTCAAACCACAGAGCCAGGTTTCGATCCTGATTTCTTCTTTGCGTCGTTGCCCCTCCGCTTGCCTTTCTGCACGGAGTTCCTCGATCATCGTTCTTTATCGCACTTAGTATCTATACTACACATAAACTCTATCGCACTTAGTATTCACACCGCAAACGAACAGACACCCGCAACATTTTCTTCGTCAGATTTTTGTTGGTTTTCTATATTAAAAAACGGGTACAAAAAATACGTCTCAGAGGTTCTACATCAGTCAAATACTGCATGTACTAGGATAGAATTACCGCCCAGTACAAACTGGTGATTTTCAGAGTTATCAGAGTTTATCAAATTTAACAGAGACTGATATCAGGGTTATCAGGATTATTAGAGACTGATATCATGGTTATCAGAGGCTGATATAGATATAGGTACAGACAATGGATACCCTGGTTCCGATTTAGAGTGATGCACCGACAGAAAGTGGTACACCGATTCAGGATGGTACACCGGTTCAATCTGGTATACCGAAATAGGGTGGTACACTGACTCAGGGCTATATCAGTACTCATTTTCAAAATATGCTCCAAATTTTTGAAAAGGCTTAGAACCTAACTCCGTTAACCGAACAGAATGGCCAGGTAAGTGTCTATCATGGGGGCCTCACCGAGTTCACGGCGACTAATTGCACACCCACATAGACTAGCCTTGCCTTCAGCACCAAACTATCCGTAATAACTTCGTTAAATTCATGCCAGGACTACTGCTCTGATACCAAAAATGTAACATCCCGTTTTCAAAAGCAGTATATTTTTTTTCTTCAAAACATCATTTCAAATCATCAGAGTAGAGTACCGGAGCGATTGAGTAACTGATATATATATATATATATATATATATATATATATATATATATATATATATATATATATATATAACGCCGTAAGTCTGGCTAATTACAACAGCGGTACAGTAACCGAGTATTTCAAAAGTGATGTACAACAACAAAAGGAAAGCTTCTGTCGGAACATCAAAAGGGAAGTCTTCAGCCGGATCTTCTATGCGGTCTGCTTGCCACTAACCTCGGTCCTCGGTCCTCCCGACCCTGAAGCTATGTTAAGGGCTGAGGTCCAATGCATACGGACCCCAGGTAACGGTTAACCTCATATTTACATATACATATACAGACAACAGGAATTCACAATATCACAGTACATACAATCGCTCTATCACAACCAATGCAGACATATTGCCCCCAGCATGTAGACATATTGCCCCCAAAGATACAAATATATTGCCCCCAAAGATACGGACATATTGCCCCCAGCATTCAGACATATCTTCTAACCTCTATATGCACTCAATAGTATAACATATCTACACATACAACATACATACCACATATATGCATACCATAAACATCAGCGTTAGTGTTACAATACGCGAACGTACCTTCGTTGACGATATACGGTATTTCTGGTGGAATACGGTACGACAGTTGGTCAGACCGTATTCAGGGATATCCTATCAACATAACAACGTACTTGTTAAGGATCTATCATTACGACGGACATTTTAGTCATAAATGACCATTTTACCCCTGAGCCCCTAATCGACAGAATTTCGCCAGCACTTTGTTACTTTGACTCTAATCTTCCAAAATTTTGCCATAACTCTTCCTCCAACATTATTTTCGAAATTAATACCTTAATTACCCCTAAAATAATATCTAATCATACTTGGAAGTTTAAAGATCAAACTAGCATTTCTACTCTAACTACTGAAAGAACTACCGAAGCTTAAGACTAAGGACCGAAGAACTTACTCAGAGCTTCGCTGCAAATTTCTCTAGACTCCTCCTCCTCCTTGCTGCTCCAAGATTTTCGAAATCCTTGGTGATTTTTGGTGTGAGAATTGTGCTTGGATGTGCCTTCTATTTATAGGCAAAAGTTGGGTACTATTCATGCTTTATCAGACGAATTCTGGACCGTAGGATCGCATTTCATTGAAATGGCACAATCTTGGCCATCCAACCCACCTCCTTACATCATCATTCAAGGCCATGATGTCATGCCAATGATGTCACCCATGTACTTTCATGATGTCACTTACTTCCTCAAGAAGTTTTATACCGATAAAGTCCCTGTTCGGTGTCCTAATCGCGTAATCTTGTAAAATCTCAAAATTCCGGGAACATAGCCCTGAAGACCTCTTTTTCATCTTTCAAAATACTTGGTTCAACTAAATTTTTGATCCCATTCAGGGTGTCATCGGTTCCGCTGAAGATTTTCGAGTATCGCCTTCGGTTACGAAAATTGCTTCTGGTAACGACATCTTCGGGACAAAAATCCACCGATTCATAATATGCCCGATGTTTACCAACTCATTCTTGGATTTCAAGTTATGGCTTGGTTTCTATAGGTTTTCATTTATCCGATTTGCTTTTGAATATCGATAGTTTCTTAGTCGGTCTAGTATAACCCTTTCTACATTACGGAAATCACTTCGAGACAAACCTACCCGAGGTAAAATTCACTTGTTTAGAATATACTCTGACTTTAGAAACCTTGTTCATGGTTTTCTAGATAGGATTTAGTTTCTATCGGTGGTCATTTATCCTATTTGCTTTTTACAAAATATCACAATTTATATTATTATTTTGATACATACTATCTAGATATTTCATTTGCAAAATCTTATCTCCTTCCTATCCAAAAATTTCGGCCAGCTTTATATATATATATATATATATATATATATATATATATAATATTTTCCAATTAATTAGCAAATATATTTTATGCTAATTTTAGACATAAACCACTAATTAAAGGGTTTTACATAATTATCTTTGAATTTTCCCTTAATCCAAGCTTAACAATTAGCCAATAATTATTTATTTAATCACTTACTAATTTTTGATAATTTTAGTATTTAAAATAACTCATTATCTCACAACTATTTTACTGACATTGGTATTTTATATCCCATGTAAAATATTAAAAATCATGGGTCAATACAAGGTGTTTGAGACCTCATATTCACCTATTTTTACTAGGCATTATTTACTGAGATTTTTAGGGTTTTACATTTCTCCTCCGTTAAATAAAATTTTGTCCTTGAAATTCGCTTCAAACCACCTAGACTCTGTCCTAATTAATCTTTGGACTATACGCGTCGGATCTTTACTTTGTCTGCCAGCCGCTCCTCTTGGTGATCGAGAATTCGCTTTGGTTTGACCGCAACGATCTTGTCATATCGTACTTTGATATATAGTCACTACTACAGAAAAGGGTTACTACTTCCCTAAAAAACATCCTTATTTTTAAAAAGGAAGTTAAAAGTAAACGTAGTGGCATTCTTGTAATTATATAATTGAATTATAAGAATTTGGCGTCCTAAAATAATGTTCAGGACGCTTTTAATTAGATAAGGCGTCCTAAAATAATTTAAGAACGCCAAATATTAAATTTTTAGCGCCAAATATTACCGCCAAGGCGCGCTTTTTTCGCGAAATTTTTTTGGCCCTTATGGAATTTTTTTTAGGTGTCCTGAAGATAGGATTAGGACGCCTAAATTATCTTATTAGCGTCCTGATTTTGTATCAGGACGCCAAAAAAAAATTATTGGCTTCCTGAAACATATCCAGGACGCCTTTATTAAATTTTAGGCGTCCTGATATAATTTAAGGACGCCTTTATTTGTTTTAAGGCGTCCTGATTTTATACCAGGACGCCTTAATTTGTTTTTGGGTGTCCTGATTCATGTTTCAGGACGCCTTAATTCGAATATATAAAATTAATCCGCACACTCTGATCTATTATTTCCTCTGCACTTCCATTTTAGTCGAAATCGATCCCACTCACGACGAAAGCCCTAATCGCTATCAGCCACTCTCCCCTAATCGCGATTGCCGTCCCTCGACAGTCCGTCGGTCTCATCTCCGTCTTCCCTCTTCGTGGCAGTGTCCGTCGTCGGCTCTCGTTCGTTCTCTCGTCCATTTGTCCGTCGCCGATCTCCTCTCCTTCATCCCTCTTCGCTTTCATCTCGCTGCGGCTCTAACGGTACGCAATCAAAACCTTAATTAATGCTTTTGCTTAGCTTATGTTGCCATTCTTCGAGGCTTTTATCAATGGTTTGCTGTCTACACTTGGTTTCTATATTATATTGATGCTGGTTTTTGTAGCTAGACTTGGTATTGCTGCTGGGCTCTTGAAGTTATATATAAGGAAGTGCAAAAAAACTCATGACTTAGTTAGCTTAACCTTCAACTTATTTGCTTTGTTTTTGCCTTCTTTATTGCTTAATGCTTCATTCTTGTTCTTTCTTTAATTTTCTTGTGTATGTGCCGACCTTGGGCAGAAACTGAGGGAGCATTTGGTCTTAAATATTAGTTAGATTTAATGTGCATTGAAGTAGCTGATAATTTCGAAATTTCCTTAGTTAGTAATTAAGTTTTGTTGAATTATGTTGAAATGGTTTGTTGTTGAAATTTTGGGATGTCTTACTTGTTAAGGGAAATGTCACGAAATTTTTTTACAAGATTGAGAATATGAATCATGTCATTCTTGAAGTTGACTGTTGTTGGAAATGTCTTAGGTGATAATAAAATGGGTCATAGTTGGATGAATGCTTTGAGAACTAGTGAAGAATATGAGAATGGGGTGGAAGAGTTTATTGAATTTGCTAGAAGGAATGTGGCTACAAAAATGGGATGTATTATTGTCCATGTGTTAATTGTTTAAATGGGATTCGAAGGGATATTCCTGATATAAGGGATCACCTAATTTGTGATGGAATAAACCTTCGATACACAACGTGGATATGGCATGGTGAGGAAGTAAGTACCAGTGCGTCCCACCAAAATGAACTAGAGGTAGATGATGATGATGATGGAATGGAGAGGATGATTCATGATGTTAAATAGAATCTTTTGCACAATCGCATGAATATGATAGCGTCCGGAGTGATGCAGAGACACCTTTGTTCCCTGGGTGTACTAAGTATACACGGTTGACTGCAATTGGTCATCTTAAAGGCAACTTGTGGGTGGACCGATAGCAGTTTCACATCGCTGCTTGAATTGTTGTGTGATATGTTGCCAGATGATAATGTACTTCCAAATCGTATGTATGAAGCGAAGAAAATCTTGTCTACCATGGGCATGGAGTATGAAAAGATACACAGTTGCCCTAATGACTGCATATTGTACAGAAATGAGTATGAAGGCCTTAGTAATTGTCCGAAGTGTAAAACTTCAAGATACAATGTGAAGAAAAAAGGTGGTGGTTCTGGAGATAAGACAACAAAAAGGCAACATTTGAAGGCATTGTGGTATCTTCCAATAATATCGCGGTTTAAGCGTCTGTTTACTTGTGAGGCAATGACGAAGAAGTTGAGATGGCATTCTGATGAGAGAGTATCTGATGGAAAATATCTTCGGCACCCGGCTGACTCTCTACAATGGAAGAACATAGACGAAATGTTTCCTCAATTTGGCAGTGAGCCAAGAAACCTTCAGCTGGGGCTTTGTACAGATGGCTTCAATCCGTATCGAACTCTTAGTAGCACCCACAGTGCATGGCCGGTTCTCCTTGTAATATACAACTTACCTCCTTGGCTATGTATGAAACGCAAGTTCATGATGCTTTCTATGATGATTTCTGGACCAAAACAGCCCGGGAACAATATCGATGTGTACTTGGCGCCTTTGATTGAGGATTTGAAGAAGTTTTGGGAGGAAGGCGTAGATGTGTTTGATGCATATAAGAAGGAGTCCTTCAAGTTGCGTGCAATGATATTTACCACGATAAACGACTTTCCTGCATACGGAAATTTGTCAGGGTACAGTGTGAAGGGGCATAAAGCATGTCCAATATGTGAAGCAGACACGGACTTCCATCAACTAAAGCACGGGAAAAAAACGGTCTACCTCGGTCACAGGAGGTTTCTTCATCGGTTCCACCCGTATCGTAAGTTAAGAAAGCGTTTTAACGGCCAACCGGATCATAGAACGGCTCCAAAGGCATTGACCGGAGAGGAAGTTTATAGCCGGGTGAAGCATATCAATGTCATATTGGGTAAGAAGCAAATGATTGTGGGTCGGAAGAACATATGGAAGAAGAGGTCAATTTTCTTTGATCTTCAATATTGGCGTAGTCTTGATGTGAGACACAGTCTCGATGTGATGCATGTGGAGAAAAATGTTTGTGATAGCCTTGTCAGTACTCTTTTTTTACATACCAGGGAAGACTAAGGATGGAATTAATGCGAGACTAGACCTGGTTGATATGGGAATAAGAGAACGGTTACATCCACAAGTAATGGAAGATGGTAAGAGGGCATACATGGAGCCAGCAGCTCATACACTATCAAAAGCGGAGAAAAAAAAGTTTGTGTGGGTGTCTATATGACATTAAGGTTCTACAAGGATATTCTTCTAATTTGAGAAGGTGTGTTTCAATGGACGATTTGAAGTTAGTGGGAATGAAGTCCCATGATTATCATGTGTTAATGCAACAACTATTACCAGTAGCAATTAGAGGCATTATGAAAGATGAAGTGCGAACCACTATAACAAGATTGAGTATTTTCTTTAATGCTATCTGTAACAAAGTCATTGACATTGAAAAGCTGGATGAATTGGAAAATGAGAGTTCTATTATTTTGTCCCAACTAGAGATGCATTTTCCTCCTGCATTTTTTGATATAATGGTGCATTTGATAGTGCACTTGGTAAGGGAGGTAAGGCCATACATTGATGAACATAGGAAGAGTTTGAAGAATATGAATCCAAGGAAGAACGACATGCAGATAGCTAATGAGCAAAAGAAGACATTCATAAAGTGGTTCTAGCAGAAGGTATTGCACGAGACCGGTGTATCGGATACAATTGAGTGGTTAGCCTGGGGGCCTTCTTCTCAGGTCATCACATGGATTGGTTATGATATAAACGGATATTATTTCTACACAAAAGACCAAGATGACAGAAGTTCTGTGCAAAATAGTGGGGTGATGGTTGAAGCCGAATCCATGCACTTTTCGAGTTCGAAAGACAAAAACCCGGTTTTAGCATCAATGGCTTATTATGGAGTTATTGAAGAAATATGGGAGATGAGCTACAACAAGTTCAAAGTTGCTTTATTCAAATGTAAGTGGGTTAGCAATAATGTTGTTGTCATAGATCCTAAATTTGGATTTGTCTTAGTTGACCTTCAACGACTTGGTCATAGAGATGAGCCATTCATTCTAGCAAGTCGCGAAGCAAGTGTTTTATGTTACGACCCGCCGATAAAAAAATGTCTATTGTGCTTCAAAGTAAAAAACAGAAGTATGGTGAAGAATGCCTGAACCTTGATGATACACTCCCTTTCTCAACAAATCCACCTATAACACGTAAAGTAGAATTGATAAATGATGAAGAATATGATGCAAGAAAGGATCATTGTGAAGGAATATGGGAAACCATATGAAGATTGCACACTTATGTACGTGATCGCTCCATGATTCTCAAATGCATTTGATATTTTTGTAGATTGCACACTTGAGTTTATGGCTTGTTTTCCAATTTACAGTTTTTTGATAGTGTTGCTCCGTTCTTGGATGAAGAAGTTGATACTGTTCGAGACGTGTTTTGGCTAGACATCTTTATGTGAATTTGACATTGTTGTTGGTTGGTACCCAGTAGTGCACTTGTTCAAATGTTTAATGCGAATTTGACATTGTGTTCATCCTTATGTATTTCATTTTGACATTATATTGTTGTTGATATGGTCATCATGAATTTCATGTATTTCAAATGTTACTGTGCACTAGTTTTTATGTTTCACGGTTAAATCAGCCTGATATATGTTAATGAAGGAAGGTTATTTTTAAATTGTGGCTACCTAGTGGATTGTAAATATTGTATTCTTGTTTTGCAGGCAATTTGGGAATTTATATAAATAAAACGTATCATTTTAAAAATAAAAACTCAAATAAAACGTCCGGAAAGTAAACAAAGGACGCCTCATATTGAACAAAAACAAACTAAACAAGGCCATATGAGGCGACCTGAAATTAATTAAGGACGCCTTATATGAGGCGTCCTGAAATTAATTCAGGTCGCCTCATATGAGGCGTCCTGACAATAATTCAGGTCGCCTCATATGAGGCGTCCTGAAATTAATTCAGGACGCCAAACTTAAAAATATACGACTACCCAGCCCGAGACGTCCCTGTGAAAAAGGACGTTAATTGGGTCTTATTTAGGTCGTTTTTTCCTTTTTTTTTGTAGTAGTGAGTGTTTCCCGTGTTTCCCATACACCGCGGTCCACACCACAAATACCAAAATGTCTCCATGGCTATACCATGGCAACACAAGATACTTCAAATGTTCCCATGGCGCCTACACACCATGGTAACACAAGGTAACTCCTACTCAATGACACGATCGCGGTCGGATTTGTTACAACTAAGAAACATAGAACACGTCACGGAGGTGGTTTTTCGTAATACGGACTATACGTTCACCTTTGAAGTTTTCTATTGTCACCGGTCACCAAGGATATTCGTTGCAATATCTGATTATCGAATTCGAACCACAGAGCCAGGTTTCGATCCTGATTTCTTCTTTGCGTCGTTGCCCCTCCGCTTGCCTTTCTGCATGGAGTTCCTCGATCATCGTTCTTTATCGCACTTAGTATCTATACTACACATAAACTCTATCGCACTTAGTATTCACACGCAAACGAATAGACACCCGCAACATTTTCTTTGTCAGATTTTCGTTGGTTTTCTATATTCGAAAACGGGTACAGAAAATACGTCTCAGAGGTTCTACATCAGTCAAATACTGCATGTACTAGGATAGAATTACCGCCCAGTACAAACTGGCGATTGTCAGAGTTATCAGAGTTTATCAAAGTTATCAGAGACTGATATCAGGGTTATCAGGATTATTAGAGACTGATATCAGGGTTATCAGGATTATTAGAGACTGATATCATGGTTATCAGAGGCTGATATCGATATAGGTATAGACAATGGATACCCTGGTTCCGATTTAGAGTGATGCACCGACAGAAAGTGGTACACCGATTCAGGATGGTACACCGGTTCAATCTGGTATACCGAAATAGGGTGGTACATTGACTCCGGGCTATATCAGTACTCATTTTCAAAATATGCTCCAAATTTTTGAAAAGGCTTAGAACCTAACTCCGTTATCCGAACAGAATGGCCAAGTAAGTGTCTATCATGGGGGCCTCACCGAGTTCACGGCGACTAATTGCACACCCACATAGACTAGCCTTGCCTTCAGCACCAAACTGTCCGTAATAACTTCGTTAAATTCATGCCAGGACTCACGCTCTGATACCAAAAATGTAACATCCCGTTTTCAAAAGCAGTATATTTTTTTTCTTCAAAACATCATTTCAAATCATCAGAGTAGAGTACCGGAGCGATTGAGTAACTGATATATATATATATATATATATATATATATATATATATATATATATATATATATATATATATTGTATAAGTCTGGCTAAGTTACAACAATGCAGTACAAGAATCGAGTATTTCAAAAGTGATGTACAACAACAAAAGGAAAGCTTCTGCCGGAACATCAAAAGGGAAGTCTTCAGCCGGATCTTCTATGCGGTCTGCTTGCCACTAACCTCGGCCCTCGGGTCCTCCCGACCACGAAGCTATGTTAAGGGCTGAGGTCCAATGCATACGGACCCCAGGTAACGGTTAACCTCATATTTACATATACATATACAGACAACAGGAATTCACAATATCACAGCACATACAATCGCTCTATCACAACTAATGCAGATATATTGCCCCTAGCATGTAGACATATTGCCCCCAGCATACAGTCATATTGCCCCCAGCATACGAACATATTGCCCCCAGCATTCAGACATATCTTCTAACCTCTATATGCACTCAACAGTATAACATCTCTACACATACAACATACATACCACATATATGCATACCATAAACATCAGCGTAGTGTTACAGTACGCGAACGTACCTCCGTTGACGATATACTAGTATTTCCGCGAATACGGTACGACAGTTGGTCAGAATGTATTCAGGGATATCCTATCAAGATAACAACGTACTTGTTAAGGATCTATCATTACGACAGAAATTTTAGTCATAAATGACCATTTTACCCCTGAGCCCCTAATCAACAGAATTTCACCAGCACTTCGTTACTTTGACTCTAATCTTCCACAATTTTGACATAACTCTTCCTCCAACATTATTTTCGAAATTAATACCTTAGTTACCCCTAAAACATGATATCTAATCATACTTGGAAGATTAAAGATCAAACAAGAATTTCTACTCTAACTACCGAAAAAACTACCGAAGCTTAACACTAAGGACCAAAGAATTTACTCAGAGATTCGCTGCAAATTTCCCCAGACTCCTCCTCCTCCTTGTTGCTCCAAGATTTTCGAAATGCTTGGTGATTTTTGGTGTGAGAATTGTGCTTGGAGGTGCCTTCTATTTATAGGCAAAAGTTGGGTACTATTCATGCTTTATCAGACGAATTTTGGACCGTAGGATCGCATTTCATTGAAATGGCACAATCTTGGCCATCCAACCCACCTCCTTACATCATCATTCAAGGCCATGATGTCATGCCAATGATGTCACCCATGTACTTTCATGATGTCACTTACTTCCTCAAGAAGTTTTATACCGATAAAGTCCCCTTCTCGTGTCCTAATCGCGTAATCTTGTAAAATCTCAAAATTCCGGGAACATAGCCCTGAAGATCTCTTTTTCCTCTTTCAAAATACTTGGTTCAACTAAATTTTTGATCCCATTCAGTGTGTCATCGGTTCCGCTGAAGATTTTCGAGTATCGCCTTCGGTTACGAAAATTGCTTCTGGTAACGACATCTTCGGGACAAAAATCCACTGATTCATAATATGCCCAGATGTTTACCAACTCATTCTTGGATTTCAAGTTATGGCTTGGTTTCTATAGGTTTTCATTTATCTGATTTGCTTTTTGAATATCAGATAGTTTCTTAGTCGGGCCTAGTATAACCCTTTTCTATTACGGAAATCACTTCGGAGACAAACCTACTCCGAGGTAAAAATTCACTTGTTTAGAATATACTCTGACTTTAGAAACCTTGTTCATGGTTTTCTAGATAGGATTTAGTTTCTATCGGTGGTCATTTATCCTATTTGCTTTTTACAAAATATCACAATTTATATTATTATTTTGATACATACTATCTAGATATTTCATTTGCAAAATCTTATCTCCTTCCTATCCAAAAATTTCGGCCATCTTTATATATATATATATATATATATATATATATATATATTCTAATTAATTAATATTATATTTTTTAATTATTTAATAATTTTTTTACAAAATTTTCCTATTGGTCCATACTTGGATTTAGGCTTAAAATTACTTAATCTCATATTTTTTTCTTAATCTTTTCCAATTAATTAGAAAATATATTTTATGCTAATTTTAGACATAAACCACTAATTAAAGGGTTTTACATAATTATCTTTGAATTTTCCCTTAATCCAAGCTTAACAATTAGCCAATAATTATTTATTTAATCACTTACTAATTGTTGATAATTTTCTTGTTTAAAATAACTCATTATCTCACAACTATTTTACTGACATTGGTATTTTATGTCCCATGTAAAATATTAAAAATCATGGGGTCACGAAGAAATGAAACTAAAAACAAGGAAATGATTAGGTGAAGAACAATCAAACTAAAAGTCTTTAATGTATAATGAATTTGTAGGTCAATTAATGTTTGTATGTGGTCAATTTGTGTTCTTTTTCCCTCTACTTTATTTGGTTCATATGTTACTTTCTAACGCTAGGATCCTGGTTAGGGCGGAAGGCAGGGCAGACACTACTGTCATGGGGGTGCCTCTTGACCTAGCTTTATTCAAAGCCCTAGTTAGGTTTGACTCGTATCGAGTTAAAAGGCCAAGCCAAGGCCCATTTCAAGGCCTGTTTTTCTTAATAGGCCAGGCCTAGACCTACCTATAAACCTTTTAGGCCTGTCAGGCTGGCCTGTTATAAGGATAAAATGGTGAATTTTTATTTACTCTCTCTTCCCTCCCTTAAGATTTTGACACGTTGATGTAATTCAACTTGCTTTCAGCCGGTTTAAAGTAGCCATGTTTTTGACCTGTTTGAAGTAGGTCTGTTAGCCTACTTAAAAGTTTTTTTTAAAAAAAAAAAGGCCTTCTTAACAGGCCAGACTCAAGTCCAAAAAAAGGGTCTGTAACAAGTCACAGGCCAAGTTCAAGCCACTTTATAGCCAAATAAGCCTGGCTTGTTAAGGGTGAAGTTTGGCCTGGCCTGACCTATTTCCACCCCTAAATTCTTGTTCCTTCAAATAAAGAGTTTATTTTGATGTTAATTTAAAAAAAAAACTAAAAATGAATAATAATTTCAAGAAGAGCAAACAATAGTTTTAAAAATTTTAGCAATAACTTCGGCTATTTACCGGATTTGTTATTTATTGATTTATATTGATTGGTCCCTATCGCGTTTAGTAAT
This sequence comes from Acacia pycnantha, assembly GCA_025563575.1. Classification (NCBI taxonomy): domain Eukaryota; kingdom Viridiplantae; phylum Streptophyta; class Magnoliopsida; order Fabales; family Fabaceae; genus Acacia; species Acacia pycnantha. The sequence continues at coordinate 2,182,514 of JAMWYP010000095.1, read as the reverse complement.
CTATTTTTGTGTAGTATATAATTATCATGTCATAATTAAAATTAAATGTAATTAAATTTTAGTTTTAGCGTTTTTCTTTTTTCTTTTTTCTTTTTTCTTTTTTCTTTTTTCTTTTTTTGCTTTCAATACTAGTTGTACAATTTTCATCTTACATGCACACGCACACAAAACTTGCTTTTTATTGATAATCAAAAATTACATTTAACTCTTTTAATTAAGTTTTAATTGTGCAATTGTCTTACAACTTGACGAATCAAATTAAAGTACTGGGTTGTGCCTCAAATAAAATTACCACTAATAAAAAGAATACCTGTTGCCAACCAAAAAAAATGGAGAGACGTGTTTTTTGGCAACAATCTTTCAGAGTTCTTTTTTTTTTTTTTTTTGATACAAGGCGAGGGAAGGGGGATCGAACTAAGGACCTAAGGGGGGGAAATGAATCCCAATACCACTGCACTACTAGGAGTGCCGGTTTTCAGAGTTCATTTTTAACATTACATGACAAGTGTGCGCGGTGGGTCATTTTAGGTAATGCAATCTATGTAGTTCTTTAAGCTAAAGCACAAATCCTTATCACCAAAAAAAAGAAAGGAATCAGCCTCTCATTATTTTAAAATAATCACAGCGTCAAATCTCCCTAGAAAATTCGATGGAAAAATTCATGAACTCACCAGAAAATGAAAATTTATGAACTAGCCAGAAACCAGAAAGACACACACAATGTTGGAATAACACAAAGCTCGCCGGACAGACACACACAACCGGAATAACACAAAGCTCACTGGAATAACACAGAGAAGGCTGACCAAGGAGGCTCTAGTTCTCTTGTTTGATTCTGAGCTCTGATTCGATGGAGGTGGTGGTGTGTGCAGGGGCTGACAGTGGAGATGGAAGGCCAATGGTGATGGTGCAGTAAGGATGATGGTGGTGAACGGAGTAGTTTCCGGCGATGGAAATCCGGAGAAGGGAATGGAATGATAAATCCGACCAGTGGAGTGGAGAAGAAGATGGGGAAGAGAGATCGCGACCTTCCGATGCTGGGAGATGTAACATCCCATTTTCTAAAGCGATTTTTTTTTTTTTCACAATCAGAGTAGAGCAATGGAGCGAAAGAGTAACTGATCATAACAAAACATGAACCGTAGTGTAATATTGTATTGACATTACAGTGATCCTACTTGTTCAAAAGGTAAGTATAGAAAGCGATAATGTGTCTTCGGCCGGTAGCCTACTCCTGCTGCTGCTTATCCCTAGCACCGATCCGTGGTCCTCCGGATCCTGAAGCTACAGCTGAGATTCAATTCACCGCGTTGAATCTCAGGTAACGGTTAACCTTATGCTCAAATAAAACAGTATACGGATGAAAGATATTCAAAAACATAACAACAGCATATCACTTATGCATATAGCAGATGCATGATTGCATGATTGTGACACAGACAAAACATAAGCATTAAAGCAGTACGTAAAGTCCTACACAATAATAGCTCGCACAAAAACCAGTGCCACGATGATCGGTCGTGTCCTCGGTAAGCTAAAGGAAAACTCTAACGGTATCATTAAGTCTATAACCCGCGTGAAACCGCAGCATGTATAATCGGTAACCACGACGCAGTCTCTAACCGTGAATGTATCTCGGTGACCCTAACAGAGAATCTCTATCCGTGAATGTACCAATCACATATAAGTATATGAGCAGCACTAGATTAGTGTTACAGTTGCAGCGACGTACCTTCGTTGATGTACGTAGATGTTTAAGCGGAAAGCTGTACTTCGACGGAAAGCAAATGCGTTTGTCCGAGCAACGGTAGCAAACTAGGATTTCTGACGTCCTATAAGAGTAATATCACTTTCATTAGTGATTTGATACAATAACTGGCATTTTAGGTAAAAATTACCATTTTGCCCTTCTACCCCTAATTGGCGGAATTTCGCCAGCACTTCGTTACTCTGACTACTTTTCTTCCCAAAATTTCGCCAGAACTTCGACGCCATTTTGATTTTCGAAAATAAAGACTAAAATAGCCCTCCCATATGATATCGAATCATACTTGAAAAATTAAAGGCTATTTTAACAAATTCTACCCTTACTTTTGAAAAAGCTGCAGCTTCAACTTTTCGGCGACTCGATCCCTACTATGTTTTTACCTCTGCATATTTTTTCAACGCAAACAATGCCTAAAACAAGAATAGGAATCTCATCACCTACTTCCTAAATCTAACTAACAATTCTACAAACTACCGTACTAAAACTAAGAACTCCAACTTAAAAACTAAAGCCCGAAAGACTTACCCGTTGAAGACTTCTGCAGAATTTTTTCCAGAGCTTCTCTCTCTAAAATCCACTCTCTAGATTCAAAAATCTCAAGAGAATGAAGTGAGAAAATGCAAAGGGAGGGGGGGTATTTATAGAAACTGGGGCGGGTTTCCCGGCCGGCCGGATCAACTTTGTGAGGAGCGACCGGGCGAGTCCAAAGCAACTTTTCAAAAAAACCCTTTCTTCCCTTTTTGTGTTAACATCCCATTTTCTAAAGCGGAAATTTTTTTTTTTTTTGCAATCAATCAGAGATGAGCAATGGAGCGTAAGAGTAACTGATCATAATATAACATGAACCATAGTGTAATAAAGTATTGATTACAGTGATCCTAAGGTTTGGAAAGTAATCGACAGAAAGGAAAAGAAAGCGATAAGATAAAGATGACTTCTTCCGCAAGTCACTCTGCTTTGCTTTCCCAGGACATCAATTCGCGGTCCTCCGGACCACAAGCTACAGTGAGATTCAATTTACCGCATTGAATCTCAGGTAACGATTAACCTTATGCTCAAATAAAACAGTATATAGACAACAGATATTCATGACATAACAACAACATCTCATCAGAAGTGTGACACAGACAGAACATAAGCATGAAGCAAATATGTAAGGTCCTACACAACAACATTGTGACACGAGACAGGACATAAGCATAAAGCGGTATGTAAAGTCCTACACATATATAGCTCGCACATTACTCGTGCCACGAACACGTGTCCTCGGCGCTAGGAAAACTCAAAGCGGTATTATCATGTCTTATAACCCGTACAAGGTGTATGTATAGCGGCGACCCTAAGCGAGCCGGTATATGAACGTATCTATGACATATATGTATATGAGAGCTATAGGATTAGTGTTACGATGCGCGTCCGTACCTTCGTTGGTACGTAGGTGTTTCGGCGGAAGCGTACTTTTACGGAGAAACGTGCAAGAATCCTACGGCACGTTGGACGGCGTAACGGCGGCAGAATCAACGTTTCAGATATCCTATGAGAATAATGTCACTTCCATTAGTAATTTGACATTATAACGGCATTTTAGGTAAAAATTACCATTTTGCCCTATACCCCTACTTGGCGGAATTTCGCCGGCGCTTAGCTACATAGGCTATTTTCTTCCCAAAATTTCGCCAGAACTTCGACGCATTTATGATTCTTGAAAATAAAGACTAAAATAGCCCTCCCATATGATACCCAATCATACTCAAAATTTAAAGGCTATTACTACCCCTAACCTTTAAAAGAGCTATAAAAACTACAACTTTTCAGCGACTCGATCCCTACTATGTTTACACCTCTGCATATTTTTCAACGCAAACAAGGCTCTAAAACATTTGTAGGAATCTTGTCACCTACTTTCTAAATCTAACTAACAATTCTACTAACTACTAAACTAAAAACTAAAGACTAAAGCCCGAAAGACTTACCCGTTGAAGACTTCGGCGAGCTTCCGCCTGAACTTCTCTCTCTTCTTTCTCTCCCTAGGAATTTCGGCCAAGGAGCTCAAAGAAGATGGTGTGCAGAATTTGAAGGAGGGGGGGGTATTTATAGGGTTTAGATAAGGCATTGTTTGGCATTTTGGGTTATAAAAACCCATTTCCCCGATCGGTACCCGATTTGCGTGATTTCGGAGAATTCACAAAATTATGGATTTACAACTTTGAAGACATGTTCTCACTTAGTAGAAATGTCCAAGTTAACCTAAATTTTGATTCCATATAGGTCTCCAACAGTCCGGTTGAAGTTTCCTCGAAAACGTGTCCGAACGCGTCCGGTGTCGGAATTCGTTTTCGGAGATATCAATCTCTTCGAAATAATTCACTGATTCCAAATATGTTAAAATAAATTCAAACCCATTCCTAAATGTTGAGTTAGAATTTATTTTCCTCTTTTCAAAAAAATATGCCTATATGCATTTTTCCCTATTTTGTTTTATTAGGAAATGCACAAATGACTTCAGAATTTGCTTAGTAAGAGTTTAACGGAAGACAAAATTCCACGATCATTAATCTCTCTTGACTTTGAAATTCCTATTCCTAGATCTCTAGATAGGGTCCGTTTCCTAATTTAAATATTACTATTCACATATTTTACTTTAATTAATTATATTAATTAAATAATGTCAAGTTGCACATATTATTTTTGTTCTTATTTTTCATTCATTTTTTTTTCCTTGAGTCCAAAATGTCGGCTGGCCCCTTAATTTATTTAATAAATATTTATTTATTATTTATTTAATTATTTAATGATTTATTTATTTACTTTTTCCCAAAAAATTCCACAAAATTACCTAATTGGTCCATTCTTGTATTTAGGCCTAAAAATACCTAAACTCAACTATTTTTCATAAAAATTTCCAATTAATTAGTAAATACATTTTTACTAATTTTCCACTAATTTCCACTAATTTTTGAGCTTCACATAATTATTACTGAATTTCCTTTGCTTATGCTTAAGTAATTAGCCCAATATTACTTAATTACTTCATTATCACTTCTTGATAATTTTCTTAATTACCATGCCTTATTACCTTCATACTTTGGTATTAACATTAGTATTCTCATGCCTCTTGCATTTTTAGAAATTACAAGGGTATTTTGGTCTTTTATTACTTTTTGAGTATTCTTGCTTATTTTCTCCAAGTTCAAAATTTATAAAATTATCATAATTAGGGATAATATACTCTCCTAATTCACTTGGTCATTTTACTGCCTTTTGGTATTTTTCCATAATTTCCTAAGTTGATTACCCTTTACGGGGTATTTTAGTCATTTTGGCACTTTGGCCCTTAAACTCCCTAATTTCTTGCAGAAATTCTACTTAGAAAATAGACTATAATTATACAAGATCGGAGATTGAAATTTCACTTATCGAAATATCCAACTTTTATTTATAATATTCCGGATAAATATCCAGGTATTACATTTCTCCCCCTTACACAAAATTTCGCCCTCGAAATTTAATCTATACTAACTAAACTTCGGGCCATGAACTCGGGTACTTTTCCTTCATGTCACTCTCGGTTTCCCAAGTTGCCTCTTCGGGTGTTAAACCCTTCCGGACCACCTTCACTATCGAGAATAGTCTTATTTCGAGCCGTTTCTCCTTATGATCAATGATGCATTCGGCTCAACTATGAAGGTATTATCATGCCGTACTTCAACGTCTTCGTACTCAATGACATGATCTCGGTCTGGCTGGTATTTCTTCAGTTGTGACACATGGAAAACGTCGTGGAGATTACTCAGGTTCGGGGGTAAAGCTATCTGATAAGCTACTTCTCCTCGCTTAGCCAAAATCTCAAATGGTCCCACATACCGTGGACTCAGTTTCTTCCTCTTAAGCGTTACTGCCGACACCGATTCTGGGAGATAACTTTAGGAATACATGGTCGCCGACATAGAACGTCAAAGGTCTCCTCCTTTTGTCCGCATAGCTCTTACGTCTACTATGTGCGGCTAGGAGTCTCTTCTTGATCAATGCGATCGCTCGGAGGTTTGTTCAAGCATATCCGGCCCAAGTAATTGCTTTTCGGATGAATCATCCAGCATAATGGTGATTGACACTTCCGCCCATACAATGCCTCGAACGGGGCCATTTGTATACTAGCATGATAAGCTGTTGTTATATGCAAACTCGGCTAGCGAAAGATGTTGATCCCAACTTCCTTTGAAATCAAGGGCACATGCTCGCGGCATATCCTCCGGCGTCGAATCGTCCTTTCAGATTGACCGTCGGTTTGAGGGTGATAAGCCGGCCCGAACCTCGGCTTAGTCCCCATACCTTCGTGTAACGCTTGCCGAAACGGGATTTGAAACGCGTGTCCCGATCGAGACAATGCTCTTAGGAATACCATGCAATCTCACTACCTGACCAAACCACTAAGTGATAGGTCATGGTCTTGGGTCTCACCTCGAGAGATTTTCTCACGTATCTCTTTTGCCCAATCATCTTGCTGCTGAGCTTTCTCAACTTCATCTCTCAGATCATACTCCCCTTGACTAACAAGAAGAGTTGCAAGATAGGCATCAGTTGTGCATGAAGACCCATGCGGACTTGATTGGATAGATTCAGATCTCTGAAATCTTCCAACAATTTCTGTTCTTGTATCATCATATATGCCACCTGCACCGTCTTCCTGCTAAGAGCATCAGCAACGACGTTTGCTTTACCCGGATGATACTTGATCTCCAGGGTGTAGTCTTTAATCAACTCCATCCAACGACGCTGTCTCATGTTGAGTTCTCGTTGATCGAACAAGTATTTCAAACTTTTGTGATCACAATACACTTCTACGGTTACACCGTACAAGTAATGCCTCCATATCTTCAAAGCGAACACGATAGCCGCCAGCTCTAGATCGTGTGTAGGATAGTTTAACTCGTGAGGCTTCGGTGACGAGAGGCATAAGCCACCACTCGCCTGTTGCATCGGGACACATCCCAACCCTTGCCCACCTGGCATCACTGTAAACAACATACTTTTCATCGGATGCGGGATGATTAACACTGGTCTTGTAGTCAATCTCTCTCTCGGTTTAAAAGCTCTCCTCACGATCATCTCCCCATACAAAGGGTTGATTCTTCCTCGTAAGCTTTGTCAATGGAAGGGCTAGACGCGAGAAATCCGTATGAATCTGCGGTAGTATCCCGCCGAGACCAAGAAAACTACGGATCTCCGTCACGAGTCTCGGCCGTTTCCGAGTCCAGAACTGCATCTACCTTGCTTGGATCAACTGCAACTCCGTCGCTAGATATAACATGGCCCGAAATTTCACTTAGGCGGCCAAAATTCGCATTTGCTCGGTTTAGCATAGAGTTGCTTCTCCCAGTATGCTCAACACCTTTCGCAGATGTTCTTCGTGCTCTTCTTTGCTCTTGGAATAGATGAGAATGTCATCAATAAACACCACCACAAACTGGTCTAGGTGTTGTCGGAAGATACGGTTCATGTAATCCATGAATACCGCAGTGCATTTGTTAATCCGAAGGGCATCACAAGAAATTCATAATGCCGTGCACAGTCTGAAAGCTGTCTTGGAAATATCACCATCTTTAACTCGCAGCGATGATATCCCGAACGCAGATCAATTTTGGAGAAGACAGTGGAACCGGATAAGCGATCCAAAAGATCATCAATCCGGGAAGTGGGTACTTGTTTTTGACCGTTACTTTGTTCAATTCACGGTAGTCAATGCAGAGTCGGAAGCTTCCATCTTTCTTCTTTACAAACAACACTGGGGCTCCCCACGGTGATACACTGGGTCGAATGAACCCTTTCTTCAAAAGCTCTTCCAGCTGCTTCTTCAACTCCTGCATCTCGTTAGGAGCCATACGATACGGCGCCTTTGATATTGACCCTGTAGAAAGATCGGCTCTGCTTTGACGAGAAAAGAATACCATGTAGGCATGGCATCCCTGCTTCACGCATCGATCAGCTTCTGTAGCGGAGAGAAAGTTCAGGCTCACTTCTACCTTTTCTCCGGGAAATGTTATCTTCTTTTTGCCACAGTCGATCATCGCACCATTGGCCGTCAGCCAATTTAGACCAAGTATGACGTCGATGCCGTGAAGAGGTAGACGGATAAGGTCCACTTTAGAAACTCGTCCATCCACGTTAGCAGTACAATTCATACATGCATCAGAAGCTAAAGATTTTACACCAAGCGGTGTAGATACTACAAGGTCAAAAGGTAAACTACAGGCATGCATTCCTAGGCGACTTGCACAATCATAGGAAATGAAAGAATGGCTGGCTCCCGAATCATACAATGCCTCAAGTAGATTTCCATTAAGGTAAATAGTACCTTGGACCATCTCAGGGGATCGGCCTCTGTGTTCGTTAGTGCAAAGATGCGGCCTGTGCTCTGAGGTCTCGCCTCTCCAATCTTCTCAGTACACTCTCTGCTATAGTGTCCCGACTTATGACATCGAAGCATATCTGCTTCCCTTCACGGTTCACGCACAGGTGATGCTTCTTGCATTTGGGGCATGTTTGTGATCCCGGCTGCTGGGATAGTTACATTGCCCGGACTTGGTATGGCCTTTTATTTCCACCACGGGGATTACTCCGGGCGCCTTCCTCTTTTGTGAAGAGTTATCGCGGTTGGATCCACCTCGACCGGCATTGTTGTTGTTGAAATTCCTTGATCTCTGGAATCCTCTGAGATTGCGCTCAGTCATCCGACAAGTTTCCACTGCGCTTGTCAAGTTACGGAATCGGCTGGGACATGAGCCTTTCACCAATTTCATATTTAAGCCCATGAATCAGTATATTCACCATCTTGCTTTCATCGTTGCCCCTTCGAAGATGTGCGAGTATCGGGACAGGTTGGTGAACCGGGCGTAGTAATCGTCGAAAGATTCCTCTGTCCTTGTCGGATATGGAGAAATTCCGACTCCTTGTTCATTTTCACTTGAAGGAGGAAATATTGCTCATGAAATTTCTCCGAGAAATTTCCCCATGTCACGGGGCGAGTCATTGGTGCGTAGGGTTTCTGCCGTGACTTCCCACCAGAGTCGGCATCTCCTTCAAGTTGGTAAATCGCTAGTTGGGCTTTGCGATTCTCGGGCGATCAATCACCACGAATACTTTCTCTAGTCTCTTGACCAATCCTCCGCCAAATCCGGCTTTCCTCGAAAATTTGGTGGCTTCAACTTACAGAATTGGTTCACCCAATCGGGTATTCTTCTCCTTTCTTCCTCGTCGTGGAGGTGATTGTGATCTATCGGATTCATTATCTTCCTCCTCTTCTTCGGCGTTCTCCTCCTCTTCATCATCATCTAATTCTCCTCTTCATTTTGTCTTTCTTCTTGTTATGTCTTCTTTCTTCCTCCGCCCTCGTTCGCTAATTGTCTTTGGGCTTCTTCATCTTGTTGGTTTGTCTTGCTAAGAGTGCATCAATGAGAGCTCTCTGCTCTGGGAGAGTTCTCCTCATTCTTGTATCTCGTTACATTCGGGTTGGTTTGGTATAGCATTTTGCTCGGGTATTGCGTCCATTTGAGGTGCTGCCTCTGCCTCGACCTCGGCCTCTGCCTCGGCCCTACCTCTTGGTGCACCGGCACCTCTTATGATGGCCATGTTTTAACTTTTCCTTTATATCAAATAACGGATAAGTGTTAGAACAATAACACAACACATGGCATCAAGTCATATATATTTTCATATTAGATGTAATGTACATGCTAACGTATACTACATCATCCAATCAAGTTTATGACCGGTGGTTACATTGTATGTCCCACGTTGTCGTCATCGGATGAATGATCGAGCCAACGGGTTTCTCGGTTCTAAGGGCATACTAGCCATTGACTCTACCCTAAGTCGGGATCATATTTCGGTTTGGGGTCATTAGAAATATCGGGGTTTCGTCTTCGTCCGCCGTCTCTGGAATTACGGATCTACGCGCGTTACGTCCTATTATTACGGGATAGAAGATCTACGAATTTTCGTTTACGTCCATCACTACCTATTACACCGGTGTCATATCGGTACTCATTTTCAAAAATGCTCAAAGTTTAAAAGACTTAAGAATCTAACTCCGTTATCCGAGCAGAATGGCCGGGTAAGTGTCTACCATGGGGCCTCACCGGGTTAGCGGTGGGCGATTGGCACACCCACGTAGACTAGCCTTGCCTTCGGCACCAAACCGTTCGTGGTAACATAGTTAAACACTTGCCAGAAAGATTGCTCTGATACCATAAAGTGTAACATCCCATTTTCTAAAGCGGAAATTTTTTTTTTTTTGCAATCAATCAGAGATGAGCAATGGAGCGTAAGAGTAACTGATCATAATATAACATGAACCATAGTGTAATAAAGTATTGATTACAGTAATCCTAAGGTTCGGAAAGTAATCGACAGAAAGGAAAAGAAAGCGATAAGATAAAGATGACTTCTTCCGCAAGTCACTCCTGCTGCTTTCCCCGGACATCAATTCGCGGTCCTCCAGACCCTGAAGCTACAGCTGAGATTCAATTCACCGCATTGAATCTCAGGTAACGGTTAACCTTATGCTCAAATAAAACAGTATATAGACAACAGATATTCATGACATAACAGCAACATCTCATCGAAGTGTGACACGGACGAGAACATAAGCATGAAGCAAATATGTAAGGTCCTACACAACAACATTGTGACACGAGACAGGACATAAGCATAAAGCGGTATGTAAAGTCCTACACAAATATAGCCTGCACATTAACTCGTGCCACGAACACGTGTCCTCGGCGCTAGGAAAACTCAAAGCGGTATTATCATGTCTTATAACCCGTACAAGGTTTGTATGTATAACGGCGACCCTAAGCGAGCCCGGTATATGAACGTATCTATGACATATATGTATATGAGAGCTATAGGATTAGTGTTACAGTACGCGTCCGTACCTTCGTTTGATGTACGTAGTTGTTTCAAGGAAAGCGTACTTTTCGACGGAAAAACGGCAAGTCCGACGGCGACACGTTGGACGCGTAACGGCAGGCAGAATCAACGTTTCAGATATCCTATGAGAATAATGTCACTTCCATTAGTAATTTGACATTATAAGCGGCATTTTAGGTAAAAATTACCATTTTGCCCCTATACCCCTACTTGGCGGAATTTCGCCAGCTTAGCTACATAGGCTATTTTCTTCCCAAAATTTCGCGAAACTTCGACGCATTTATGATTCTTGAAAATAAAGACTAAAATAGCCCTCCCATATGATACCCAATCATACTCAAAATTTAAAGGCTATTACTACCCCTAACCTTTAAAAGAGCTATAAAAACTACAACTTTTCAATGACTCGATCCCTACTATGTTTACACCTCTGCATATTTTTCAACGCAAACAAGGCTCTAAAACATTTGTAGGAATCTTGTCACCTACTTTCTAAATCTAACTAACAATTCTACTAACTACTAAACTAAAAACTAAAGACTAAAGCCCGAAAGACTTACCCGTTGAAGACTTCGGCAGAGCTTCCGCCTGAACTTCTCTCTCTTCTTTCTCTCCCTAGGAATTTCGGCCAAGGAGCTCAAAGAAGATGGTGTGCAGAATTTGAAGGAGGGGGGTATTTATAGGGTTTAGATAAGGCATTGTTTGGCATTTTGGGTTATAAAAACCCATTTTCCCGATCGGTACCGATTTGCGTGATTTCGGAGAATTCACAAAATTATGGATTTACAACTTTGAAGACAAGTTCTCACTTAGTAGAAATGTCCAAGTTAACCTAAATTTTGATTCCATATAGGTCTCCAACAGTCCGGTTGAAGTTTCCTCGAAAACGTGTCCAAACGCGTCCGGTGTCGGAATTCGTTTTCGGAGATATCAATCTCTTCGAAATAATTCACTGATTCCAAATATGTTAAAATAAATTCAAACCCATTCCTAAATGTTGAGTTAGAATTTATTTTCCTCTTTTAAAAAAAAATATGCCTATATGCATTTTTCCCTATTTTGTTTTATTAGGAAATGCACAAATGACTTCAGAATTTGCTTAGTAAGAGTTTAACGGAAGACAAAATTCCACGATCATTAATCTCTCTTGACTTTGAAATTCCTATTCCTAGATCTCTAGATAGGGTCCGTTTCCTAATTTAAATATTACTATTCACATATTTTACTTTAATTAATTATATTAATTAAATAATGTCAAGTTGCACATATTATTTTTGTTCTTATTTTTCATTCATTTTTTTTTCCTTGAGTCCAAAATGTCGGCTGGCCCCTTAATTTATTTAATAAATATTTATTTATTATTTATTTAATTATTTAATGATTTATTTATTTACTTTTTCCCAAAAATTCCACAAAATTACCTAATTGGTCCATTCTTGTATTTAGGCCTAAAAATACCTAAACTCAACTATTTTTCATAAAAATTTCCAATTAATTAGTAAATACATTTTTACTAATTTTCCACTAATTTCCACTAATTTTTGAGCTTCACATAATTATTACTGAATTTCCTTTGCTTATGCTTAAGTAATTAGCCCAATATTACTTAATTACTTCATTATCACTTCTTGATAATTTTCTTAATTACCATGCCTTATTACCTTCATACTTTGGTATTAACATTAGTATTCTCATGCCTCTTGCATTTTTAGAAATTACAAGGGTATTTTGGTCTTTTTATTACTTTTTGAGTATTCTTGCTTATTTTCTCCAAGTTCAAAATTTATAAAATTATCATAATTAGGGATAATATACTCTCCTAATTCACTTGGTCATTTTACTGCCTTTTGGTATTTTTCCATAATTTCCTAAGTTGATTACCCTTTACGGGGGTATTTTAGTCATTTTGGCACTTTGGCCCTTAAACTCCCTAATTTCTTGCAGAAATTCTACTTAGAAAATAGACTGTAATTATACAAGATCGGAGATTGAAATTTCACTTATCAGAAATATCCAACTTTTATTTATAATATTCCAGATAAATATCCGGGTATTACACTTTTCGTCCTCTTGGCTATCTGGCCTTTTCTCAGAATTTCCCTATTTCGTCTTATTAGGAAAAAGCACAAACGGCTTCAGAATTAACTTCCGTAAGAGTCTAACGGAAGATAAAATCCCACTGATTAATATTCTACCCTGTTATTAAATTACCATAATTAGAGATAATATATTCTCCTAATTCACTTGGTCATTTTACTGTCTTTTAGGATTTTTCATAATTTTTCTAAGTTATTTATGTCCCTTAGGGGCATTATGGTCATTTTGACCCCATAGTTCTTTTTCCCTAAGAGATTTTCCTTTGGAAAATAAGCTAATTATTACTTAATATTTGATATCTCATATTCACCTATTTTTGATAGGTATAATTTTACCAAATTATGATATAGATTTTTAGGGTATTACAGAGAGAAGCCGGCGGTAAGAGGAAGTCGTTGGAGAAGAGAAAGATGACAGTGGTGGTAGCAACGCTGTGGTCTCTCCTCTCCTTCACTGTTCAAAATTGACTCCAAGGTCCAGGCTTCTCCGTCTTAGATTTGCGGCCTTCGTCTCTGAGCTCTTGTTCTGGTCTTCTGGTCTCTAAATCGTGGCCTCCGGTGAAGGAGAACAGCGGCAGTGGTGAGGAAGGAAGTCGTCGACCGTGATGCTGGCTCTCCGTCTCTTTCCCTCTCCTCTCATGCTCTCTGGTTCGAACTTTGATGTCGCGGCGCTGTGTGCTCTGTGAAACTGTCGTAAGCCGAAGGAAGAAGAAGAGCGTCTGTGGACTAAACTAAAAAGATTCAAAATTTCGTGGAGGCACTAAACTGAAAAATTAAAAACCATTGTGAGGTTAAAATGTAATGTTTAAAAATTTTGGGCCATTTCTCTGTAATTTTCTCTGGACATTTTCTACAAAGATTTTCAATTTCCAGAAATTCTGGGATTTTCTGTAATTCCCTCCAGCCCTCAAAAATATTAATTCTGACCCGGTCGACATTTTCCACATTCTCCACTTTTCTTCTAAAACACTTATAACGCAAAATAAAGTACAAGATAGCATCAAAATTCCAAAGAATCATTGGCATGAATAATCAACAAATTATGACCATTTTACCCCTAATTACACTTAGTTCTTTATAAATGTTCCTAACTCAAATTAGTTCTAAATCATACAATAATGTCCTAAGAAATACATTAAAAATCCCAAATTAATTATAAAAAAGTATATCAAAATATGTTTCTATCAATTCCCCACACTTAAATCTTTATACTTTTAAATAAAGACAATTGAGTATAATCTTAGAAACACGTGGGCGCACACACATAAAACTTGCTTTTTATTGATAATTAAAAATTACATTTAACTCTTTTTTACTTGAGTTTTAATTGTGCAATTGTCTTACAACTTCCCGAGTCAAATTAAAGTGTTAGGTTGTGCCTTAAACAAAATTAACACTAATAAAAGAATACCGGCCAGTTACCAACTAAAAAAAAATGAGAGACATGTATTTTGGCAAAAATCTGAGAGTTCAATTTTAACATTACATGACAAGTGCGCGCTGTGGGTCATTTTAGGTAATGCAATCTTTTTCTTCAAGAAAATTATTTATTACAGTATATTGTTGCATCAACAGGGAGTTACATGATTTCTATTTCTTAGCAGGTGATCTTCATCACTCAGGGCACGACACGGCTCTTTATCCCTACGGATCCTAAATTGACGCTTCACATGATTTCTAAATTCCTTGCAATTTATCGGGAGATGGTGATCATGAAATGTAAGTGAAAAATGTAAGAAAATATATAGAATAACATATGAGTATACAATTCTTAGTGAAAGAAGGGTTCAACTTGAGCGCAATTAATAAAAACATGTCTATGTTCTTGCAACTTCTCAGCTGCTGTTAATTTGAAGTTCTCACTTCCTCTAACTGGTTTACTAGCAAGAGAGATTAACAGTTCTCTTGATGATGACTCAGGTTCAAGACAATCGTCTACACGAGGATGTCAGTTGAAATATGTCTTAATGTCATCAAAGTACCCAAAACATAAATACATGACCTCATCCCCTATATAACTTTCAACTATAAAACCTTCTGTTCACGCCTTATTCCTTATGTAAGATTTCAATTTCCTAAGAAACTTATAAAGTAAAGAAGAAAAAATGTTAATAAATGCTTACATGTGTGAATAACAAATTTAGAAATTAATGATGAGTACCTCTCAATAAGATACATCCATTGATATTGAACTGGGCCATCGAGCTTTGTTTCTGAACAAGGTAGACTATTAGGTGAACCATCAAAGTGAAAACGTATGGAGGAAAGATCATCTCCAAATGACAAAGTGTAAGAATGATTTTGTGTTGTAGCTAATCAAGCTCCTCAACGATCAGAACCTTGGAACATAACTCCACCAAAACGATGGACACATTGGGAGGCAACATATTTTTTATTGCCAACGGAAGTAATTGTTTCAAAAAACATGTGAGCCATGACTTTTCAGCCCAGCAACTTTTCGAGCCTTCATGTCAATACATCGTGAAATGTTGCTTGAATTTTTCTGGTTGAAATTTGTCATGCTCATTTGGTCACGCGTCTTCACGAACTCCTATGGCCCGTAAGTCTTTCCTCGCTTGAAGATGATCTTTTGACTTGCTTGGTTTGTTAAGCATCATGTGTAACACATTGTCATATACAATATTTCAATATGCATGACATGAAGACTGTGTCGAAGAAAATTAGATTTTCAATATGGAAGAGTGAAAAAGATGCTTATCTTCTACCATTGCTGAGGCGCAGAAAAAGAAGTGATCATGTTAGTCTTTCTCCCTATTTTTATTGCATGCATCGTCGTTTTTTCCAAACTCGAATTCAACATCTTGAAGCTGTTGTAAGACATCTGCACCAAATAAAGTCTAAGGATGTCCTCTTTTTTTAAAAAAAAAAAAAACCGCTACCTCAATTGCTACAAATTAAGAAATCATACCTTGTGCAACGTGAAAATTTGTAGCAGTTTTTTATAACCGCTACAACTGTGCAAACCCTCTACATTTTGTGGCGGTTTTTATGTATAACCGCTACAAATATGCTTCCCTTTGCATTATGTAGTGGGGTTTTATTTTTTTCCATGTAAACCGCTACAAATGAACCGCCACAAATTTCTAGCACCACATTGGTGGCGGTTTATATAATTAAGCTGCTATAAATTTGGTGCCAATTTTTGTACTGATTTTCTTAGAACCGCTAAAATGTAATTCACTAACTAGGGCGTCACTTGGCGTGAGTCATATTGTTGTAAATTTGTAGCAGTTTAGGAATAGACAGCTACAAATCCTCATATTTATAACCTCTACATACAAACCGATACGAATTGAAAGTGTTTTTTTTTTTTAGTTAGGTTGTATTCTGTTCTGATTGGTAATGTCTAAGTCAGGAATAAATGAAACTAAAAACAAGGAAAGGATTAGGTGAAGAACAATCAAACAAAAAGTATTTAATGTCTAATGAATTTGTTGGTCAATTAATGTTTGTATTAGGGGTGGGCATGGGCAGGGCTGGGCTGGGCGAGACCCCAGCCCGATGCCCAGCCCGAAGAATGAATGGGCTGCATTTTGCAGCCCGATGCCCCGCCCTGCCCAATAAAAGCCCTAATCATTTTCTGGCCGGGCAAAGCGGCTGGGCAAGGCGGGCTTCCCCTGCCCAAGTAGTGATGCATTGCCCTTCTCCATAAAGATTCTAGTTCACACTTCATAGAATTTCAAAGCTTTGGAGATACATGAAATATAATATAATATATTTATAATATATTTAGACATAATAATATAATATTTTTTAAATAAAATAATATATATAGAATAATATTTATTTAAATATATTTAATTTTCCGGCAGACCTCGCCCAATGCCCACTCGCCTTGATTATTGGCTCAGCCCAAAACTGCCCAAATTTTTTTCGGGCCACTTTTTTAGGGCTGGGCCGGGAAATTTTTTGCCGGGCTTGGGCGGGCGTACCGGGCATTTGGGCACCATGCTCACCCCTAGTTTGTATATGGTCGATTTGTGTTCTTTTTCCCTCCACTTTATTTGGTTCACATGCTACTTTCTAACGCTGGGATCTTGGTCCTTCAAATACAGAGTTTATTTTGATGTTATTTAAAAAAAATACAAAAAATGAATTACAATTTCAAGAAGAGAAAAGAATAGTTCTAAAAATTTAAGCAATAAATTTGGCGATTTACCGGATTTGTTATTTTATTGATTTGTATTGATTGGTCTCTATCGCGTTTAGTAATCTATTTTAGTGTAATATATAATTTTCATGTCATAATTAAAATTAAGTGTAATTAAATTTTAGTTTTAGCTGTTTTTTGGGCTTTCAATACTAGTTGTACCATTTCCATCTTACAAACATACACACACAAACAAAACTTGCTTTTTATTGGTAATTAAAAATTACATTTAACTCTTTTTTTAAGTAAGTTTTAATTGTGCAATTGTCTTACAACCTAATGAAACAAATTAAAGTGTTAGGTTGTGCCCTGAAAAAAAATTACTACTGATAAAAGGATAACTGTTACCAACTACAAAAATTGAGGGACATGTTTTTTTGGCAAAAATCTTTCAGAGTTCATTTTTAACATTACATGCGCGGTGGGTCATTTTAGGCAACGCCAACTTTTTCTTCAAGAAAATTATTGGGTTAAGGTGTAAATTTGCCAACGAACGAATTATTACCCGAGGAGCATCTGACATAAAAAACAATTGAGGGTACCAAAATTACCAATAAACAATTAAAAATTGAAAAAAAGTACCAAATAACTATTAAAAAAAACTATCATAATTACGTTAACATATGAGACATTGGCGTAGGACGGTGGCGAAGACGCTGGAAAAAAAAAAAAGCGGTTAAGCCTTCTTGTTAGATAAGGCAAACACCAACAGAGATGAGACCCATACAAGCAGGCGCTGTGGAATGCTGGATTTGGTTTCGGTGCGTGATTCTCGCCCTGAAGTTGCATACAGACCTTGATGAGTTTAAGAGTGTGAGTGGAACACCCAACAATAATGGAAGCTTTAGAGACGCCGACGTTGCCGACACTGTGACAGTCAATGGAAGACGGAGACACCGAGACAATGACGGGGTATTAATTTGTTGGCCAATTTGTACCTCATTGTGTTTTTTTTTTCACTTTTTAATTGTTGATTGGTAATTTTGGTACCCTCAATTATTTTTTATGCCAGATGCTCCTCGGGTAATAGTTCGTTGGCAAATCTACACCTTAACCCAAAATTATTTACTATATTGTGACATCAACAGGGAGTTATATTGAGTCAAAAAAAAAAAAGGAATTACATGATTTCTATTTCATGTTGTCAAAATGGTTTTTCCTATTGCCAAAATTTTTTCAGGTTTCTAAAATTCTACACGCCAGAGGAAAAGTTGGAAAATTTTTTACAACAGGAAAAGTAATTTTGACAACATGAAAAACCATTTTGACAACGGGAGCTTTTTGATATTGGAATTCTGTAATTAATATAAAAAAAGTCCCTTCCGTAATTAATATAAAAAAAGTCCCTATGGAGTTTTTTTATAAGGGATTTGGGGTTGAGACTTTTTTGATATTTTTTCTCTTCTTTGGGACCTCACTGATATTTTCCCAAAAAGTATACTCTATTGATTATTATGGGTAATTTGGAATTACGTGTAATAAGAAGTGACTTGTTTTTAATCTGATTTTTATAAACATAAGATAAGATAAAAGTCAGATTGTAAATGTTATTTGTGTTTGGATTGACAGTGGTAGAAGTGGTTTTTTTTTTCAAACTAAAACTTGTTTAGATTATTATTTGAAAATTCAGTTAATATGGAAAAGGACTAAAAAAGACATGATTCTTATTGAAAAAATATATATATATATTAGTTGTATATATTATGATAATTGAAGATAAAAATTTAAATTTGATAAATAATTTAAATTATTATTAAAAATTTAAAAAACACTAAAGTCCTTAAGTAGGTATATTTATCAGATAAAATTGTATATAAATTAGAAGGCATGTAAATGTATATGAACAAGTTGATACTAAATAATAGTACATTCCTAATTGAAGGTTGGGAATTAATGTTGAAAAAATCAAAAAAAAAAAAAAAAAAAGTTGAAGACGGAGTTTGAGATGCTAAAGGGACACGTAGCTGACACTGTTGTCAATGTTTCGACAATAAGAATATATATATTCAATAAGAATCATGTCTTTTTATCAAATTTAAATTACTTATCAAATTTAAATTTTTATCTTCAATTATCATAATATATACAACTAATATATATATATATATATATATATATATATATATATTAGTTGTATATATTATGATAATTGAAGATAAAAATTTAAATTTGATAAGTAATTTAAATTATTATTAAAAATTTAAAAAACACTAAGGTCCTTAAGTAAGTATATTTACCAGATAAAATTGTATATAAATTTGAAGGCATGCAAATGTATATGAACAAGTTGATATAATAGTACATTCCTCATTGAAGGTTGGGAATTAATGCTGAAAAAATCAAAATAAAAAAAAGGTTGAAGACGGAGTTTGAGATGCTAAAGGGACACGTGGCTGACACTGTTGTCAATGTTTCGACAATATGGTCCCCACAAGAAGGCCACGCGTATCTGAGCTTCCTGCTAGTCAAGTGCGTGTCATGTGGGCCAGAAATGTTGTTGCTTTCATTTGGACTTTTCCTTCAGTCATGACTTTCGAGGTGGACGCTCTAGCCATGCGTTTTCAGGCTTCCTGCTAGTCAAATGCGTGTCACATGAGCCAAAAATTTTGTTGCTTTCCTTTGGACTTTTCCTTCGTTAGTCATCACTTTCAAGGTAGACGCTCTAGGCCACGCATTTTCGGGCTTCTTGCTAGTCAAATGCGTGTCACATGGGCCAGAAGTTTTGCTGCTATCCTTTGGACTTTTCCTTCGTCAATCATCACTTTCGAGGTGGATGCTCTCAAGAAGTTGCAAATTTTGGCTTCTCTCATAAGTGACTTCTTTCAGATAAGCCCATTTATTTTTTATGTTGACCCAAACACTAAAAAACAGTTACTGAGTTGTTAACAATATGTTTAGGTTTTATCAAAAAAAAAAAAAACAATATGTTTAGGTAGGCAGTGGGTGAGTAGTGGAGCATAAAAATGTCCAGGGAAGGAGGAAGAAATTTCAGTTAAAAAAAAACGTCCAGTTGATGTGTTTGGGCTGGCTTTTTTATGGCTTGGCTTATACACAAAAATTGACATTTTCTTGGACGCTAGCGGGAGTGTTTGGAATTATCTTATAAGTTAGATAAATTAGTTTGAGAAAAAATAATAAATATTAGAGATAAAATGAATTTTTATCTTATATTTTGAATCAAATTCATTATCCGAACTAGCTCTTATGTGAGGGATAGGAAGGAGTGTCATTTAAGGTTTCTGTGCAAACAGATTAAGAAATACACTTACTATATTCTTTTATATCTTTAATGTAAGATATATTTACCTAATTTGATTAGATCAAGAAAGTTAGTAAATGTAATTTGTTTTCTTTAATAAACTGATCATCAATTAATGATGCCTTAACCTTTTAAAATAAATAGATAAATAAAAAATCTCCGGAAGTTACAAAATGAAAACTTGACATGAAGATAGATCGGGTATTATGTTCGCGTCCCGAAAGCATGCATGGGTCTTGAAGGATATTTCATGAAGTTAGGAGGTTGGGTGAGCAGTTTTTTTTTTTTTTTTGGGTGAGCAGTTCAAGCAAGCTTGAAGGTTGATCGTGTTGCTGACGCTTTAGCAGCAATTGCTTATAAGGGGGTGTACCCTATTGGGTGGGTCTTTCAACCAACACCTTCTTTGATGTCCCTTCTAACAATGGAAGCTCAGGAGGCCCTTTTAGTCATGGATGATGCATCTCTCTCCAGTTCTGTAAGGGGTGATCTTTAAATTTATTCCTTTTAGATTGTTTCTGGCTGGTTTTATCTTTCTCCCAGCTGTATTTCTAGTATATATCGTTTTCTGTTGTAATACTGTGACTGTTTGATGGCTTTGTATCAGCTGTATTTGTCTTCTCTGTGATTCCTCTGTTTTTAATGGTAATAGAATGTCTTTTCCGAGAAAATAATAATAACGCCTTGAAAAGATTAAAATAATTAGGTCACTAAATAATATAAATTAAAATAATTATCAAAAAATAGTTTAGGAACCAAAAATGAAGTTTATAATGTAGAGATTGAATTGTCTTTTAGTCAAATTTGGGTTAATCTCAGGAGATATTTTCATGGAAAAACAAATTAATAAAAAAAAAAAAAAGCCCATGAGAGGGAGAGGAGAAGAAAAATCAGACGAATAAATTACTCTATAATGACTTAATGACTTGGAATATTCATTATTGTCGTTATGAAAGTGACTTGGGAAGAGACTGATAACATAAATCAGTCTTTAATTAAATTATTATATAAAAATAATTTAAAAATTAATATATATCATTCCATTATTTGATGTTTCAAAATTCTGAACACAAGATCTGCAATCACTAATAATTTCAAGAAGAGCAATGAATAGTTTTAATTAAAAATTTTAGCAATAACTTTGGCTGTTTACCGGATTTGTTATTTATTGATTTGTATTGATTGGTCCCTATCTCGTTTAGTAATCTATTTTAGTGTAGTATATAATTTTCATGTCATAATTAAAATTAAGTGTAATTAAATTTTATTCTTAGCGTTTTTTTTTTGGGCTTTCAATACTAGTTGTACAATTTCCATCTTACAAACACACACACACACACAAAAATTGCCCTTTTTTTATAATTAAAAATTACATTGAACTCTTTATTAATTAAGTTTATAATTGTGCAATTCCATATGAGTGCTTTTTCTTATTTCATGAATTTGCCCATCAACCCATGGATTGAATTTGGACAATTTTTTTATGGGTAAAACAGTAAAAATACACATGTGCCCCGGGAGCGCCCAGTGTAATACCCTAAAATTTGACATAGGGTAAATATCATAAATTAGGAAATAATACCTTTTGAAAATAGGTGAATATTTGGTTTCAAAGAATATGTTAAATTTATCCTATTTTCTAAAGGAAAATTTCTTGGAAATTAGAGAATTTAAGGGCCAAAGTGCCAAAATGACAAAAATGCCCCTATGGGACATAAAGGACTTAGAAAAATTATGAAAAATCCTAAAAGGCAGTAAAATGACCAAGTGAATTATGAGAGTATATTATCTCTAATTATGGTAATTTAATAAATTATGAACTTGGAGAAATTGAATAAGAATGCTCAAAAAGTATTGAAAAGACCATAATACCCTCATGAATTCTAAAATAATGCAGAACACATGGAAACAAAAATGTCAGTGCAAGAATTATGAGGTAATGAGGCATTCTAATTAAGGAAATTATCAACTAGTGATAAGAAAGTAATTAAGTAATTATTGGCTAATTATTTAAGCATAAGCAAAGGAAATTCATGAATAATTATATAAAACCCTAAAATTAGTGGTTTTTGGCTTAAAATTAGTAAAAACATATTTGTTAATTAATTGGAAATTTTGGAGAAAAATAGTTGAGTTTAGGTATTTTTAAGCCTAAATACAAGAATGAGCCAATTAGGGATTTTTGTGGAATTTTTTGGAAAAATTAATTAATTAATTAATTAATTAATTAAAAAATAAATATTTATTAATTATAATTAAGGGGCAGCCGAAATTTTGCTTACAAATGAAGATAAGAACAAGCAAATAATATCTAAGATTTTTATAACAAGTTGCAATATAATATTATATAATTAAATATAGTGAATAGTAATCAAATAATTAGGAAACGGATCCTATCTAGAGATCTAGGAATAGGTTTTCCAAATTCAAGGTAAAATATTGATCAGTGGATTTTTATCTTCCGTTAGGCTTTTCTGGAAGTTAATTCTGAAGCCGATTGTGTTTTTTCCTAATAAAACAAAATAGGGAAAAATGCAGATAGGCACATTTTTGGATCTGAAGAAAATAAATTCTAACTCAACATCTAGAAATGAGTTTGAAATTATCTGGACATATTTGGAATCAGTGAATTTTTGTCCGAGTTGATGATTCCGAGAAATTGTTCCGCAAAAGGCACGCTTTTCGAGGAACTTCAGACTGGCTGTTGGAGCCCTATATGGAATCAAAATTTAGGTTAACTTGGACATTTCTAATGAGTGAGAATATGTCTTCAAAGTTGTAAATCCATAATTTTGAGATTTATCCGAAATTACGCGAAACGGGTACCGATCGGGGAAATTCGGTCAGACCAGGCATAAAGCAAGTTGAGACACCATTTTGGACCAATTCTTGGCTGCCATGTCAGCCCCTTATGTCGACCAAATGGGTTCAATGGCCAAGATCTTGCCTTCTTGAAGAAGTTGCATCCAAGGGGTGAAAACAAGTTGGAAAATGACATTTATATCCCTAGAAATTTCTATAAATAGGAAGCAACCCCTCTTGAATTCTCACATCCATTTCAAGAGCTCCTTGGCCGAATCTAGAGAGAAGGTAGAGAGAAGGAAGAGTCTGGGGAAAATTGAAGCGAAGCTCTGTGTAAGTTTTTCGGTACCGAGCTTTAAGCTTTCGTAGTTCTTTCAATAGTTAGAGTAGTAATGTTATTATAGCCTTTAATTTTTCCAGTATGATTAAATATCATATGATAGGGCTAAATTAGTCTAGAATTTCGAAAATTATCATTGGGTCGAAGTTCTGGCAAAATTTTGGAAAATCGGAGCCAAAGTAACGAAGTGCTGGCGAAATTCCGCCAATTAGGGGTATAGGGGCAAAATGGTAATTTTTACCTAAAATTCCAGTCGTAATGTCAAATCACTAATAAAAGTGATATTACTCTTATAGGATATCAGAAACTCTGATCTGCTGCCGTTACGCTGCCCGACGTACCGCTATTGGACATTTCACGTTTTTCCGTAAAAAGTACGTTTTCCGCCAGAAGTACCTAACGCCGTCAACGAAGGTACGTTCGCGTACTGTAACACTAATCTAGTGCTGCTCATATACATATATGTGATAGGTACATTCACGGATAGAGATTCATTAGGAGTCACCGAGATACATTCACGGTTAGAGACTCTGTTCTGGGGTTACCGATTACACATACAAACTTCACACGGGTTATAGATATAGTAATACCGTTAGAGTTTTCCTAGCGCTGAGGACACGACCGTACATCGTGGCACTGGTAAATAGTGCAGGCACCTTATGGGACTTACATACTGCTTTACGCTTATGTACTGTCATTATATTGTTCATTCTTTGTTATGTCATGAATATCTGTCATCCGTATACTGTTTTATTTGAGCATAAGGTTAACCGTTACCTGAGATTCAATACGGTAAATTGAATCTCAGCTGTAGCTTCAGGGTCGGAAGGACTAAGGATTGGAGATAAGGGCAAGCTGCACGAGTAGGCTCATGGTTGGAGGGCATGTAGCACGAGTGAGCTCTTGGACGGAGATGTCACTTTATCGTTTTCCGTATTTACCTATGAGAACAATAGGATGCTGTATCAATACTATGTTACACTCTGGTTATTGTTTGAATGGGAATCAGTTACTCTTTCGCTCCAATGCTCTACTCTGATTGAAAAAAAAAAAAAATTTGCTCTGAAATTGGGATGTTACACCCAGCACCATATGCTTTTTTTTAGAGCAAAAATACAGACGTGGTTACTATTTTGGAGCAAAAGTCACATCTCACTGTTATGTTACTGTTCACCGTGATGAGAGAGAAAGAGCTGAAGTGAACAGTACCATAACGGTGGGATGTGACTTTTGCTCCAAAATGGTAACCACGTGTGTATTTTTGCTCCCAAAAAAAGCATATGGTGCTAGGCGCTCCCGGGGGTAAAGCACATGTGCATTTTTACTCCTTTACCATTTTTTTATTATTTATGAGATAAATATGTGAGATTTATGGCCGCATATGAAAAGTAGTACTATAAAAGTACCTGTAAAACTACACTTTTGTGGTTTTTCATATAATCGTTAAGTCACACATGTACAATGGATTTTTATTTGAGCTATACGTTCACGAAACGCGTTGTTTGTGTCCTTTTATTTATGAAAATGATCACGCAGTTTCAGGCCTTATACCACCAACCCAAACAGACCCTTTGTCTTTGGCTTAAAAAAAAAAGGTCACTTATCTTTTGTCAGAGGCTAGCAGATATCCCACGCGTTGAGCATTGATTGATCCATCTGAGTACTTTTTGTTACTGTGTGGAGATTTTTTTTTTTCAATTTATAAAATAAATATATACTTTAAAAACAATATTTGTAAACCTACACTTTCACCCCAGACATTCACTAAATCACATATGTACAATGGATTTTTACTTGTGACCTGTTCATTGTAATGTGGTACAGATATAAGCATTAGTAATGTATTAAAAATAAGGAATGGAATATCACTGTCACAAATTGAATACACCAGTCAACCCATAGGCTTGTTCAGTGCTTTCTTCTTCTTCTTCTTTGGACCAACGTAACCTTGTTCCACTTGCATGTATAGATATAAATCTATTCATTCTCCTTTTAGCTATAAATACATCTATTTCTCTTCCTTTGTTGCGTGTACAGAATTAGCAGTCACAAAATGAGGAGTTTATCATTGTGTTGCCTTCTTTGTCTCCACCTCTTTCTCTTTCTCTTTCTCTCTCTTTCTTATTATTCCTTTGCTTTCCCATCATGTCGTCTTGACCAAAGCTCATCCTTACTAGACTTCAAAAACTCATTTTCCATTCAAAAACCCCTTCCTTCTTTTGAAACTTCTGAGGTTTGTGATCTTTTAGAAACCATATCATACCCAAAGACATCAACTTGGAAAAATGGAACAAATTGTTGCTTATGGGATGGTGTCACTTGCAATCCATTGGGTCATGTGATTGGCCTCAATCTTAATTGTAGCTGGCTTCATGGTAAACTCCTTCCCAACAATTCTCTCTTTCAGCTTATCCATCTTCAAAGGCTTGACCTTAATAGCAATAACTTTGATGGGTCTCAAATATCACCCACTTTTTCACAACTTGCAAGTTTAACACACCTATCCTTGTGTGCTTGTAATTTTACTGGTGAAGTTCCATATCAGATTTCTCATCTTCACAAATTGGTTTCACTTCATATCTATGAGTTTTTCAATCATCTAATTCTTACAGAAAACACTTGGGAGAGGGTCACAACAAATATCACTCAAATAGAAGATCTTGATCTGGTTGGTGTGGATATGTCATCGATACCTATGAGTCATCTATTAAAGAATATTTCCTCTTCTTTGGTGTCTCTTGAACTTCTTGATGCTGGATTACAAGGGAATTTGGATGAAAAATTATTTTCATTGCCCTACCTTCAGGAGATATGTTTGGGATATAACCCAAATCTCACAAGCTATCTGCCCAAGTCTAATTGGAGCAATTCCATTAGAAGTTTGGATCTCCATAACACGAGGTTCATAGGAAAGTTGCCTCGTTCCATTGGCTTTATGAGTTCATTAAATGAGTTGTTTCTCTCATCATGTCAATTCACCGGAGAACTTCCACCATCCTTTTGGAACCTTACCCAGCTTACTTATTTGTCCCTCTCAAACAATAATTTCTCTGGTCAAATCTCATCATCACTTTCCCATCTTCAAAATCTCACTCATCTTCATTTATCTTCAAATAAGTTTATTGGCCAATTTCCGTATTCAATCTCAGAACTTAAAAATCTCCAAGATCTAGATTTGTCAAACAATGGCTTCCATGGAACAATTCCTTCTTGGTTGTTTACTCTGCCATCTTTGAATCATCTGAATTTAGGTTCTAACCAATTCAATGGTTCTATTGGTGGTGAAATATCCACTTACTCACTAAGAATTCTTGATGTGTCTAGCAATAAGTTGTATGGCTCAATTCCAAGGTCAATTTTTCATCTTCCAAACCTTACATTCCTGAATGTTTCTCACAACTTTCTCACTGGAAATATGTCATCACACAAATATTCATGGAAAAACATGTACTCTCTTGACTTAAGTCACAACTTCCTTCAAGGAGAGCTCCATTCTTCTATTTGCAATGCAAGCCAACTTGATATTCTTAACTTGTCCAATAATATATAACTTCATCGGCACTATTCCACAATGTATTGTTGGCTCTAACCTCATCCTTTCTGTGTTGGATTTACAAATGAATAAGTTCTCTGGAATTGTGCCTCAATCATTCGAAGTGGGAAACAATTTAAGAACCCTTAATCTTAACGGAAACATTTTGCAAGGGTCAATCCCTCAATCTTTGGTCAATTGCACAAGGCTTAGAGTCTTGGATCTTGGAAACAATAACATAGAGGATGTATTTCCCCATTGGCTACAAGCTCTAGAAGAATTGCAAGTGCTTGTTCTTAGACACAATAAGTTGCACGGTTTCATCCCCAATTTTAGGGACAATAGAAGCCACGCCTTCCCTAAGTTAAGAGTACTTGACCTATCTAGCAACAACATGAATGGTCCTTTACCTCCA
Source organism: Acacia pycnantha (assembly GCA_025563575.1). Classification (NCBI taxonomy): domain Eukaryota; kingdom Viridiplantae; phylum Streptophyta; class Magnoliopsida; order Fabales; family Fabaceae; genus Acacia; species Acacia pycnantha. The sequence continues at coordinate 2,155,206 of JAMWYP010000095.1, read as the reverse complement.
TCATTCTTCAAATCTTTTGAAGCTATGAAAAAGTTAGATGGGAAAACTGGCTTGCACTACTTGGATGAAAACTCTAGCAATAGTATTGGTACTTATCATGACTCTATTGAGTTGATTTGGAAAGGATCGGACATTCATCTAGAAAAGATTTTGACTATTTTCACAAGCATTGATTTATCCCACAACATGTTTGAGGGTGAGATTCCACAAGTTATTGGGGAGCTTCTTGCATTGAAAGGTGTCAATCTTTCACATAATAGGCTCACTGGTGCAATTCCTGCCTCAACAGGAAATTTGAGGAATCTGGAATGGTTGGATTTGTCATCAAACAACTTAACTGGAAAAATTCCTGTAGAGTTGACTAATCTCAATTTTCTTTGTGTCTTGAATCTTTCAAGGAATCAGTTTGAAGGTTGCATTCCTAGAGGTCAACAATTTGAGACTTTCTCAAGTGATTCATTTAAAGGAAACAAAGAGTTGCGTGGTTTTCAACTTATGATTTCGTGCACCACACATGAGGAAAGAGAAGAACCACTTCCAAGTTCAGAAGTTGGATTTGAATTTGGATGGAAACCTGTGGTGTTGGGATATGTGTGTGGAGCTGCATTTGGAGCAACATTGTTTCAACTTGTGATGTTTAGTGGCAAACCTCTATGCGTTGTAGGTCTGGTGAATGATATGCTAATGAAGAGGAAGAGAAGGGTTAGAAACCATCCATGATAGTTATATGCTAAATTCTCTTTTCTTTTAAGAAATAAATGTTCAATTCCTTTTGCTTTTATGGGAAAGAAAAATAAAAGTTACTATGCTTTTTGCTTAATATTTTAGCAAACTTAATTTTGGGGAGATCACAATCTTTTTTCTATTCGATTTTCTTATCATAATTTCCTAAAACAATTCTTTTTTAAATGAAAAAATACCTCACCAAAACCACCACTGTAATACCCCGAAATTTGAATTAGGGAATTTAAGGGCCAAAGTGCCAAAATGACCAAAATACCCCTGGGAGGAGTAAATAACTTAGGAAAATGGTGAAAAATCCTAAAGGGCAATGAAATAATTATTTAAATTGAGAGAGCGTATATCTCTAATTTTGGTAATTTAATAAATTACAAACTTGGAGAAATTGTAGAAGAATGCTCAAAAAGTGGTAAATGACCAAAATACCCTCACAAATTCTAGTATAATGAAAGAGACATGGAAACACAAATGTCAATGCAAGTGTTATGAGGTAATAAGATATTCTAAAATTATCAACAAGTGATAATTAAGTAATTAGGTAATTACTGGCTAATTACTTAAGCATAAGCAAAGGAAATTCAGGAATAATTATGTAAGACCCTAAAATTGGTGGTTTTTGGGTCGAAAATTAGTAAAAATATATTTACTAATTACTTGGAAATTTTGGAGAAAAATAGTTGAGTTTAGGTATTTTTAAGCCTAAATGCAAGAATGGACCAATAGGAGAATTTTGTAAAAATTATGTAAAAATAATTATTTAATTAATTAAATAATTAATTAAATAATTAATCAAAAAAAAACGAAATAAAAAAAAAGGGCAGAAAAAAAAGAAAAGAAAAAAAAAATTGATGAATGAAAAAATAAATTGTTGCAACTTGCAAATATTTTAATATTATAATTAATTAAAGTAAAAAATGATGAATAGTAATTTAATATTTAGGAAACGGATCCTATCTAGAGATCTAGGAATGAGATTTCCAAAGTCAGGGTAAAATATTGATCAGTGGAATTTTATCTTCCGTTAGACTCTTACGGAAGTTAATTCTGAAGCCGTTTGTGCATTTTCCTAATAAAACAAAATAGGGAAAAATGCATATAGGCATATTTTTGGATATGAAGAAAATAAATTCTAACTCAACAGCTAGGAATGAGTTTGAATTTATCTGGACATATTTGGAATCAGTGGATTTTTCTGAAGAAGTTGATGATTTCAGAAATGCGTTCTGAAACCGGACGCGCTCGGACACGTTTTTCGAGAAACTTCAACCGGATTTGTTGGAACCTGTAAGAGACCGAAATCTAAGTTCAATTAGATATTATTGATGAGAAAGAGAAGATCTTCAAAGTTTTGATTTCAGAATTTTGAGATTTTATGAGATTACGCGAATCGGAGTGCCGATCGGGAGCTTTATCGATGCAAAGCTTCTAGAATGCACAACTTGTCTCACAAGTTGGTGACTCATGAGGGGCTGAACGAAAATAAGCTTTACTTGGCTGCAAATCATCCACCAAAACCCTAGGTTTCCATGGTTCAAAATGAATTAGAAGGAGTTGGAAGATTACCCTTTTACCCTTGCATTTTCCCTATAAATAGCCAAGGATCCTCTTCATATTTTGCACACCAAAACCCAAAGAGGCAATTTGAAAGTAGAGAGAAGTTTTAGAGAGAGGAGCTGCGGGAAATTTTGCAGCGAAGCTCTGGGTAAGTTTTTCTGCACCGAGCTTTAAGCTTTCATAGTTCTTTCAATAGTTAGAGTAGTAATGTTAGATTAGTTTTTAATCTTCTGAGTATGATTAGATATCATATGATAGGGGTATTTTATTCTTTAATTTCGAAAATTATGATTGGGTCGAAGTTCTGGCAAAATTTTGAGAAGAAAATTAGTCAAAGTAACGAAGTGCTGGCGAAATTCCGCCGATTAGGGGTATAGGGGCAAAATGGTAATTTTTACCTAAAATGCCAGTTATGATGTCAAATCACTAATAAATGTGATAATACTCCTATAGGACATCAGAAACCTTGATCTCTGCCGTTCTGTTTGTCCGACGTGTCATTGTTGGACGTTTCACAGTTTTCCGTAAACGTGCCAATTCCGCCAGAATTGCTGACGTTCGTCAACGAATGTACGTTCGCGTACTGGTAACCTTAACTCTTGTGTTTATGGTATGCATATATGTGATGATATGATGTGTGAATAGTTTGGTGCCGAAGGCAAGGCTAGTCTACGTGGGTGTGCCATTTAGTCGCCAGTAAAGTCGGTGAGGCCCTATGGTAGACACTTACAGGCCATTCTATTCGGTGCTATACGCACCGTGTCTTTGGAATTGTACTTAGGTTTACTATATGTGATAGGTACATTCATGGATAGAGACTATGTTTAGGGTCACCGACTCGGATAGAGGTTCTGTCTAGAGTCACCGACTCGGATAGGGATTCTGTTTAGGGTCACCAATTATACATAACGGATAGAGGCTCTGTCTAGGGTCACCGACTCGGATAGGGATTCTGCTTAGGGTCACCGATTATACATACTGTTTTACACTTATGTTCATACATCTGCTTATGCTCTTGTATTGTTTGAGCTGTTGAAATTGAGGATGTCTGTTGGCTGTATGTGTATATATGAACATGATGTTAACCGTTACCTGAGATCCAATGGGGCAAATTGGATATCAGCTATAGCTTCAGGGTCTGGAGGATCAAAGGCCGAGGAGAGAAGCAAGCAGTAGAAGACCCAGCTGAAGACTTCCTTTTGTTGTTCCATGGGAAGCCTTCCCTTTTGTTGTTATACATTTCTTTTGAAACACTCGGTTACAGTACCGCTGTTGTAAATAGCCAGCCAGACTTATGGCACTTTATATATACATATCAGTTACTCATATGCTCCGTTGCTCTACTCTGATGATTTTGAAATGATGTTTTTGAAAAAAAAAAATTATACTGCTTTTGAAAAGTCGGGTTGTTACAACCACTCTTTTGTATGTGGTCGATTTGTGTTCTTTTTCCCTCCTCTTTATTTGGTTCACATGCTACTTTCTGACGCTAGGATCTTGGTCCTTCAGATAAAGCGTTTATTTTTATGTTATTTAAAAAACATACAAAAAATGAATTATATATAAGTTCAAGAAGAGCAAAGACTTTGGCTATTTACCGGATTTGTTATTTATTGATTTGTATTGATTGGTCCCTATCGCTTTTAGTAATCTATTTTTGCGTAGTACGTAATTTTCATGTCATAATTAAAATTAAGTGTAACTAAATTTTAGTTTTAGCGTTTTTGCGGGGTTTTCAATACTAGTTGTATAATTTCCATCTTACAAACACACACACACACACAAAACTTGCTTTTAAGTTTATTGATAATTAAAAATTACATTTTACTCGTTTTTTAATTAAGTTTTAATTGTGCAATTGTCTTACAACTGAACGGATCAAATTAAAGTGCTAGGTTGTGCCTCAAAGAAAAATACCACTAATAAAAGAATACCCGCTACCAACAAAAAAAAGTGAGAGACATGTTTTTGGGCAAAAATCTTTCAGAGTTCACTGTTAACATTACATGGTAAGTGCGCGCGGGGGGTCATTTTAGGTAATGCAATCTATTTCTTCAAGAAAATTATTTACGACAGTATATTGTTACATCAACAGGGAGTTATATTATTTCTATTTCTTATCACGTGATCTTAATGTTTATTTTGGTCAAAAGGAAATTTATATTAATACTAATATTAAAAGTTACAACAAAGCATACCAATTACACTGTGAAAACAAACTGGAACAAGAAGACTACAAAATACAATAAAATCAAAACAAATGTAAGGAAAGCTAATCACCACAAAACAGGTGGGAATAAATGTAACATCTCATTTTCAAAAGCAGTATAATTTTTTTTTTCATCAAAACACCATTTCAAATCATCAGAGTAGAGTACCGGAGCGTAAGAGTAACTGATATATATTCAAAGTACCCACGGTAGCATGTCTTGCTGTTTAAACAGCGGTACAAGAGTGTTTCAAAAGTAATATATGACAGAAAGAAGTCTTCAGCCGGGTCTTCTATGCGGCTTGCTTGCCTCTATCCTCGGTCCTCGGTCCTTCCGACCCTGAAGCTAAGTTAAGAGCTGAGGTCCGCACCGGACCCCAGGTAACGGTTAACCTCATATTTACATATACAGTATATAGACCACAGTCATTCACCATATTAACAATATAATAGATGTATCACACGGAGTGCATGTAGATGTACCACACGGAGTGCATATAGATGTACCACACGGAGTGCATATAGATGTATCACACGGAGTGCATGTAAATGTATCACAAGGAGTGCATGTATCCAAAAGCACATAACAATACTCACAACATATCAATAGACCATCAACCACAAGTACGCATACAACACTCATACTACATACATGCATACAGTAAACATCAGAGTTAGTGTTACAGTACGCGAATGTACCTTCGTTGACGGAATTTCGGTACGACGGTCGGTTAGAACGTAATCAGGGATATCCTATAAGGACAATAGCACATTTATTAATGATCAAGCATTATGACGGACATTTTAGTCATAAAATGACCATTTTACCCCTAACCCCACTAATTGGCGGAATTTCGCCAGAGCTTCGCTACTTTAACTCCCAACTTTCAGAAACTCAATCCCTACTATGTTTTTACCTCGTCAGGCATCTTTCAATGCAATGAGGCTTAAAAACAAGAATAGGAATTTCATTTCCTACTTCCTAGATCTAACTAACATTCCTACTAAAACTACCGAACAAAAGACTAAAACTTAAAAGCTAAGGACCGAAAAACTTACTCAGGGCTTCGCTACAAATTTCTCCGGACTCCTCCTTCTCTCTTCATTCTCTCTATTTTGAAACTTGCTCTTGAAATTGGTGTGAGAATTATGTCAAGAGCTCATGGCTATTTATAGAAGTTTGTGAGGGTATTTTGGTAATTTTCCAACTCCTTCTCCTTTAATTTTTGGCCATGGAATCTAAAGCACTTTTTGAAACTCATTCTCCTCCATGGAATGTGTGTGCCGACCTCCCCCCCTGTCACCTTCAAAATTGTGATTTCATGCATGTGACATCATCCATTACTTTATGGATTTCTACGATAATTCCCCCTATCGGTGTTCTAATCGCGTAATCTTGAAGAATCTTAGAAATTCCTTAGCATAGCCCTGAAGATCTAAACTTCCTCTTTAAAAGTATCTGGGTTAACTAAATTTTTTATTTCATTCAGGGTATTCCGTTGCCTGCCGAAGATTTTCGGATAAACGCCGTCGGTTACGGAAATCACTTTCGGTAACACCAACTTCTGGATAAAAATTCATTGATTCCTAATATATCCAGATGTTTTCTACTTATCTCAAGGATTTCAAGATAGGATTTAATTTCTATCGGTTCTCATTTATCCTATTTTTTTTTCACAAAAATCCCTTTCTACTTTATCACTTTTCCACCAACTTGCTTTATGCTTTCACACATACCCTACATACATATTTTCTCTCTCTTCCCTCTTCACAATTTCGCATGGCATGGCATCTTTTTTGACAAAAGATGTTGCTTCCCACTTGCCTCAATATCCCATGTGCATGTGTTCTTATTGGTTGTTGCAACTTTTGACTCTTTCAACATCTTCTACAACAAGTTCATGACTTCATCTTTTCTCATTTACTCCTTCCTATTTTCGAAATGCATGGGCACTTCTTGGCCAAGGAAATTGTTTCCCCCACTTGTCAAAATATCATATGAATAAAGTGTTCCTATTGGCTTGTGCATCATTTGACTTTTCTATAACTTCTACACTAAGTTTCCATTTTAATTGCCACTCAATTTTCCTTTTGTTTTTCTTCATAATTTCGGCTAGCTCTTCCCCCCAAAACAAGATGTTGACTTTTCAAACTTTGCTTTATTAATTAATCCATGCTTTAATTCATCTAATTAGATAATTATCCTATTGGCTAATCCTTTGTTTAGCAACCTTTTAGGATTAGGGATTTCCATGTACTTAATCTCACATATTTTACTTAATCTTTCTTGATTAATTAGAAAGTATATTTTATACTAATTTAGCCACTAATCATTTGATTAAAGGGTTTTTACATAATTATCTTGAATATTCTCTTGATTCATGCTTAAATAATCAGCCTATAATTATTTATTTAATCCCTCACTAATTGTTGATAATTTTCTCATTTAGAATTAATCATTATATCACAACTATTGGACTGACATTGGTATTTTATATCCCATGTAAAATATTAAAAATCATGGGGTCCTTTTGGTCCTCCAAATACTTTTTGATTTTTGCCTCATTATTTCCCAAGGGAAATAATCCCAAAAATTATCTAAATTAGAGACAACATACTCTCTAATTTTTAACAAATATTTTATTGCCTCTTTGGATTTATCATAGTATTTTACGACTCATAGATTCACTTAAGGCTTGTTTGGCATTTTATCTCTTCTAATTTCCATAGAAATTACCTTGGAAAATAAGATAATTAAAATTTATTATTTGAAACCACATATTCACCTATTTCCAATAGGTATTATCATAGATGTGATTTTTAGGGTATTACAATAAAAGTAACATCAAAAGCTTCAACGGCTTCCTGAACATCCAAGGTTAGAAGTGACATAAAAGAAGGTGTTGGTTGCAAAATCCACCCTATAATTGTGATGGGGCCTTTTCGGCCAATAAGATTGGTGCTGCTATTGGAGTTATTTGTAGGGATCATTTTGGTGATTTTAGATGGGGTTTTATGAATAAGTAAAATCCATCTCTGCATTTATGACTGAAGCTTTAGCTCTGAAGAGGGCACTGATGCTCGCTGTTGATCTCGGTCATGATAATGTTGTTTTTGAAACCGACTGTCTTTCTCTTCTTGAATGTGTTGATGCTAAATCTCCAGATATGATTGATTGGAGGAGTAGGAGCATTATGTTCGATATTTTTCGTCTTTTGGTGACCAAGGTTGGGTTCTCTCTGTCCTTTACCTCAAAGGGGGTAATCATGCCTCTGACCTTATTGCAGTAGATGATTATGAAGGGGTGTGCCCGATTAGGTGGGTCTTACAACCAACACCTTATTTGCTTTCACTTCTAGCTTTAGACTCCCAGAAGGCGGATGTTGTTCCTCATGATGATGCCCCTCTCCCTAATCACTCATTAAGTGGTGATTGTTTGTAGTTTGTTTTATTTATGTGTATTTTGTTTTGTTTGTAATTCATAGACTTGTCTATTCTTTTGATGTTGTTTTTCTTCTTGTTATTATATTTAGGGAAAAACACTTCTCATGTTGTAGGAGAAGTGTTTTCTCATGTCACACACACATGAAATGGTGGGACCCACATATATACATATATAATTAGCATTTTGTATATTTGTGTGTGAGTGTGTGTGCAGATAGAGGACTTCTTTAACAAAGGGGAGCGTACCAAGACAAAAACAATCAGACAAGACGAACATCGTGAGATGAGCCTCAAGCCCAAAAGGAATGGAATAGAAGAGGCTAGCCAGTTAGAGCCGGGAAATCGGGCCGAGCCCATCGGGCCGGCCCGTTTAAGCCCTAACCCGTCAAGGGCCGGGCTTGAAAAATAGACGAGATATTTGAAATTGGCTTGTAGGGCCAGCCCTGAAGGGCCTTGGGCTTAAACGGGTTAGCCCTGGAGGGCCACGGGCCGGCCCTGCAGGCCTTTTTCACTGTAACTTTTTTTTTTCCTTTTTTAATTTATTAGTGTGTGTGTATATATATATATATATATATATATATATATATATATTTGTTATAAAATTATTTATCCATTTAACTATAAATATATAATAACTATACCCTAATTTTATGATTTAGTTTATTATTTGTTTCAAATAAAGAATATGGATGTGTTCATGATACGAGAGAAGAAATTCATTATATTCTTACTCATGAGCCAGAGGCTACTACTCAAAGTGAAGAACAATAAAATGTCGTTGAAATTGATGATAGTGACTAAGATGACGACAATAATAGTCATCGTACTAATGTTACTGAGTGGTATGCTTTTTATGTTTTATATGAGTTATTTGTGAATATATAGTTTGCTTTTAATTATGAATTAGTGACTGTATTTATTTATTGGATGGTTTGTGTTGTAATTTACTAATTATATATATATCACTCAGTGCGACACGGCTCTTTCTCTTATCCCTTAACGTTCAGGAAACGCGTTGTCTGTTGTCCTTTTATTTATACTGATCCCACGGTTTCAGAGGCGAGCATACCTCACTTTTCTCACCGCGTTGGGCATTGATTGATCCATGAGTGATTTTTGTTATTTCATAAATTTGAGCATCACTCCGATGGATTGATTTTTTGGACAATTTTCTTTTACTATTTATAAGATAAATACGTGAGATTTATCTTGGCTCATTTATATAAAAAAAACTTGTAAAACTACGATTGTGTGGTTTCTCAGATAATCATTAAATCACATATGTACTATGGATTTTTATCTGAACCCTGTTCACTGTAATGTTTTATAGATATAAGCATTTGTAATGTATTAAAAATATGGAATGGAATTTGAGAATTAAAATCATTGTCACAAATTGAATACACCAGTCAACCCATATGAGGCTTGTTCAGTGCTTTCTTCTTCTTCTTTAGACCAATGTAACCTTGTTCAAGGTATATATATAAATCTACTCATTCTCATTTTAGCTTATAAATACATCTATTTCTCTTCACTTGTTGCGTGTATAGAATTATCAATCACAACATGAGGAGTTTATCATTATGTCGGCAAACCAATTAATTTGCAGCATAAAATGTAGGAATGGATTTATCGCTAATCCGTCGGTACTTTGGTAATGAACAACTTTGAAATCAACTATATTGAGAATGTGTAATTAAATTCAACAGATTACAGACTATTTGTAACATCCCAATTTCAGAGCCAATTTTTTTTTTTTAAACATCAGAGTAGAGCATTGAATAAAAACATTGAGTAACTGATTATAACAATAACAGTGGCGTGTCTTCCTGTTCATAAAGATTAATACATTATCTGATTATGACTTTACATCTCATCGGCCGATCATTACTCGGTCTTCACGTGGTCTTCATCTTCATGTGTGATGTCTGCTCTGCTTACTCTTATCCTCCGTCCATGGTCTCTCTCTCCAGACCTTGATGTGATGCTATAGTAAGAGCTGAGATCCAACGTTCATCGGATCTCATTATATAACACTTTATGTTTCAACAGATATTTCTATGATTACAGCAATGATACATGATCATTTAATAACAACTACCCTACAAGCAAAGTTATTTGTCTGCACTTTAATTGTGTGCCACGATGTACTGACGTGTCCGTAGCGCTAGGAAAACTCTAACGGCATTATATTTACTATAACCCGTAAAGTCGTAAGTGATTATCTAAGTTTATTACCTTAGTCACCGTGCATGGCCCGAATGCAGTTCCACCCATGGCTTAGGAAACTATCCGTACCATATATAAGCAGACTATAAGCATCAGAGTCAGTATTACAGTACGCCGCGAACGTACCTTCGTTTGATGGTACTTCGGTACTTTTGACGGAAATGGCATGTTTACTAAAACGGCGAAACGTCCAATACGGCTCGTCGGACAACGTAACGGCAGCAAATCTGAGTTTTCGATGTCCTATAAGAGTAATATCACTTTCATTAGTGATTTGACACAATAATCGGCATTTTAGGTAAAAATTACCATTTTGCCCTATACCCCTAATTTGGCGGAATTTCGCCAAAGACTTCGTTACTTTGGCTCCGATTTTTCCAAAATTTTGCCAGAACTTCGACGCCATCTTGATTTTCGAAAATAAAGACTAAAATAGCCCTCCCATATGATATCCAATCATACTTGAAAATTTAAAGGCTATTCTAGCATTACAACCCCTACTTTTGAAAGAACTACAAAAGCTTCAACTTTTCGGAGACTCGATCCCTACCATGTTTTTACCTCTTCAGGCATATTTTTCAATGCAATGAGGCCTAAAAACAAGAATAGGAATTTCATCTCCTACTTCCTAAATCTAACCAACAATTCTACCAACTACCGAACTTAAAAACTAAAGCCCGAAAGACTTACCCGTTGAAGACTTTCTTCACAATTTTTCCAGAGCTTCTCTCTCTTCTTTCTCCCTCTAAGATTTCGGCCAAGGCAAGGAGAGAATGGTGTGAAGAATTCATGAAGAGCTCTTGGCTATTTATAGAAAATCAAAGGGATACAAAAGGAATTTTCCAACTTGTTTACAACCATGGAAATTCAACATGAAAATGGAGTAAATTCCTTGTCCATGGAGCATCTTGGCCGAAATAATTGGGGAGAACTTTCAAAATTCTGGATTTACAACTTTGAAGACATGTTCTCACTTACTAGAAATGTCCAAGTTAACCTAAATTTTGATTCCATATAGGGCTCCAACAGTCCAGTTGAAGTTTTCTCGAGAAACGTGCCCGAACGTGTCCGATGTCGAAACGTATTTCTGGAATCATCAACTTCTTCAGAAAAATTCACTGATTCCAAATATGTTCATATAAATTCAAACTCATTCCTAGATGTTGAGTTAGAATTTATTTCCTTCATATCCAAAAATGTGCCTATCTGCATTTTTCCCTACTTCGTCTTACTAGGAAATTGCACAATCGGCTTCAGAATTTACTTCCGGAAGAGCCTAATGGAAGATAAAATTCCACTGATCAATATTTTATCCTGACTTTGGAAATCCTATTCCTAGATCTCTAGATAGGATCCGTTTCTTAATTTCTACATTACTATTCACCACTTTAAATTATATTATATAATAATTGCAAGTTGTAAGAAAAATTAGATATTAAAATTTATCTTCATTTTCCTTTCTTTTCTTTTTTTTTCCTTTTCCTTTCTTTTTTTCTGCCCATTATTATTATTATTTTTTTATTTTTTTATTTTTTTTAATTTCGTTTTTTATTAATTATTTAATTAATTATTTAATTAATTAAATAATTATTTTTACATAATTTTTTACAAAATTTTCCTATTGGTCAATACTTTGATTTAGGCTTAAAAATACCTAAAATCAACTATTTTTCTCCAAAATTTCCAATTAATTAGTAAACATATCTTTACTAATTTTAAAACAAAAACCACTAATTTTAGGGTTTTACATAATTACCTGTGAATTTCCTTTACTTAAGCTTAAGTAATTAGCCAATAATTTCCTAATTACTTTCTTATCAATAGTTGATAATTTTCTTACTTAGGATGCTTCATTACCTCATAACTTTAGCCCTGACATTTGTGTTTCCATGTCTCTTTCAATATATTAGAATTTGTGAGGGTATTTTGGTCATTTAACACTTTTTGAGCATTCTTATTCAATTTCTCCAAGTTCATAATTATTAAATTACCATAATTAGAGATAATATACTCCCTCAATTTTAATAATTATTTCCTTACCTTTTAGGATTTTTCACAATTTTCCTAAGTATTTATGTCCCTTAGGGGCATTTCCGTCATTTGGCACTTTGGCCCTTAGATTCTCTAATTTCCCAGAGATTTTCCTTTAGAAAATAAAATAATTATAACTTAATATTTGATATCTCATATTCACCTACTTTCTATAGGTATAATTTTACCAAATTATGATATGTATTTTTGGGGTATTACACTATTTATCTTATAATTTGGGCTAATCAGGAAGCATTTTCCATGAAAAAACGAAGCTAAAAGACGTATGTGAAAAGATTAGGGAAGAAGATTAAAGTTGAAAGTCTTTTATGAATATTGATTTTGTTGGTCAATTAATGTTTATATGGGAATGGATTATGCGTTCCTTTTCCTCCTTTTTATGTATACTGATGATGCGGTTTCAGACGTAGCTTTTTGCGTTGGCTAAAAACAAAAAAGTGACCTAACTCTTTTCAGAGGCTAACAGACCGCCTAAAAAAATTATACTCTGTTGGTTATTATGGCCGCTTGGATTAACAGTGTTTGATAGTAGCTTATTTTCAATTTAATTTTTATAAACATAATTTATGTATGAATTAATGGTGGTGGAAGTGACTTTTTTTTCCAAATTGAAAATTGTTTAGATTATTATTTGAAAAGTCAGTTGAGATAAAAAAAAAAAAAAAAGACTGAAAGTGACAAGAATATTAATTTATAATGCGTTGTTTGGATTGAAGTAATTTATTTTCAATTTGATTTTTATGAACATTAGACCTGATAAAAGTCAGATTATAAATTTGATTTGTGTTTATTTTAGCGGCTGTGCTTGACCAAAAAACAAGTTTGACGGTTGATATCATTTTGTCGATTTTCCCTTATGGGATTTAAGTACAATTTTCTTAATTTGAATTCAAGAAATATACATATATACGCACCACACATTCAGTAGAGATATTAGTTGAGAGAAATTTATAGATGTGACAAGACTAAAATACCTAATTCTCAACATGTGAAAGTAAACTAAAAATCCTCAATATATTTATAACTACATATAAATAAGAGAGGAGAAACTAAAACAAAGACTAAAACAAATAAGAGAGGAGAAACTAAAACAAAAGGAGATAGAATACTTACGAAGCATCTTGAATAGATCCAGCAATCAACTTTTACCTTTCTCTCACTCTCTCTCTCCCAAACACTCTCACGAAGGCTGTGGGTATCAAGTGTGTGTGTATTTTAATAGGGTGAGGCCGTGAGGGGTCTGATGGGTATTCTATGACCCATTCGGCCATTTCCAAATAGTGGGTCACGGCCCACTATTTGATTTGGCATGTGTTTTTTTTTGGGTACTTTCCTTCTTTATTTTTTTGGTTTTATGTTATCTGATATTTATACACACGTATTTTTTAACACTTCTGAAAAAAAAAAATAATAATCTAAGCTTATTTTATTCAAATAAAATTTTTCATAAAATTTAAATAATTTAAATAATTTATTTTGAAGGCAACACTTTAAATACTTTCAGTTTATCGCATTCGAACCGATCTTCTTAATTTTTCTTTTCGGAAGATTTAATTAGTTTTAAATAAATTCTCCTTACTCAAATAATAACATGATATATTTCAATTTTCTTGAAATAATTTCATTCCCCTCTAATCAATATTAAATATTTTCTGTCTTTAATTTTATACTTCTTTAAGAGATGCTTGGATTTTCCAATTATCATTATTTGGATTTTCCAAATAAATTTCAAACAATGAATTCATTTTATATTACTCTAAATTTTTATTTAATTTATAAATCACAACCTCACTTTTAAATTTCAAAAGATAAAATTCAGGATGTTACAAAAAATTGAGTTAAAAGGCTTAGAAGTCAATGATTATATCGGAATAACTTTGTGAGATGGAAGTGACGTTATTGAGAGCGTTAAAAAATTTGATTGGATTGGCATTTGTTGCTTTTATCAGCAGACTTAATAAAATATATTTACACTAATTAATTTATTTTTTAAAATATAATATATATGAAAATTTCAAATATGTCATACTTGTTATGAAAATAAGAAAAGTTTGAGAAATTGAAGATGAGAGAGATGGAGAAGATAAGAGAAAATAATTAATAAAATTATCAACATTTATAACAAAATTAGAATAATATGGAAAAAAACAAAATAAAAGAGTTAATTTTACTAACTTCAACTCTTCAAGTGCCTAACTTTGTAAATGCTTGAGCAAAAACCTTAAAGATGTAGCAAAATCTTCCACAAGGCGCGTGAGAAATGAATTTGTGAAAAATGGTAAACTGAGGGGTGATGACGCCTTTAAAGAGTTGACATTTAGTGATTTTACAAAATACCACTACTAAATTTTGATATTTAGAGGTTTCAAAAAAAATTCACTACCTCAATCGTTACCAATTAAGAAACTATATCTTGTGCAACGTGAAATTTTGTAACGGTTTTATATAACTGCTACAACAGACCCTCTACATTCTGTAGTAGTCTTTATGTATAACCGCTACAAATATGCATCACTCTGCATTTTGTAGTGGTCTTTTTTCATATAAACCCTACAAATTAACCGCTACAAATTTGGCGCCAACTTGGTGCCAATTTCTATAGCGGTTTTTCTTATAACCATTACAAATGACATTTATTAACTAGCACCCAACTTGGCGCGAGTCATGCCGTTTCAAATTTGTAGCGGTTTCGGAATGAGCTGCTACCAATCCTTTTATTTGTAACCGTTACAAAATAACCGTTACGAATTGACAATTTGGTTTTTTGGTAGTGAATGGAGGTTGTATTCAGTTTCGATTAGTATGGTCTAAGTTAGGAAGAAATGAAACTAAAAACAACGGAAGGATTAGGTGAAGAACAATCAAACTAAAAGTTATTAATGTATAATGAATTTGTAGGTCAATTAATGTTTGTATGTGGTCGATTTGTGTTTTTTTGGGCTTTCAATACTAGGTTTACAATTTCCATGTTACAAACAAACACACACAAAACTTGCTTTTTATTGATAATTAAAAATTACATTTAATTCTTTTTTAATTAAGTTTTAATTGTGGAATTGTCTTACAACTTGACGAATCAAATTAAAGTTTTAGATCGTGCCATTGAATAAAATTATCACTAATAAAAAGATATCTGTTACCAACTAAAAAAAGTGAGACGTGTTTTAGCAAAAATCTGTCAGTTCATTTTTAACAGGGAAGATTCATATAAGGGCCCAATTAAGACCCAAAATTTCAAAAAGGCCCCAACAACTTTCACATACTAAAAAGGGCCCTAGGGCCTTTTCTGGTATAAACGTTAACAACTAAAACAGCCCGATTAACAACAAAATCAATACCCGTTAACAACTAAATCAGTCGCATTAACAACAATATTTTAACAACTAAATCAGTCACTTTAACCACAATATCAGCCCCGGTTAACAACTAAATCAGTCAGATTAACAACTAAAGTTTTAATGAAAAATCTCAGAAAAGGCCCTAGGGCCCTTTTTGATATGTGAAAGTTGTTGGGGCCTTTTTTAAAATTTTGAGCCTTAATTAGCCCCTATATGAATTTTCCCTTTTTAAGATTACATGACAAGTGCGCGCGGTGGAATACTACAGTATATTGGTACAATCAACAGGGAGTTATATGATTTCTATATCTTATCATGTGATCTTTATCACTCAGTGCGCTCTTTTTCTTATCCCTTAAACGTTCACGAAACGGCGTTGTTTGTTGTCCTTTTATTTAATTTGACCAAAAAAAAAGTCTCCTTTTATTTATGCTGATCACGCGGTTTCAGACGTAGCTTTTGTCTTTGGCAAAAAAAAAAAAAAAAAAAAAAAAAAAAAGTGACCCAATTTTTGTCAGATGCGAGCAGACCACCTAAAAAAGTATACTTATTGCGAGCAGACCCAACTTTTTTTTTTTTTTTTTGCATTGAGCATTGATTGATCCATGTCACTGCATTTTGTTATTTCATAAATTTGAGCATCACTGGACAATTTTTTTACTATATCCTATCCATTTTAACTACATCACATATTAGCTCAATGATTATGGTAAAAAATTTTAACTTTACCTTCATTTATGAATGAATATTTTTCAACCCTTTATTTTCCCTCTATTTTTATTGGTACAATTAATATGGACAAAATTATCATAATCTCATTTATTACCTGAAAGAGGACTTATAAATAGACTAAACTTTTTGATCAAAATAAATTTATAAATAGAATTAGAATAGTATTTATAAAATAAATATGTGAGATTTATCTCGACTTGTAAAACTACAATTACCGTTTCCCATATAATCATTAAATCACATATGTACTATGGATTTTTATTTGAGCCCTGTTCACTGTAATGTTTTACAGATATAAGCATTTGTAATGTAATAAAAATATGGGATGTTTTGAGCAAAAAAAATATGGAATGGAATATGAGAATTAAAGTCATTGTCACAAACTGAATACACCAGTCAACCCATATGAGGTCTTTCTTCTTCTCTTTCGACCAACGGAATCTTGTTCCACTTGTATGTATAGATATAAATCTACTCATCATTCTCCTTTTAGCTATAAATACATCAACATCTCTTCACTTGCTGTGTGTATAGAATTAGCAATCACGAAATGAGGAGTTTATCACTGTGTTGTGTTCTTTGTCTCCAACTCCTTCTCTCTCTCTCTCTTTCTTATTATTCTTTTGCTTTCCCTTCATGTCGTCCTGACCAAAGCTCAGTCTTGCTAGACTTCAAAAACTCATTTTCAATTCAAAAACCCCTTCCTTCTTCTGAAACTTCTGAGTTTTGCGATTCTTTTGGAACCATATCATACCCAAAGACATCAACTTGGAAAAATGGAACAAATTGTTGCTTATGGGATGGTGTCACTTGCACTCCATTGGGTCATGTGATTGGCCTCAATCTTATTTGTAGCTGGCTTCATGGTAAACTCCTTCCCAATAATTCTCTCTTTCAGTTTATCCATCTTCAAAGGCTTGACCTTAGTGGCAATAACTTTGATGGGTCTCAAATATCATCCACTTTTTCACAACTTGCAAGTTTAACACACCTATCCTTGCGTGTTTGTAATTTTATTGGTGAAGTTCCATCTCAGATTTCTCATCTTCACAAATTGGTTTCATTTTATATCATTGAGCTTTTCAATCATCTAATTCTTAAAGAAAACACTTGGGAGAGACTCACAACAAATATCACTCAAATAAAGGATCTTGATCTGTCTGGTGTGGATCTGTCATCGATACCTTCGAGTAATCTATTCAAGAATATTTCCTCTTCTTTGGTCTCTCTTTGGCTTTTTGAGGTTGGATTACAAGGGAATTTGGATGAAAAATTATTTTCATTCCCCCACCTTCAGGAGATACATCTGGAAATTAACCCAAATCTCACTGGCTATCTGCCCAAGTCTAATTGGAGCAATTCCATTAGAATTTTGGCTCTCAGTTACACGAGTTTCACAGGAAAGTTTCCTCATTCCATTGGCCTTATGAGTTCATTAAATGCATTGTCTCTTGAATCATGCCAATTCACTGGAGAACTTACACCATCCTTATGGAACCTTACACAACTTACTTATTTGAGCCTCTCATACAATAATTTCTCTGGTCAAATCTCATCATCACTTTCCAATCTTCAAAATCTCACTAATCTTGATTTATCTTCAAATAATTTTATTGGCCAATTTCCATATTCAATTTCAGAACTTAAAAATCTCAAGTATCTATATTTGTCAAACAATGGCTTCAATGGAACAATTCCTTCCAGTTTGTTTACTCTGCCATCTTTGAATTATCTGAATTTAGGTTCTAACCAATTCAATGGTTATATTGGTGAAATATCCGCTTATTCACTAGAAATGATTGATGTGTCTAACAATAAGTTGAATGGCTCAATTCCAAGGTCACTTTTTCATCTTCAAAACCTTAAATTCCTGAATTTTTCTCACAATTCTCTGACTGGAAATGTCTTGTTGCATTACTTTTCATGGAAAAACCTGCATGGTTTTGACTTAAGTTACAACTCCCTTCAAGGAGAGCTCCATTCTTCTATTTGCAATGCAAGCAATCTTGATATTCTTAACTTGTCCAATAATAACTTCATTGGCACTATTCCACACTGTATTGTTGGCTCTAACCTCAGCCTTTCTGTGTTGGATTTACAAATGAATAACTTCTCTGGCATTGTGCCTCAATCATTCGAAGTGGGAAACAATTTAAGAACCCTCAATCTTAATGGAAACATTTTGCAAGGGTCAATACCTCAATCTTTGGTCAATTGCACAAGGCTTAGAGTCTTGGATCTTGGCAACAATAAGATAGAGGATGTATTTCCTCATTGGCTCCAAGCTCTAGAAGAATTGCAAGTACTTGTTCTTAGACAGAATAAATTGCACGGTTTCATCCCTAATTTTAGTGACAACAGAAGCCACGCCTTCCCTAAGTTAAGAGTACTTGACCTATCTAGCAACAACTTGAATGGTCCTTTACCTGCATCATTCTTTAAATCTTTTGAAGCTATGAAAAAATTAGATGCGAAAACTGGCTTGCACTACTTGAATTATGGAAACTCTAGCAATGGTGGTGGAGGTTATCATGACTCTATTGAGTTGATTTGGAAAGGATTAGACATTCATCTAGAAAAGATCTTAACTATTTTCACAAGCATTGATTTATCGAACAACATGTTTGAGGGAGAGATTCCACAAGTTATTGGGGAGCTTCTTGCATTGAAAGGAGTCAATCTTTCACATAACAGGCTCACTGGTGCAATTCCCGCCTCAACGGGAAATTTGAGGAATTTGGAATGGTTGGATTTGTCATCAAACAAATTTACTGGAAAAATTCCTGTAGAGTTGACTAATCTCAATTTTCTTGGTGTCTTAAACCTTTCAAGGAATCAACTTGAAGGTTGCATTCCTAGAGGTCAACAATTTGAGACTTTCTCAAGTGATTCCTTTGAAGGAAACAAAGAGTTGCGTGGTTTTCAACTTATGATTCCGTGCAGCACACATGAGGAAAGAGAAGAGCCACTTCCAAGTTCTAAAGTTGGATTTGAATTTGGATGGAAACCTGTGGCGTTGGGATATGCATGTGGAGCTGCATTCGGAGCAACATTGTTTCAACTTGTGATGTTTAGTGGCAAACCTCTATGTGTTGCAATTTTGGTGAATGATATGCTAAAGAAGAGGAAGAGAAGGGTTAGAAACCGTCCATGATAGTTATATGTCGAATTCTCTTTTCTCGTTTAAGAAATGATTGTTCAATTCCTTGTGCTTTCATGGGAAAGAAAAATAAAAGTTGCTATATTTTGATCACGCGGTTTCAGACGTAGCTTTTGTCTCTGGCGAAAAAAAAAGGTGACCCAACTTTTGTCAGAGTCTCTAACAGACCGCCTACAAAAAGTATACTCTGTTGATTATAATAATGTGCCGTTTGGATTAACATATCCAGACTATTTTCAATTTGATTTTTATGACATACCCAGACGTAATTTATTTTCAATTTGATTTTTATGAACATAAAATATGATAAAACTCATATTATAAATGTGATTTGTGTTTATATTGACTATAGCACAAGTGATTTTTTTTCCAAACTAAAACTTGTTTGGATTATTATTTAAAAAGTTAGTGGAGATAAAAATCTTATTGAATATTATGTATCTATATATATATATATATTAGTTGTATATATTGTAATAATTGAAGATAAAAAATTAAATTTGAAAAAAAAAATTAAATTATTCTTAAGAAATTAAAAAACACTAAAGTCCATTTAATGGATAAATATAAATTAGAAGGTATATAAATATGGGATAGGATATTGTCACTACCAATTTTATGTCACTACCAAATCACTACCACTTTTTCACTGTTAGATTAGAATCTCATTTACCTTTATCATTTCTCTATCCTATTGAGATTCTGATAAAGGTAAATGAGATTCTAATCTAACGGTGAAAAAGTGGTAGTGACTTGGTAATGACAATATCCTATCCCTCAACGGCGGAATTAGGGGGGCTAGGGGTGGCCCCCGCCCCCCCTAAATTTTTTAAAACATATATATAAACATGGGGGATCTGCACATTTGAGGCACATGAAGTCACTCCTCTCTCTCTCTTTTTGTTTCAGTACATTTTCTAGTTTTTCCTATGTGATGTTGTTCTGTTAATATATATATATTTTTTCGCTATGCTTCTAGTCCAAAGTTATCTATTCTTCGTTGTTCGTGAGTTGGGTTTTTATGTGTGTAATCGTTTTATCTTCTAATAAAATTTGATCTTTTACCAAAAAAACAAAAAAAAATGTCTTATAGAAAGAAAATACAAAACGCAGTAAGATATAAAATGGAATAGGTATGTTCCCATTTTATTTCTTGAAAATAATTTTATAATAACTTCCTGTATACCAGACATCATTGCATACAGGTTTGTTAGTAACATCCTCATTCTAGAGATTTCAAATAACGGGAAAAATTGCATTTGAAGAATAAGTTACAACATTTTGAGCTTGATATTCCGAAATATTTAGATTTGATTAATTTAACAATTACATCTAAATTATGTCAAGAGCTAATAAGAATCCATCATTTACCCTTTTATTGATAGAGTGATTAGATTTATACTCACTCTTCTAATTTCTACAGTAACTACTGAAAGATATTTCTCTGCAATGAAGATAATCAAAAACAGGTTTTGAAATAAAAATGAAGACTAATTTATTGATGATTCTTTGATTACATACATTGAAAAAGAAAATTATTTTACGTTTTAGCACGGATTCAATTATAAATGAATTTAACAATATGAAAACACGTAGAATAAGAGTCAAGGAAGTGATCTTAATTTCTGTAATACATTACTTTTAATTTTTTTTATATATTAGGTCTGTATTGTATTTCAAATACTTTTATTTATAATATAACATATTTTATTTTCGCCCCCCGTCATTAAAATTCCTGGTTCCGCCACTGCTATCCCTATAGATATATATGAATAAGTTGATACTAAATAATAGTGTATTTTTAATTGAAGGTTGGGAATTAATGCTGAAAAAATCAAAAAAGAAAAAAAGTTGAAGACGGAGTGTGAGATGCTAAAGGGCACACGTTTCGGGCTTCCTGCTAATCAATGTTTCGACGGTATTACAAAATGTTATTTGTCTTTCTGATTCCTTTGTTTCCCCATCTTGTCATCTTGAACAAAGCTCAATCTTGCTTGACTTCAAAAACTCATTTTTCATTCAAAAACCTGATCGGCCAATGGTGACATCTGATGACTTCAACTCTGACAAACATAGGGGGAGACTTTTTTTTAAGGGTTAAGTACCAATTTTGCCCCTAAAGTAAGCTCTCAGGAGTGCTTTTGCCCCTTAAGTTTTCAGCGGAGCAATGTTGCCCCTGAAGTATCAAAACGTAGCAATGTTGCCTCTCCGTTAAAAACCCTAATGTTGATCGTTAGGCTTTTTAATGGAAGGGCAACATTACTACGTTTTGATACTTCAGGGGCAAAATTGCTCCTCCAAAACATAGAAATGTTGCCCCTAAAGTATCAACACGTAGCAATGTTGCCCCTTCGTAAAAACCCTAACGGTCAACTAACGGTCAACGTTAGGGTTCCGTTAGGGTTTTTAACGAAGGGGCAACATTGCTACGTTTTGATACTTTTGGGCAACATTGCTCTACCGAAAACTTAAGGGGAAAAATTGCTCCTGGACGTGTACTTTAGGAGCAAAATTGATACTTAACCTTGTTTTTAATGTACAAAGATAATTTGGTGATTATACTTTTAAACTTATTTACATCTAAGTGTCTAGGAACTTTATAATTATAAAAAAGTCTCACAGGACTTTACCGTAATTTTAAGATTTTTTTTAAAAGATCATTTTGTCAATTTTTCTAATTTAAATTCAAGAAATATGCATATATATGCACCACACATTCAGTAGAGACATTATCATATGAGCAGAGCAACAGTAACGATAGGGATGGGGAAGAGTCGGGATGAAGCGTGGAGAGCTTGTGGAGTGAGATGGAAGAAATTTTATATAATAGTGGGTCTAGGATTAGGGTTTGATTCCTTTTCTTAAAATCATAATTTTTTTAAAAAAAATTATTTTTAATATTCACAGAGTATTTTTGTTTATAATATTTATTTCAATAATAAGATACATTTATACACACATACTCATATATTTAAAATAAATATTTTAAAGTGGTATTTTATTCCTATTATTTTTTTGA
Source organism: Acacia pycnantha (assembly GCA_025563575.1). Classification (NCBI taxonomy): domain Eukaryota; kingdom Viridiplantae; phylum Streptophyta; class Magnoliopsida; order Fabales; family Fabaceae; genus Acacia; species Acacia pycnantha. Next base: position 2,132,728 of record JAMWYP010000095.1, on the reverse strand, counting down.
ATAAATATTTAGGACTTAATACTTCTTCTAAATTATTAATTGAGATACACACTTCGAAATTATTAATTAATTATATATTCTTTGACTAAACAAGACCTAAGCAACAACTAACTCTAAGTGTTTTAAAAAAATAAGGATGTTACAAGTTCTACTGTGGTAATACACAACAATTCATCACATTAATCAAAAGATAGAAAGAGGCTTTACAAAGATTATCACGATAATTAAGTCTCCAGAGCCTTACCCGACTAACTAGCACGAGAATTATTACTTGAAAATTGTTAAGAGCAATGGGCGAGATAAAAGTCTCAATAACTAGCTATCCGACTCATTACACACACTAATATAGGTTTGTGAGATACCAATTAAGCAGAACAATTTATATGACAAAGTATTAGAGAAATAATTCACAAAATTTCATATCATGAATTTTCAAGTTGCTACCCATCAATCCAATCGAACCTCCTTATTTTCGGCGACAAGGCCCATGGGCTACGTTTCTATTTATATTACTGACCACCCAAAAACTCACTAGTCATGTGATGATGACCAACCAAAATCTAGTGAACATATGCCCACACCATGGGTCTTTTCCTCTATGTCGCAAATTCCATTGAACCAGTGGAGTGGGGTAGTCCGTCATTGAACCAATGGGGTAATAGAGTCAACCATTGTACACTAATATAGGTTACACCATGTGGTGGAACAACTACTCCATTTCTTCCCAATCCAATCATCACAATGATTATCAATAAATAGCCAACAGTAATTTCTCAAGATTTTTACGTGCATATATTCAAATCATTTTTTCATATACATGCTATAATATCTAAGTTCACACACACACATGTAACATCCTTGATTTTTGGGAGTTAGAGAGTCAATTGTCCTTTAGGAGGTAAAAGAAAATAACAACAATAATAATAAATTATTAAAATTGATTACGGATCAACAATGATAAATGATATGGATAAGAATAATAAGGAAAAAAAGAAATATGTAGGGGAAATATCTTCATGAAATAAAGTGGTCTATATCTAAATAAAAAGAAAGAGATAAGAGAGAAAATACTTACTACCTCTGATCCTATGTAACACCCCATTTTTAAAAGCGGAATAATTTAAAATTTATCAGAGTAGAGCATCGGAGCAGATAAGAGTATGAGTAACTGATAAGTATGTGTCCAAAAACTAATTGTGGCTTATCCTGGTTGTTCATAATAGCGGTACATTTATTCGAGTATCCAAAATTTGAACTAAGTAGGAATATAAATACATATCCAAAATAACACTCCAGCCGAGTCCTTACGCGTGCTGCTTACCCTTGTCTCCGGCTCCTAATCCTCCGGATCCTGAAGCTATGGTAAGTGTTGAGATCCAATACCCATCGGACCTTAGGTAACAGTTAACCTCATGCTCAAGTAAAACAATATATGGCAGATAGATATTCATAACATTACAACACACCATACATAGCACACAACAAATGTAAGGCTATAACAACACAACAGTACATAGCACACAGCACATGTAAAGTTATCCACATTTGCACTAACCAGTGCCATGACAGCCTCTCGTGTCCTCAGCGCTAGGAAAACAACACTATGGTGTTATCAAGACTATAACCCGTATAAAGCTGAATGTATAAACAGTGACCTCAGACAGAGTCCTAGCCACGGTGCATGCATGTCCCACGACAAAGTCTTGTTCATGACTCTATGAAATAATCTATCACATATAAGCATACAAGAAGCATCAGGGTTAGAGTTACAGTACGCGTTCGTACCTTAGTCCGTAGAGCTTAGCGGTACGTTTTGTAACATCTCATTTTCACAAGCAGTATAATTTTTTTTTTCTTTAAAACATCATTTGTAAATATCAGAGTAGAGCACCGGAGCGATTGAGTAACTGATATATATATTAAAATACCCATGGTAGCATGTCTTGCTATTTAAACAGCGGTACAAGAGTGTTTCAAAAGTAATACAGAAATAAGTCTTCAGCCGCGACTCCTAGGCGTGCTACTTGTCCTTCTCTTCGATCCTCGGTCCACTCGACCCTGAAGCTATATTAAGGGCTGAGGTCTATGCATCGAACCCCAGGTAACGGTTAACCTCATGTTTATATACACCATATATGTACGATAGACATTCATAGAATTTTGGCAACATTTACTACGGTCAGACATAGGGTATACATATCAGATATGAATGGCAAAAACAATACAGTCGGATGACAGACGTGAGTACGGTCGAGTACGTATAATAGTACAATGTCAGTACGCACAATAGTACAATCAGAGTACAGACAATAGTACAGTCAGAGTACAGTCAATAGTACAGTCAGAGTACATGCATGACAACGGAAACACATATATGCATACAATAATCATCAGAGTTAGTGTTATAGTACGCGAACGTACCTTCGTTGACGGAATTTCGGTACGGCAGTTGGTCAGAACGTAATCAGGGATATCCTATCAATATAACAACGTATCTGTTAAGGATCTATCATTATGACGGACATTCACTTCGTTACTTTGACTCTAATCTTCCAAAATTTTGCCATAACTCCGACCCCATCATGAATTTCGAAATTAATGACTAAAATACCCCTAACATATGATATCTAATCATACTTGGAAGATTAAAGATCAAAACAACATCTACCTAGAACTTCAAGAACTAACGAACTAAAGACTAGAACCGAAGAACTTACCCGTTGAAGAACTTTACTACAACTTCTCCAGAGCTCCTCTCTCTATCTTCTCTCTAGGATTTCGAAACTTGCTCAAAGAAATGGTGTGAGGATTTTGCAAAGACTTGCATGCCTATTTATAGAGTTTTTCCATGAATTTCAACCCTTGGATCAACTTTATGAGATCAAATCCTAGCCATTCATTTGGAAATTTAGCAAACAAGTTCTCTTCTTCATTCTCCACCACAAAAACGTCCCCTATGTCATATTTCCCACCAATGAAGTCATCCTAATGATATCATGTGGTGCCACCTTGCATAGCTTGTGGAAGGTTTCTACCGATAAAGTCCCCGATCGGTGTTCGAATCGCGTAATCTTGTAAAATCTTAGAAATCCATAATCATAACTTTGAAGTTCTTTTCTTACTCATTAAAAATGTCTGGGTTAACTAAATTTTTTATCCCTTTCAGGTCTTCTCCGGTCCTGCCGAAGATTTACGGAAAAACGCGTCGGTTACGGAAGTAACTTCCTAATCACCAACTTCGGACAAAAATTCACCGATCCGAATATGTCCAGATATTTTCCAACTAGTTCAAGGATCTTGAGTTAGAATTTATTTTCTAAAGACTCACTTTTCCAATATCTGGCCTTTTTCTCTTTGCCGGATCCCCTAATTACTCCGCCGGTCACGGAAACGACTTTGGAGACAGTCTATTCCGAGATAAAATTATACTTGTCTATAAAATACTCTGACCTTAGAAACATTATTCATGGTTTTCTAGATAGGATTTAATTCGTATCGGTGGTCATTTATCCTATTTGCTTTTTACAGAATATTCCATGGAATATTCCTTTTTATTAATATTTTATTTCAAAAATCTTATCTCCTTATCTCCTCTGAGATTTTCAGTCCTTTTTATTATTATTTTATTTATTTTATTTTTTTAATTATTTATTTATTTAATATTATATTTTTTAATTATTAAAAAATTATTTTATATAATTTTTTCACAAAATTTCCCTATTGGTCCACACATGTTCTTAGGCTTAAAATTACTTAATCTCACCAATTTTTCTTCATATTTTCCCATTAATTAGCAAATATATTTTATGCTAATTTTAGCCATAAACCACTAATTATAGGGTTTTACATAATTATCTTTGGATTTTTCTTTGGAGTAAATACCCTTTTTGGTCCCTGGAAAACACACGGATGCCCTTTTTGGTCCCTGAAAAAAAAGAAGTCATTTTTTGGTCCCTAAAATGGAAAAATAAGGTCTATTTTAGTCCTTTTGGACATTTTTTTTGGACATTTTAATCCCTCATAAATTCCCAAAAAGGTCATTTTTAGTCCCTAAAAAGGACCAAAACGACATTTCCTTTACTCAGGGACCAAAAAGGGCATCCGTGTGTTTTCCAGGGACCAAAAAGGGTATTTACTCTTTTCTTTGTTCAAGCTCAAATAATTAGCCAGTAATTATCTAATTAATTACCCACTAATTTTTGATAATTTTCTTAATTAGAATAACTCATTACCTCACAACTTTTGCACTGACATTAGTATTTTATGTCACATGCATTATATTAAAATTTACGGGGAAATTTTGGTCATTATAATACTTTTTAACTCTTCCCCCTTTATTTTTCCAATGTAATAATTTAATAAATTACCTAAATTAGGGACAATATTCTTCCCTATTTCAAATAAATATTTACTTGCTTCTTTATAATATTTTCAGGGTATTTTATAACCCATAAATATTTTAGGGACCTATTTGTAAGCTTTCAAATGTCTAATGCTTATTGTATGTTTATATGTGATAGATGATAACTTTATGTTTGTTGTGTGTGATACATCTGTTATGTGTTTATGTATTATTGGGATACGTTTGCTGAGGGTGACACTGTTGGGATCCGTACACGCAGCGGAATAAAACTCTTACGAATCCCTTGGGCGGATCGCTCAATAGCGTTTAAATCTGGATTTAGGATTTCCGAATCATACCTTTGCCGAACAATTTGAACTGGTGGGCTACCTTCTCGTGCTTCTTGATCATGTGGGCTAACGCCTTCTTGTTCAATCGACAGAGCGTACTACGCGTGTCCTCTCCCTCTACCGTATCCACACGAACGGCCTTCAACACCGACGTGCTGCTAGCGCCTCAGTATTCTTGCGTCTCTCTCTTTTTTCTCTCTAGGGTTTTTCGCGGCTTTCTAATAAGCTCGACTAAAAGTCCCGTAGGTTTTTCTAAACCTAGCAGGCGTATTATATTCAAAAACAAATTTTGAATCTAGATTAAAAAATATATTAATTAAATCTATCTGATAGATCTAATCAAATCTATTTATTTAATCCGAATTAAAAGCCTTCTGATTTAATTTATATTTATAAATTAAATCAAGATATGATATCGTTATATTTAATTTAAAATGAGATCTGATATCTCAGTTTAAATTAAATCTGATATGCAATATCTTTATTCGAAAATTAAATCTGAGATACAATATCTCAATTTATTATAGCTATTTAAGTTATCAAATAAATTAAATAGTATATATAATAATATTATTGTCAATAAATAATATCATTATTATTTTTCAAATTTAATATATTTATAAAATTAAATCAAGATATGATATCGTTATATTTAATTTAAAATGAGATCCGATATCTCAGTTCAAATTAAATCTGATATGCAATATCTTTACTCGAAAATTAAATCTGAGATACAATATCTCAATTTATTATAGTTATTTAATTTATCAAATAAATTAAATACTATATATAATAATATTATTGTCAATAAATAATATCATTATTATTTTCGAATTTAATATATTTATATATGCATATATATACATATACACACACATCCTAGATTAAATAAGTATTCATTAAATTTTAAACACATTTAAGATTCAACGAATCTGGACACTCTTGCTCGTGTTGGGCCATTCTTGTGTGCGACCGTGTAGTTTTGAACCTTTACACATTCCGCCCACATGAGATTGGCAACACTAAGCGGGCAATACATAGCCCACAAGTCGCAAGCGGCCTCTAGCAAGACATTGCGACTACCCAATTCATATGGGGATCGTTGATAAGTACAATGACTTGCCCCTAGGGCATAATTTCCAACAGACTCCCACTTGCACTAGGTGCAATCATTAATTACCTTAATTCCCATTGCCCTAACATGACGCTCATGTTTTACTTGTGCAAGCGGCTTAGTAAGAGGATCAACGTCATTGTTTATGCGATATAACCTATAGTACAACCATGTCACGTCCCTTTTGTCACGCGATAATTTGGTCAAGGATGAGGCATGGAGAAAGTCAACTTCCTATTCTTGACCATCACTTTCTCGATTCTTGAGTAGTCTAACAATTTAAATGGAAACTTCTTTCCATCGTAGTATGGCCATACATTTCTTAGACTCACTCATCGAGGGGCCCAATATTATCTCTCTACAAATGTTGCTCTTATCTCATCTTCGCTCCCGCGTAGATGACCGACCAGGGACATTTACGATAATCTATTAGATATATCCAAGGATACAGTTATCAATGTAAACATGCAAGCAAAATGATAACAAAAGAGAATAACATAAATGTCTTGCTTTCTCCTGGTACTTTGCATAATAATCTTCTTCTTTTTTGTATCACCTCTATCATTGATTTCTCTGATAAGATGAAATCGCTTAAGTATATGGTTGGTCCTTTGATGTGACCTAGGCTCCTTGGTCTGCGCAATAGCGCCGCTATTGTCACAGAACAAGTCTATTGGATTTGAGATGGTAGGAACCACCCCTAGTTCATTAATGAACTTACTAATCCAAAAGGCCTCCTCGCCTACATCCGATGTCGCTATATACTCGCCTTCTATTGCGTAATCAGCTACGGTGCTCGCTTAGAGCTCTTCCAGCTCACCGCACCACCATTCAACAGGAATACATATCCTGATTGCGATCTCGAATCAGTGACCCTCACCAGGATCTTGTTGATATCTGCTGGCCATACTCAAGGCAAATGACACATCTAGTCGAGTACATAGCATGGCATACATGATAGATCCAATGGCGGAGGCATATGGAATCTTACTCTTGCGGTCTCTTTGATCTTGTGTACTAGGACAGAGATCCTTATCGAGATGGATGCCATGAGACATGGGCATATTACCCCTTTTTGAATACTGCATAGTGAATCTATGCAGTATCTTGTCTATGTATGTGCTCTAACTTAGGCCTATCAGCCTCTTAGATCTATCTCTATAGATCCTAATCCCAAGGATGCAAGTGGCTTCGCCTAAATCTTTCATTGAGAAAGACTTTCCTAACCAAGACTTGACACTCTGCAAGGTAGGAATGTCATTCCCAATGAGTAGGATGTCATCAACATAAAGCACTAGAAATACAATTGTGCTCCCACTAACCTTCTTGTAAACACAAGGTTCATCTATGTTTTGAATGAATCCAAACTCTTTGACTACTTCATGAAAACGATGATTCCACTCCGAGATGCTTGCTTCAATCCATAAATGGATCTTTGAAGCTTGCAAACTTTACCAGAGTCCTCTGGACGCAAAAAACCCTCAGGTTGTGTCATGTACACATCCTCAAGGAGCTTTTCGTTAAGGAAGGCTGTTTTGACGTCCATTTGCCATATTTCATAGTCATAATATGATGCAATGGTAAGAAGGATTCTGATTGATTTGGCCATTGCAACTGGGGAAAAGGTTTCATCATAGTCCACACCATGAGTTTGAGTGAATCCTTTTGCAACCAGTTGTGCCTTGAAGATATTTACTTTGCCATCCATGTCAGTTTTCTCTTTGAAAACCCACTTGCACCCAACGGTTTTTACACCTTCAGGTGGATCGACTAAGGCCCATACCTCATTGTCGTACATGGATTTCATTTCAGACTTCATGGCACTAAGCCATCTTTCGGAGTTGGGTCCCACCATGGCCTCACGATAGGTAGTTGGCTAATTGTGCTCAATGAGCAAAACATCACGGCTTCCAGTAATCAGAAATCCATATCTCTGAGGCTGTAGCCGTGTTCTATCGGACCTTCGTGGGTCTTGTGTTACATGATTAGGCTCAACAACTTGTTGTGAGTCTTCTCCGGTTTCCATCTGTGGTTCTACATTGTCCTGTGACTCTCGAACTTCTTCGAGGTTCACCTTATTCCCACTGGTTCTTTTAGAGATAAATCCTTTTTCCAAAAATACACCATTCCGAATAACAAACACTTTGTGATCGGTGGGATTGTAGACATAGTATCCTTTAGTTTCCTTAGGATACCCCACAAAAAGGCATTTTGAGGATCTGGATGATAATTTATCAGAGGCTTGTTGTTTAACATAAACCTCACATCCCCAAATTTTAAGAAATGACAAACTGGGCGTCTTCTCAGTCCTATCTCATATGGTGTCTTTTCAACTGCCTTTGACGGAACACGATTGAGTGTGAACACAGCTGTTTCTAGGGCATGGCCCCAAAAAGAAGGTGGAACATCTATTTGACTCATCATAGATCGAACCATATCTAATAGAGTTCGATTCCTCCACTCAGAAACACCATTCCATTGAGGTGTTCCTGGAGGAGTAAGTTGCGAGACGATCCCACAACTCCTAAGATGGTTAATGAACTCTTGGCTCACATGTTCACCACCCCGATCAGATCAAAGTGTCTTAATTGTTTTGCCAAGTTGATTTTGCACTTCATTTTGGAATATTTTGAACATTTCAAAAGATTCCGACTTATATTTCATTAAATAGATATATCCATATCTACTGAAATCGTCTATAAATGTAATGAAGTACAAATGACCTCCTCTCGGCAGATGTATTCATTGGTCCACACGCATCGGTATGTATGAGGCCCAATAAATCGGTGGCTCTCTCACCGTGGTCGTAAAGGTGCCTTTGTCATCTTTCCCAATAAACAAGACTCGCATGTATCAAATGATTCAAAATCAAATGAGTTAAGAAATCCATCTTTATGGAGTTTCGAAATGCGTTTCTCATTTATATGGCCTAGACGACAATGCCATAGATAGGTCGGATTCAAATCATTTGACTTGAACCTTTTAGTAGTTATGTCATAGATATGTCTATACAATTTACTACTGTCCTTGAGATCCTCCATTTATTCAAATGTGAGATCCACATGTAGTATCCAATACCCATGTTGAGGAAGTAGAAAAGTGAATATCTATGACATAGATACTTGAAGCGATAGCCCCGCTATCCTTCTTGTTCTTCTCCAGATCTTCTAGGTAGAGTTTGCAATTCCTTTTCAAGTGACCAAGTTCATTGTAAAAGAAGCAGACTCTATCCTTCGGAGGTTTTGCCTTCTTGGCTTTCCGTTTCATACCCCTTCCTTTCTGAATGGACAAAACAGAACTAGGCCTCTCTAAGGCTCAGCTTAGCAATTTTGAGCATCCCATGAAGTTCAGAAATTGATTCCTCCATGTTGTAATGCATGACAAAGTTATCATAACTTCCTGGGAGTTAGTTCAAGATCACATCTGCAGCTAACTCCTAGGACATGGGGAATCCAAGCCTCTCAAGGTGATCAATGTAGCCCTTTTTTTTCAAAACATGAGGACTAACTGATGCATCGTCAGCCATCTTGCAGGAATGAAAGGCCTTTGTGGTCTCATACCTCTCTTGCATTGCCTGTTGCTGGAACATTTCCTTGAGATGAACAAGCATCCCAAAAGCCTCCATGTGTTCCAGATCTCTTTGGAGCTCTGGAACCATAGTGGCAAGCATCAGGCATCCTACATCCACAGAGTCATCAATACGCTTCGTGTAAGCATCTTGCTGAGCTCTTAGAACATTAGCCGCAGGCTCGTCAGGAATGGGTTGATCAGGGACATAAATATTTCTTTCCTGCTTGAGAACAATTCTCAAGTTTCTAAACCAGTCAAGAAAGTTTGTCCCATTAAGTTTATCCTTCTCAAGGATAGATCGCAGTGATAGCGTTGCGGTGTTACTATGCGTAAAAGATATGCAAAGTTAGTTAATAATCTCCCATTGAATTAACAACCCTCATTATAATCAGTGGGCTAAGACCCATATTTGGCTTAAAATTAAGTCCGCTTTGGCAGGACGCTTAAATTTAAGTTATTTAGGTAGGCAAACCATTTTCCAATTACATCACATGTAACTCTTAGATCTTTATGGGATTCGATCATCATATGACCGGCACGTTTAATCCCATCTAATGCCTTGAGATCCAAAACCGTTTTGATGATCTCAATTAAGTCAAGACAATTAATGAATGTTGAGTATCACCATCACTCATTCTCGTCGCACCAAGATAACTCAGATGCATCCACTTTGGTGGAACATACAAATGGGTGATTTAGGTTTTGACAAGTATTCATTAATTGGCGGCATTATGGCTTAAGATTTTATTTAGAGGGTATTATTTAATTTAATTAATCCTATCAATTATATGAGTGCAATCCCTATTGTATCTCATACAATTTCTAAATTAAATCATGCAATGGCCAAAATCAAAACATAATTAAGGACTGTGACACAACATGACTCACCTAACCTAGAATGCTCTCAAGCCAATGAGAGGACTTCTCTAGATAAAATTAAAGAAAAATACATATGAGAAACCTCGTTTCAACATACGAGGGGAGTGAGATGAGAAGAGAATTTACATAGAGAATATATAGAGATAGGCATGGCTCGCAGGCCATATTTTAAAAAAATTACAACACTTGTAAATTCTAGAGCCATCTTGTTCACCATACCCAAACAAGTTAAATCACACCATATATTTAACTCATACAGTTATATAATAAAATATTATGGTTAATTTTTATCATGATATAAATTCTCTAATTTATATTCATGATTTAAATTCTCGCGCTACCCACAATCAGCCGGGATCCCTATGGCGGTCGAAAACGATTTTTCGAAAATAATTTCTAAAATTTCAAACCTTAAATTCGCTTGTTTGAGTATAGTCGCACGAATGAGAGTCGTCCTTAACGTGTTTGATCTTGAACGTCCGAACGTGATCAAGTCGAACCTGACCATCGTTAAATTTGGATAGTTCATAAATACAAATGCAGTTAAAGGACGAACCCTAATGTCCCCAGTGACTCCGAACATTCCGACCCCAATCAGCGTCCATGCATGATCAACGAATCTGAACCTTTCAGAACGTGATTGTGCTTGAACGTATTCGACCCCAATCAGATTGCGCGACTTTAGCGTGATCTCCGATCTGAACCTTTCAGAACGTGATCGAAAAAGCCACAGAATCCGAACCTAACCCTAGCGCAAAAAAGTCGTATTCATAACGCTAACTTTTCGAAAAAGGATGATCTTTTTGGATAAAAGATTAATGCTTCAAAATCAGTTTATCATATATTTCGATTTTAAGCATGAAAGATTCGATTTAAAGCATATATATCACATATATAAAGCATACGCAAAACCTGATTTAAACGCACGTTGAGTTGGCTCTGATGCCACTGTTGGGATCCGTACACGCAGCGGAATAAAACTCCTACGAATCTCTTGGGCGGATCGCTCAATAGCGTTTAAATCTAGATTTAGGATTTCCGAATCATACCTTTGCCGAACAATTTGAACTGGTGGGCTACCTTCTCATGCTTCTTGATCACGTGGGCTAACGACTTCTTGTTCGATCAGACAGGAGCAGACTACGCGTGTCCTCTCCCTCTACCGGTATCCACACGAACGGCCTTCAACACTGACGGCAGCGTGCTAGCGCCTCAGTATTCTTGCGTCTCTCTCTTTTTCTCTCTAGGGTTTTTCGCGGCTTTCTAATACGCTCGACTAAAAGTCCCGTAGGTTTTTCTAAACCTAGCAGGCGTATTATATTCAAAAACAAATTTTGAATCTGGATTAAAAAATATATTAATTAAATCTATCTCATAGATGTAATCAAATCTATTTATTTAATCTGAATTAAAAGCCTTCTGATTTAATTTATATTTATAAATTAAATCAAGATATGATATCGTTATATTTAATTTAAAATGATATCCGATATCTCAGTTCAAATTAAGCCTGATATGTAATATCTTTATTCGAAAATTAATTCTGAGATACAATATCTCAATTTATTATAGTTATTTAATTTATCAAATAAATTAAATACTATATATAATAATATTATTATCAATAAATAATATCATTATTATTTTTCGAATTTAATATATTTATAAAATTAAATCAAGATATGATATCGTTATATTTAATTTAAAATGAGATCCGATATCTCAGTTCAAATTAAATCTGATATGCAATATCTTTAGTCGAAAATTAAATCTGAGATACAATATCTCAATTTATTATAGTTATTTAATTTATCAAATAAATTAAATACTATATATAATAATATTATTGTCAATAAATAATATCATTATTATTTTCGAATTTAATATATTTATATATGCATATATATATATATACACACACACACATCCTAGATTAAATAAGTATTCATTAAATCTTAAAACACATTTAAGATTCAACGAATCTGGACACTCTTTCTCATGTTGGGTCATTCTTGTGTGCGACCCTGTAGGCCCACATGAGATTGGCAGCGGGCCAATACTGTACCAGCCCACAAGTCGCAAGCAGCCTCTAGCAAGACTTTGCGACTACCCAATTCATATGGGGATCGTTGATAAGTACAATGACTTGCCCCTAGGGCATAATTTCCAACATACACATCTGCCAGGGGGCTTATGTGCTATTGGGATACACTTGTTGTGTGTGATACATTTGTTGTGTGCTCATACACTGTTAATATTGTGAATATCTGCAATCCATATATTGTGTATATAAGCATGAGGTTAACCGTTACCTGAGGTCCGGTACACGTTGGACCTCAGCTCTTAACATAGCTTCAAGGTCAGGAGGACCGAGGGCCGAAGAGAAGGGCAAACAACATGCTTAGAGACCTGGCTGGAGACTTTCTTTTGTTTTGTATTTACTTTTATGTTAGACACTCGGATTAATGTACCGCTACTGCGATTAGCCAGACATACGAGAGTTTGCATTTTGAATATATGTATCAGTTACTCTCTTGCTCCAATGCTCTACTCTGATGAAAAAAAACTTTATTATTATTCCGCTTTTGAAAATGGGATGTTACAGCTCGCTTGCCTAACCCGGGTTCACCCATTGTTGAATCCCGGGTATATCAAGTCGGATCCAGCTTCCGATGAATACCATATCCAGTCATCATTCACCCCGGATATCCAAAGCATGGACATCCGGGCTGGTGGGCCAACTAAAGCTCGGCTCATAACAGCATCCTGGGTCATGTGAGCCAAAAGACGACTATTAAACGTCAGTCACGCTCAGAACGTAGTAAAAGGCAATCTCACTTTTTCTCGCAGGCAATATGTTCACCCCGGCTACCAAAAACTTGAGCACCCGAGCTGGGGGGCAACTGTTATGGACCTAAGTCTAGACCCATTAGATAACCGGCCCAAGCAAGGGGGAGTCCGCGCTAGGATCTCAACCGATCCATAAGGACCTAAGCCGAATGACCTATTCAAGGGGGCAGTTGGCTAGATTCTCGGACACACCTGATGCAGGATCAGGAGATCTAACCAGAAGGTACACTCTATATATACATAGGGGTTACACGATCAAGGTACACAAGTTCTAATCTATGAACTAATCTACATACAGTTACACTATGCACACACCGCACCCCCTTAGGCGAAACGCCTGGTTGTGTACAGTGATCCATTCTTCTCCTAGACGCTTGCCCCATAGGCATACAGGAGGAGTCTATCGATCCTATATCAAACCCCCAGCCAACCGGGCTGAACATCTGTGTTCTACACCAGAACACATGTCATAATTAAAATTAAGTGTAATTAAATTTTAGTTTTAGCGTTTTTTTTGGGTTTTCAATACTAGTTGTACAATTTCCATCTTAGAAACACACAAACACATACAAAACTTACTTTTTATTGATAATTAAAAACTACATTAAACTCTTTTTAAATTAAGTTTTACTTGTGCCATTGTCTTACAACTTGACGAATTAAATTAAAGTGTTAGGTTGTGTCTCAAACAAAATTACCATTAATAAAAAGATATCTGTCACCAACTAAAAAAATTGAGAGACATGTTTTTTTTGCAAAAATCTTTCAGAGTTATATATATATATATATATATATATATATATATATATATATATATATATATATATATATATATATATATATATATATATATATATATCTTACGTTCACAAAACGCGTTGTTTGTGTCCTTTTATTTATGCTGATCACGCGGTTTCAGCCGCAGCTTTTGACTCTAGCTAAAAAGAAAAAAAAAAGTTACCTAACTTTTGTTAGAGGTGAATGGACCGCCAAAAAACGGTAAAACTCCACTGATTATTATGAGTAATTTGGGTTAACGGTGGAATGATTTATTTTTAATTGACTTTTACAAATGTTAGTTAGGATAAAATTTATATTTTAAATATGATTTGTGTTTAGATTGATAGTGCTAGAAGTTAGAAGTGTTTTTTTTTTTCAAACTGAATTTCATTTGATTATTATTTAAAAAGTCAGTTAAGATAGAAAATGACTGAAAAAAGTATGAATCTTATTGAATACTATACATATAGGTATGTATTAGTGTATATATTATGATAATTGAAGATAAAAAAATTAAATTTAAATTTGGAAAAAAAAAATTATTATAAAAAAATTAAAAAACACAAAAGTCCTTAAGTAATAAATATATTTAATAGACAAAATTGTAAGTAAATTAGTACACATACAAATATATATAAATAAGTTGATACTAAATAATAGTAGATTATTAATTAAAGGCAGGGAATTAATGCTGCAAAAAATCAAAAGAGAAAAAAAGTTGAAGACGGAGTTGGAGATGTTAAAGGGACACTTGGCTGACCATAAGGCCATTTATTTGTGACGTTAAGTCAAATACTAAAAAGTAGTTAATTTTCCTCCACTAAGGCCAGTGCTTTCTTCTTCTTCTTTGGACCAACGGAACCTTGTCCCGCTTGCATGTATAGATATAAATCTACACATTCTACTTTTAGCTATAAATACATTTATTTCTCTTCACTTGTTGCCTGTATAGAATTAGCAGTAACAAAATGAGGAATTTATCATTGTGTAGCCTTCTTTGTCTCCACCTCTTTCTCTTTCTCTCTCTTTCTTATTATTCCTTTGCTTTCCCATCATGTCGTTCTGACCAAAGTTCAGCCTTGCTAGACTTCAAAAACTCATTTTCCATTCAAAAACCCCTTCCTTCTACTGATACTTCTGATATTTGTGATGATTTTGAAACCATATCATACCCAAAGACATCAACTTGGAAAAAAGGAATAAATTGTTGCTTATGGGATGGTGTCACTTGCAATTCATTGGGTAATGTGATTGGCTTCAATCTTAATTGTAGCTGGCTTCATGGTAAACTCCTTCCCAACAATTCTCTTTTTCAGCTTGTCCATCTTCAAAGGCTTGACTTTAGTGGCAATGACTTTGACGGGTCTCAAATATCATCTACTTTTTCACAGCTTGCAAGTTTAACACACCTATCCTTGTGTGTTTGTAATTTTAATGGTGAAGTTCCATCTCAGATTTCTCATCTTCACAAATTGGTCTCACTTTATATCACTGAGTCTTCCAATCATCTAATTCTTAAAGAAAACACTTGGGAGAGAATCACAACAAATATCACTCAAATAAAGGATCTTGGTCTGGAGGGTGTGGATTTGTCATCGATACCTTTGAGTCATCTATTAAAGAATATTTCCTCTTCTTTGGTCTCTCTTGAACTTGTTGAAGCTGGATTACAAGGGAATTTGGATGAAAAATTATTTTCATTGCCCCACCTTCAGGAGATATTTTTGGGATCTAACCCAAATCTCACAGGCTATCTGCCCAAGTCTAATTGGAGCAATTTCATTAGAAGATTGGATCTCCATAACACGAGTTTCACAGGGAAGTTGCCCCGTTCCATTGGCCTTATGAGTTCATTAAATGCATTGTCTCTCTCATCATGCTGATTCACTGGAGAACTTCCACCATCTTTATGGAACCTTTCACAGCTTACTTATTTGAGCCTTTAAAACAATAATTTCCGTGGTCAAATCTCATCATCACTTTCCAATCTTCAAAATCTCACTTTTCTTGGTTTATTTTCAAATAATTTTATCGGCCAATTTCCGTATTCAATTTCAGAACTTAAAAATCTCGATATCTATATTTGTCAAACAATGGCTTCAATGGAACAATTCCTTCTGGTTTGTTTACTCTGCCATCTTTGAATTATCTAGATTTAGGTTCTAACCAAATCAATGGTCATATTGGTGAAATATCTGCTTATTCACTAAATATGATTGATTTGTCTAACAATAAGTTGAATGGCTCAATTCCAAGGTCAATTTTTCGTCTTCAAAACCTTACATTCTTGAATTTTTCTCACAACTCTCTGACTGGAAATGTGTTATTACACTACTTTTCATGGCAAGACATGTATGCTTTTGACTTGAGTTACAACTTCCTTCAAGGAGAGCTCCATTCTTCTATTTGCAATGCAAGCAATCTTGACATTCTTAACTTGTCCAATAATAACTTCACTGGCACTATTCCACAGTGTATTGTTGGCTGTAACCTCAACCTTTCTGTGTTGGATTTACAAATGAATAACTTCTCCGGAATTGTGCCTCAATCATTCGATGTGGGAAACAATTTAAGAACCCTCAATCTTAATGGAAACATTTTGGAAGGGTCAATACCTCAATCTTTGGTCAATTGCACAAGGCTTAGAGTCTTGGATCTTGGCAACAATAAGATAGAGGATGTATTTCCTCATTGGGTACAAGCTTTAGAAGAATTGCAAGTACTTGTTCTTAGACAGAATAAACTGCACGGTTTCATCCCCAATTTTGGGGACAATAGAAGCGACGCCTTCCCTAAGTTAAGAGTACTTGACCTATCTAGCAACCGCTTGTATGGTCCTTTACCTACATCATTCTTCAGATCTTTTGAAGCTATGAAAAAATTAGATGGGAAAACTGGCTTGCACTACTTAGATTATGGTTAAGATGGTGGTAGTTATCATCATGACTCTATTGAGTTGGTTTGGAAAGGATCGGACATTATTTTAGAAAAGATCACGACTGTTTTCACATGCATTGATTTATCCAACAACATGTTTGAGGGAGAGATTCCACAAGTTATTAGGGAGCTTCTTGCATTGAGAGGAGTCAATCTTTCACATAACAGGCTCACTGGTACAATTCTGCCTCTACGGGAAATTTGAGGAATTTGGAATCGTTGGATTTGTCATCAAACAATTTTACTAGAAAAATTCCTGCAGAGTTGACTAATCTCAATTTTCTTGGCGTCTTGAATCTTTCAAGGAATGAACTTGAAGGTTTCATTCCTAGAGGTCAACAATTTGAGACTTTCTCAAGTGATTCCTTTGAAGGAAACAAAGAGTTGCGTGGTTTTCAACTTATGATTCCGTGCACCACACATGAGGAAAGACAAGAACCACTTCCAAGTTTAGAAGTTGGATTTGAATTTGGATGGAAACCTGTGGCGTTGGGATATGTGTGTGGAGCTGTATTTGGAGCAACATTGTTTCAACTTGTGATGTTTAGTGGCAAACCTCTGTGGGTTGCAAATCTGGTGAATGATATGCTAAAGAAGAGGAAGAGAAGGATTAGAAACCGTCCATGATAGTTATATGTTAGATTCTATTTTCTCTTTTAAGAAATAAATGTCCAATTCCTTGTGCTTTCATGGGAAAGAAAAATAAAAAGTTGTTTGTGCTTTCTGCTTTATTTTAGCAAACTTAATTTGGGAAGATCATAATCTTTTCTAATATTTGTTTTTCTTATCATAATTTCCAGAAATAATTCATTTTTAAATGAAAAAAATGTTAAAATATAATTTAATTTGGGTTTAGCTTACTAAAACCACCACTCTTTTCTAACTCACTTTGTTACAAATCCCCAAAATTCTCAACTTATCCCGTCCCATAACTCAATTTTTCTATCCCATCACATTTCTATCATCGTCCATTAACTCTATTCATGTCATTGAAATTATTAACAATAATATTTCTCTCCAATCATCCTAAAATTTTCAATTTAGCTTACCTTAGTATTTAGGAAAAATACCTATAAGCCAAACGTTCCTCAAAGCATCATCATAATCCCGTTTCTTTCACGGTTAATTCCCTCTCCCTCGTTAGAATAATAAACTAACCACAACGTCCTCAATTTATTCAAAATACCTAATTCCCAACACTTGAAAGTTAACTAAAAATCCTCAATATATTTATAACTACAAATAGTTCTCAAAACTAAAACCATCAATCTTCAATATAAATACAAGTCCAAATAAAGCTAACTAACTCATACAAATTCGAATTTAATAACCCCATGATCAAAAATAATAATTTCCCAACTAAACCTTAATTTTGGTTCTTTAAATCAACAACTCAAGCAAAAATCTAATAAACCCTAAATTTTTCTCCTCAATCAAAGACAAAAAATAATACTCCCTCCGACCCTAATTATAGGACATATTTAACCTAGAGGAGTTAAATTAGTTAAATTTACTTATTTTCCTAAAATGCCCTTATATAAATTTAAAATGACATAAGTAAAAGTGAATCAACAACCCTGCCACATATCTCTCCGATCAATTTTTCTTTCCACACATTTCTAATTAAAATAATGGTCTTGCTATATATACATATATGTATATGTGTGTGTGTATATGTATGTATGTATGTATGTATGTATGTATGTATGTATGTATGTATGTATGTATGTATGTATACATAAAGATTTATCTACACACACACATCCATCTGTTTATAGACACATAGCATGCGTGTGCGTGTGCGTGTGTGTATTGTAACCCACATACATACATACATCTGTTTATAGACACATAGCATGCGTGTGCGTGTGTGTATTGTAACCCACATACATATACTTGCAAAAAACTAAACGCACTTAAAAGAATAAAATATGGGCATTTTAGGAAGAAATTGACAAAAACTAAAAAGTTATCATATAATTAGGACCAAAACCAACCCCCAAATGTTATCTTATAATTAGGACCGGAGGAAGTAATAATAAGAGAGGAGAAACTAAAACAAAAGGAGATAGAATACTTACGAAGCATCTTGAATAGATCAAGCAATCACCTTCTACCTTTCTCTCACTCTCTTTCCCACAAGCACTCCCAGTCACATAAGAGGACCCCATGCGTGGAAGAAGAAATAAAAAGAAAAGGTCACGAAGGCTTCTAATAGGGTGAGAGGCCGTGAGGGATCTGATGGGTATTCTAATACCCATTCAGCCATTTCCTAATAGTGGGTCACGGCCCATTATTTGATTAGGCCTTTTTTCTTTCGTTTTTTTTTTTGGGGGTTTTTATGTTATCCTATATTTATAGACATATTTTTTAGCACTTCTGAAGAAAAAAAAAAAGCTAAACTTATTTTATTCAAATAAAAATTTTCATAATTTTTAAATAATTAAAATATTTTATTTTGAAGGCAATACTTAAAGGGATAGGATATTGTTACTGCCAGCGTTACTACTAGTTGGTTTCATCGTTAGATCAGAATCTCATCTACCTTTATCATTTCTCTCTCCTATTGAGATTCTGATGTAACGGTAAAACGCACAAGTAGTGACATTAGTAGTAACACTTATTAGTAGTAACAATATCCTATTTTATACTTAAATACTTTCAGTTGATCACACATGTCTTCTAAATTTTTCTTTTTAGACGATTTAAATAGGTTTAAATAAATTCTCCTAACTCAAATAATAACATAATATATTCAAATTTTCTTGAAATAATTTCATTCCCCCTCTAATCAATATTAAAAAATTTCTGTCTTTAATTTTATAATTGTTTAAGAGATGATAGGATTTTCCAATTATCCTTATTTGGATTTTCCAAATCAATTTCAAAAATTGAATTCAATTTATATTACTCTAAATTTTAATTTAATTCATAAATCACACCTTATCTTATTTAAATTTCAAAAATAAAATTTAGGATGTTACAAATTAAAAGTAAGGTTAAAAGCCTTAGAAGTCAATGATTATCTGGGAATAACTTTGTGAGATTGGAAGTGGTGACGTTATATATGAGAGGGTTAGAAAATTTGATTGGATTGGCCTTTGTTATTTTTATCAGCAGACTTAATAAAATATATTTATACTGTTACGGACCTAGTCAAGGCCCATTAGCCAACCGGCCTACACAGGGGGCAGTTCGTGCAAGGAGTGCAACACATTAACAGAAGGACCTAGTCAGCAGGGCGGTTTCCTAGATCCTCGGACACTCCTGACGTGGGAGCCGGAGATCTAACCACCAGGTATACTCTATATATACATATAGGAGATACGCGACCAAGGTACACAGATTCTAACCCTAAGCTATTTACATACACACTGTGCACACACCCCACCCCCTTGGCTAAGAGCCTGGTTGTGTACAGTGATCCCATCACCTTCCGAGTGCTTCCCTGGTAGGCATTCGAGAAGAGACCATTGATCCTACATCAAAGTACCAGCCCATTCACGTGGCTGGACATCTATGTTCTACACCAGAACAGTGGCGCCGACCGTGGGGATTGGTAAATTTCAATTCCCGTGACCAATGAGGGTTAATACCTGTAGTTCAAGCCAGAAGCAGCCGGAGATGGTTCGACCAGCAGGCTAGCGTCAACCACCTCGGCAACCACACAACACTGAGCAGCAGATCAACCCTCTCGGTGACAATGAGCAGGACGCAGAAGACCGGCTATCACAGCCGGAGCAACAATTAGAGGAACCTGTCATCCCCAACAATGATCGGCGTCTAGAAGACAATCCATCCGACACGGAGTCCTCTGCTCCACGAAATCATTGCCATGATCCTCAGAACTCGAACCCGGTCGTCAACTCAGAGATCCCGGCCGCCAATCCAGATTTTCTCCTCCTCCAAAACTCGCTTCTCGCGATGATGAGGCGTATGGAGAACATGGACAAACGCCATACCCTTTACTTCCAACGATTGGAAGAGCGTTTCAATAAAAGGGACTCAGCCTCCTCCAACGAGGACCGGGATGACAAGACTTGGGAAGAGAACCAAGAAGGCGACAGCTCGTGCGCTCACCAAAGCGCACAGGAGACGGAAACAGTAATACCAGCCTCCTCAAACAAGGAATCTAATACCAAGAAAGAATCCCGGGTTGATAGGCCTCCCCGGCCTCCCCCAGCCGGGGATCAACGGAGAAGGTATGTCGGACAAATGGACAACAGCCCTTTTGCAGATGAAATCCTCAACGATTTCATAATTCGCTCAAAAAAATACCTTGAGGTGGAGCAGATGCGCATGGCAAATAATCCAAGGCGGGACCGAGACAGAGCCACCCCACCTAGAGACAAGGACTATACGGGAAGCAGGAAAAAAGACACCCACGTAAGGGGTTCGGATAGCAGAAGCCGAGGCGGCAAGTTTGACACAAAAAGCAAATATGAAAAGAATTGATCGACCTTGGTTGGCTTACCGTAGAACCAGGGTAGACCAGTCAAAATATTGTGCATTCCATGATGGTCGGGGTTATACAATGGACGAATGCTATGAGCTCCGTGACGCAATTGAAAAGTTTGTCCGCGATGGAAAGCTTCAACAATACGTAATTGAGCACCAGGGAAAAAGCGGCAAATGCAAGCCTAGAAGCCGTAGCAAAAGCCCCGCCCGTAAGTACAAAAATCAGGATGAAAAGCACAAAAAACACACCGGGGGGGAGATGAAGATGAATTCCCCAAAACAGAGTTTGACTGTAATGTGATAAGCGGCACAATCGGTGGAGGCGGAGATACAATGAGCCAGCGAAGAAAGTATCTACGAGAAGTCCTCTCTGTTAGAGATCGTCCGAAGTTCAAAGAAAGTTTCAACGGACCGTCTCACTCGCCATTATATTTCACAAACGACGATCTCAAAGATGTCGTCCCCGGGCATCAAGATGGCCTAGTCGTGACCGGGATCTTAGTCCATTGCCGAGTCAAATGCATATTTGTGGATGCTGGAAGCTCTGCTGACATCCTCAGTTGGGAGGCATTCAAAAGAATGAGCCTGGACCAGGAAGATTTGAAGCCATGCAAAACGACCCTCATCGGGTTCAATGGAGAGCATTCACGTCCTAAGGGATTTATTGACCTCAGGTTCACCCTTGGAACTAGGGACGCCTTCAAGTCAGAGCGTGTGCGCTTTATAGTGGCAAAATTCCTTTCACCATACAACATGATACTAGGCAGGCCGACGATCCATAAGTGGGACATGCTGGTCTCCACCAAACATCAAAAACTGAAGATGGTCAACAACCAGGGAACCGTGATCACAGTTAGGGGAGACCAAAGAGAGTCTCGACAGTGCTACTTTGAAACTGTCAGAGTGGGCCAAGGCGGACCTTCTTCGGAGCCACAAATCCAATATGAAGAGAGGTATCCGAATCAGATGAACCCGGATTCTCTTGACTGAGATGTCAATACAATCGAACTGGACCTTCGGGATGAAGAGCTGCGCCCAGAACTGGCCAGTGACTTGGAGGATCTAGTGTTGGGAGACCCCCTCCAGACCACAAAAATCGGAA
Organism: Acacia pycnantha; assembly: GCA_025563575.1. Lineage (NCBI taxonomy): Eukaryota > Viridiplantae > Streptophyta > Magnoliopsida > Fabales > Fabaceae > Acacia > Acacia pycnantha. Next base: position 2,110,346 of record JAMWYP010000095.1, on the reverse strand, counting down.
AACAATTATCCCCAGAACTTAGAAATATCTTTGTCGATTTTATGATAAAAAACTAGGATGTCTTCGCATGGAACTCATCACAAGTACCCGGAATAGACCCAAAGTTTTACGGCCACAAGCTAGAAATCTACCCGGCTCAAAGCCGATATCCCAGAGAAAGAGGAATCTCGGCCCAGAAAAGAGGAAAGCATTGGAAACTCATGTTCAAGAGCTTTTGGAAGCCGGATTTATCCGGGAAGTTCAATACACCACCTGGTTATCCAACGTGGTGATGGTCAAAAAGCCAAACGGAAAGTTGAGGGTATGCACGGACTACAAAAACCTAAATAAGGTATGCCCCAAAGACTCATACCCAATGCCGAACATTGATCAATTAGTGGACAACTCCTCGGGTTTCCAGCTTCTCTCCTTCATGGATGCGTATTCTGGATATAATCAAATACCAATGTACTCGGGTGACCAAGAGAAGACAACCTTTATTACAGAAAGGGCTAATTATTGCTACAACGTCATGCCTTTCGGACTAAAGAACGCAGGAGCTACGTATCAAAGAATGATGAACAGGGTCTTCGCCGACCAACTCGGTTGTAATGTTGAGGTCTACATCGACGACATGATCGTGAAGACTTTGGATCCGCGACTTCATATCCAGGATTTGGAACAGACGTTTGACAAGCTCCGGGCTTACCAAATCCGCCTGAACCCGGCTAAGTGCGCCTTTGGAGTCTCGGCTTGAAAATTCTTGGGCTTCATGTTAACTAACCGAGGCATCGAGGCTAACCCCGGACAAATGCAAGGCAGTTCTCGAAATGAAGGCTCCAAAGAACAAAAAGGAGGTTCAACAATTGACTGGAAGGTTGGCTGCCCTCACCAGGTTCCTACCTAGATCAGCCGAAAAGGCTTTAACTTTGTTCAGACTTCTGAAGAAAGAAGCGTTGATTGAATGGAATGCAAAGTGCGACAAGGCGTTTGAAGAAATAAAGCAATGCCTGGCTAATCCTCCAGTTCTATCCAAGCCCGATCCCGGCGAGAACCTTTACATTTACTTATCTATTGGCGAGGAAGCCGTCAGCACGGCCCTGGTAAGGGAGGTAGATCACGGCCAAATACCGGTATACTTTATAAGCAAGACTCAACAGAGCTCCGAAATCTGTTATCAGAAGTTGGAAAAAGTGGCATTCGCATTACTCACCTTGGCCCGTCGGTTGCGACCTTACTTCCAAGGCCATCCTATCATTGTTAGAACCAGTCAGCCGATACGACAAGTTCTACACAAACCAGATTTGGCGGGAAGAATGACAAATTGGGCGATCGAGTTATCTGTATTTGACATCACCTACGAAGCTCGTCATGCAATTAAGTCACAAGCATTAGCCGACTTCATCAGGGAACTAACCCCGACCAACAAAACAGGCTGCGAGTCGGCCGGAGTTGAATATCAAAGGGAGCGGAGCCAGAGTCCTCCTTGAGAGTCCAGAGGGTGTCACCATTGAACACTTACTTCAGTTGAAGTTTCCAACTTCAAACAATCAAGCAGAATACGAGGCCCTAATAGTCGGGCTTCTTCAAGCAAAGGGGAACGACGCCACAAGAGTTAAGGTTTTCACCGACTCACAGCTTGTGGCGGCTCAGATTGAGGGAACCTATCAGGCAAAGGGCCCGCTAATGGCAAAATACCTTTTCAAGGCTAAGGAGATAATGTCCGAGTTCGATGAGGCAACCGTGATTCATATTCCAAGAGGCGAAAATACGAGAGCCGACATCCTATCAAAGCTATCAAGCACCAAGAGCGCGGGTTGTCACCGGACCGTGATCCAACAAAACTTGGAGGATCCAATCTGTACCATGGCTATTTCAGTTGAAGATGATTGGAAAAAGCCAATCGAGGATTACTTGGAACGAGGTATTCAGCCAGACGATGCTATGGAAGCCAAAATACTGGTCCGGGAGGCAGCAAAGTATACGATGGTGGAAGATCAGCTCTATCGTAAGGGCCTCCATTCTCCGATGTTGAGATGCTTGAACCCAAACGAGGCAGGATACGCTCTAGCCGAGATACATGAGGGAATCAACGGCCAGCACATGGGCGCTAAGGCACTCGCCAGAAAAACTCTGCGAGCAGGGTGCTACTGGCCGACGTTGGAGGCCGACTCCAAGATCCTCCTTAAAAAGTGCGATAGCTGCCAGAAACACTCAAGGATTATTTGGTCGCCTCGGCCGAACTTTATTTCATCTCGGCCCCATGGCCGTTCTACAAATGGGGAATGGATATCCTGGGTCCGTTCAAAACAGCGCCAGGGCAATTACGATGGTTAATTGTCGCGGTGGATTACTTCACCAAATGGATCGAGGCCGAGCCTCTGACTACAATTTCTTCGGCCCGCGTGCAGCGATTTGTTGAAGTCAACATCATCACAAGGTTCGGAGCGTCAGCCGAGGTAATTACAGAAAACGGCACCCAATTTACTGGCATTGGATTCCGCGATTTGATGACCGAGTTCGGCATCCAGCACCATTTCGCGTCGGTTGAGCACCCATAGTCTAACGGACAAGCTGAAGCCGCCAACAAGGTCATTCTTGATGGCCTCAAGAAACGCATGTTGGAAGCTGAGACCGCTTGGGTCGATCAATTACCCTATGTACTTTGGGGAAATCGGACCACGGCTCAGACATCCACTCAAGAAACTCCTTACAGGCTGACCTACGGCTGCGAGTCTATGATTCCAGTTGAAATAGGTCTGCCCTCGTGACGACGGAAAAGCATCCTTTCGCAAGGAGAGACGGCCAATAGTGAGGCCCTGTCAGCCAAGCTAGATCTGGTTGATGAAGTCCGAGTTACGGCGCACTGTCGGGACATCGCCGCAAAACAGCTGATCGCAGCTCGATATAATAAGAAGGTTCGACCCCGGTCTTTTCAACTTGGCGACCTCGTTCTCGGAAGAGTCGACATCGAAAATAAGAATGCCAAAGACGGCAAGCTAGCGGCCAACTGGGACGGTCCCTATCGTATTCGTGAAGCAGTGGAGAAAGGGGCATATATTCTGGAAACCTTGGACAGGAGCATAATCAAGCGAACGTGGAACGCCGACAAGCTGAGAGCTTATTACAGTTAGATTTATCTTCTTTTGTCATCAATTACCTCTTTCCAGTTTTTGTTCATTTTCGTTAGTTTTTGAATTTTAATGTTGGCCTTATGGCCTTTCCCTTGTTAGCAATTCATTTGTTGAATAAAAATGAAGCTCTTATTACAAGGGCGTTTATTAGATTCCAAACATTGTTCTCTTCAAGTGTTGTTATTCAGCCCGGCTTTTCATTCGGAGGAAGATGTCTCCAAAGAGCTATCGCAGCCGAGACATCTCTCAAATTACTCCGGGGTATCAAGAGGAATTGTCATGTCGACCCTGATCAGGTCAAAATACTCGGACGTTTCGGTGAAAAACTGAACCCGGGTAGGTGACAACTTCCCTTTATCTTAGGATGACCTGGCCAACGAGCTCGGATTTATACAGGACAGTGTCAACACTGACCGCTCAATACGCTAAGGTATTATGACCATACGTGCTTTCGCAGATTCTGCACATCTCATTTCCGACCTTGGCCCGGTCGCACGCGATAACACATGCAAATTCAATGCCTATGTTCAGCTTACGTGCACTAAGTTGATTAAACAGGAAAATAATATTTGCATTATAGGACCAAATTGGCCAATTTGTCCAAAACAAAACACCGGTCACCAACCCGGTTGGTACAAGCTAAATGAAAAACAAAAAAAAATTTATACAAAGGAGTTTGAATCAACTCACAGGATTTGGAGCGGTGGCAGGATCCGCAGTGGTCGAGACTTCTTCCCCCTTCTCGGTCTCCCCCTCGGCTAAGTCCCCGTCGAGCTGGGTTTCAGAAGCAACGGCGGGCTCCACGTACGGGACGAACTCGTCGTCCTCAACAAAGGAGCGAAAATGGTAACTCGTGGTGTTCAGCTCGACTCCAGGGTTCAGATGCCGGATTTGGGCTAATGCATTCTGGAATTTAAAGTTAATGGCGGACTTAAAGACAGTAATTTAAAGTTGATGGGGGACTTAAAGACAGTAAAGTTAAGCGACTCATACTCGCCCCCGATCTCATCTGGTCTTTGTCTTGATTTTCGGCTCGGTATTGGGCCACCAAGGAGCAGCCCCAACGGTACCATTAGCCTTCACATAAGCTAGTATGTTGTCGATGGCTTTCTTCTCATGATCCTCCAAGTTGGACCGTTCTACCTTATAGGCGCCAAGAGACACATCGTGGTGATCCTTGCACCAGTATAAAGGGAAGCGCCAGTCGACGTCCCTAGAATCAGGACCATCAAGAAACCAGGGCTTTACGCCAGACTTGGCGACTACTTTAAAAAAACTGTCCTTAAAGTGCTTAAAGGAATCCGAGACCGGGGTGAACACCTTCCTGTTAACGATTCCCCGAATGGAAGTCCAGCCTTTAAGCTCGACTCCTTCCTTTCCAGAGCGAGGAGTGTGGGGGGTAAAGAAGTAGAAAAACATGGACGTGGTGCAAGGCAGACACAAGCTTCCGCAAAACCATTCAAACGCTATTATGTATCCCCACCCATTAGGATGCAACTGGGAGGGAGCTAAGCCTAGGAATTGAAGAATGGCTGTCTAGAACCCGGTGAACGGAAAGCGAACACCGAGCAGGGTCATGTAGTCGCGATAAAAGAAGAAAAAGGAGTTATGACTACCCTCCCTAACAGAGCAAACCGGCTCTTCATCATCCGGGAGACTAACGTCATAGCTCTCACTCTTCTCTATGGGAAGAGCTTCAAGGTCGGCTGTACTCAATTTCGACCGATAGGACAGTGCCTCATGGGTAACCCATGGGTATTTTTCCACCAAAGCCTCCGAGGGACTAGCTAGCTTCGAAGTACCAGACTCTGATTCCGCAGTATGGGAAGAGGATGACGAGGCCATTATACCTACCACAGAAATAAAAATAAGACAAAATCAGAATTTTCCTAGCATACCTGATGTCAAAAAGCGAAGGCGTGTTTCCACTGCCAAAGTAAGATTAGACTCCAAATTGCGAGGATTGACGTTTAAGGGAAGCCCCTGGGGAAGCTGGGACAATGTTGTGACGGCAGGAAGCCAGAATCGAGTCGGCTATAACGGAATCACTGATGGAGATAAGTCGGGTACACTCATAGAGACAGTCGTAACATGGGCCGACGTAGTCACCCACCTCGGTCCTAGGGCCTGGTCTCCTCAGGATGCCGTACTGGTTGATAGGTAAAGCGGAGATAGGAACACCACCCTCGTGTTCCAAAGGGCTCCGAACAAGAGAGAACATCGCTGGAACTCCCGTACTTCCTCCAACCGATGGATTGCCCTCTTGAATCCTCACACCCTTTGCCCCAGCAACTCCAGAAGCCTTTCCTTTGCCTCCACCGTAATGTGCTTCAAGCAGGGCGGCTTGCCTCTCTTGTGGAGAAGGTTTATCACCCCAGAGCCACCGACGGGTCTTTGGCCTAACAGTCCGACGTAACTCTTCGATTTCCTCGGGGGTCATATCTTTCAAATCCTTCATTGTAAATCACGATCCCAAAAGACGCAACAATCAAACCCAGGGAGGATTTGCAGGGGAGAAGGGAGTTTTGGAGATGGTGTTCGAAAGAAAGAATCACTCTAAAGGGAGTAGAATCAAGGGGAAGCTACCCAGAAACTCAAGCAAACACAGACCCAACCCAAAAAATTCCCAATGCAGAGGCTGATATGGGTTGAAATATAACCAGAAACAGAGCGACAAAATACAAATGAGAACAGTATCAGAGAAATAACTGGGAAAGCAACAATACCTGTCTAAGAGATGGAAGATTACTCAAGAAATTGCAAGAAGGGGACACACGAGAGCGAACGAGCAGAAATTTGTGTTGGAGAGAAAACACTTCAAAGCAGAATGAGCGAAGTCAGAAAATGAAAGACTAGGTGGGTATAACCTTCCAGAAAACTCAACCGTCGGGGGCAAAAATGAGAATCACCCAATAGGAAAAGAATGACGTGACCCGCGCATTTAATGCGCACTCAGCAGTCATTTAATGCGCTTAGGGGCCATAGTGGCTAACACGCCTCTGTTTCGGCTTCACGACAGTCGAGGAGGGCCAGTTGTCAACCAGCCACGGTAACCGAAGAAGAGGAAGCGACACAGAATCAGAGAACCCTCGGGTGTACGTAATCTCGAACCCGGGTCGTGCAGTGTCGTACCCCAGATTTCCAAGGCGTGGACATCCGAGCTGGGGGCAATTACTGCACAGACCGTAACGGCCACTAAATAGTTGTCATTCTCAGGCCACGCTGAGAGATAAACTAAACGTATGCAGCTATAGATGGATTAAGGCACCAACCCGGCTCTCCAGTCAAGCGAAGTCATCACTGTAAAGCTGTCAGCAACATAATCAAAAACCCAGTTTGTTCCTCTTCAGGACAACTCAGATTTGGGGAATTCGCTGCTTCAACAAACAAACCCGGAGACCCAGATGATTGAAGAAGAAGAAATCCTGATGATCATAAAAGAAATACACGAAGTTTCAAAGCGAAATTAACCCGGGCTACTTGTCTGGGGGCAATTCAATCAGAATACAAATAACTCCGGAGTTCTTTGAAACCCGGATAGACATTTAATCAAGGCCAAACGAGTGGTGCCAACTCGGATACGATATCCGGATTCAACGACAGATCCACCCCGACAGCCCAGAAACTTGGACTATCAGGCCAAGGGGCAATTACTATACAGTTGTCAATAAACAGAATTAATGCAAACGAAGCGATTTGTGTACACAACGAGGGATTTTATTCCCTCGCAAGTAACTTGGACAAGCTAAATATATCTCAGCCAAATCTGTACTACACAGTCAATCAAACAATTAATCTCGGTTGCTCAGAGACCTGAACAACCAAGCTGGGGGGCAATTGTTACGGACCTAGTCAAGGCCCATTAGCCAATCGGCCTACACAGGGGGCAGTTCGTGCAAGGAGTGCAACACATTAACAGAAGGACCTAGTCAGCAGGGCGGTTTCCTAGATCCTCGGACACTCCTGACGTGGGAGCCGGAGATCTAACCACCAGGTATACTCTATATATACATATAGGAGATACGCGACCAAGGTACACAGATTCTAACCCTAAGCTATTTACATACACACTGTGCACACACCCCACCCCCTTGGCTAAGAGCCTGGTTGTGTACAGTGATCCCATCACCTTCTGAGTGCTTCCCTAGTAGGCATTCGAGAAGAGACCATTGATCCTACATCAAAGTACCAGCCCATTCACGTGGCTGGACATCTGTGTTCTACACCAAAACATATACTAATTGATTTATTTTTTAAAATATAATATATAATATATAAGAAAATTTCAAATATGTAATACTCTTTTTGTCCTATTTATATGTTCCAAATAACAGGTAAAGTGTGGGTCAGGTTTCTCTCATAACCATTTTTTTTCATTCCTCATAATCTCTAAATTATGTTTGTCAAATCAATCTGAAATGTCACAATATTGTTTTAACTTTTCTTTTATCTTCCTAATCAATGTTCAAATAAAATTATGAGGAATAATGAAGAAAAAAAAAGTCATAAAAGGATCTGTGTCCGCAAAGTGTGTGTGTCTAGTGAGTGGACAACTTGTAGTTGTAGGTCAATGTTAGTTGGTGGACCACTCATAAGTCAATAGTCAATATTTAATTAAATTACTACTTACATGATTAAAAATATTAATATATCACATAAATAGTGGATGTTTCAAAATTTTGAAACAAGGATCTACGAACACAAACAAAACTATTAGAAATGAAACTAATATGAAAACTGCTAAATTCTAAACTTCACTTTTAGATTATTATGGAATTTTTTAAAAAAAAAAAACCCCAAAAAACTGACATATAAGTAATATACATTAATGTTTTTATTAATAATTTTAAAAACTTTAGCGATAACTACTTGGGAATTTGCAGGATCTACAATTTGTAATTCCCTTAAGTGATTATTCTATCTTACATATTACTAAATGACAATTTTCCTTGTGCAAAATGCCTGAATTATCTCTGCGTGGGAATATGTAATAAACATAGCTTCGATATAAAATTAGTATTAAAAAAATATGGGATAAAATTTTTAGGATTAAAATAGTTCTCACAAACCGAATACACCAGTCAAACATCATGAGGCCTGTTCAGTGCTTTCTCCTCCTCCTTCTTTATACCAACCTTGTTCTGTTTGCGTGCATAAATACAGTTATTTCTCTTCACTTGTTGCATAAATAATCAAAGCTGAATCAGAATTAGCAGTCACAAAATGAAGAGTTTATCATTGTGATGCGTTCTTTGTCTCAAACTCTTTCTCTCTCTCTTTCTTATTATTCCTTTACTTTTCCATCACGTCGTCTTGACCAAAGGTCAGCTTTGCTACTCTTCAAAAACTCATTTTCCATTCCAAAACCCAATTCTTCTTCTTTAAACTTCTGAGTTTTGAGACAGAAGGATTGGATCACACTGTCGCTCGCTGAAACGGAGGAGTTCGAGCACGTTGAAACAGAAAGTTTCAGTCGCGCCTACGCTAAGCCAGACAAACCCAATCGGATCTCCAAGGTTCTGGGTCTTGGATTTGCACCAACGGGGGATCCGAACCGCCCAAACTTGGCCCTCACAACCTAGGCTCTAGTACAATGTTAAAGTAAAGGGTAAAGTAGCAAAAATACACATGTGCTTTACCCCCGAGAGCGTCCAGCACCATATGCTTTTTTTGAGAGCAAAAATACACACGTGGTTACCATTTTAGAGAAAAAGTCGCATCCCACCGTTATGTTACTGTTCACCGTGATGAGTGAGAAAGAGCTGAAGTGAATAGTAACATAATGGTGGGATGTGACTTTCGCTCCAAAATAGCAACCACGTTTGTATTTTTGCTCCCAAAAAAAGCATATGGTGCTGGACGCTCCCGGGGTAAAACACATATGTATTTTTGCTCCTTTACCCTAAAGTAAATTAATATCTCTCATTCAATCATAATGAAGTGAAATGTATCTTATTCAATCATAATTCTCATATACAGTGCCTCTAACTGCCTTATATAGGCTCAAGTTCATTCAACAACATATTCTTCTTTAACTTCTGAGTGTTATGACGATTATAAAATCTCATCATACCCAATGACTTAAACTTGGATGAATGGTAGAAATTGTTGCTTATAGCATGGGGTCACTTGTAATCCAGTGGGTCAAGTCATTGGCCTCAATATTGATCGTAGTTGGCTTCATGGTAAACTCCTTCCCAACAATTCTCTCTTCCACCTTACCCAGGCCATCTTCAATGGCTTGACCATAGTGCCAATGATTTTGATGGGTCTCAAATCTCATCTATTTTTTTTTTCCAACTTCTATGTGTAATACACCTATCCTTGCGTATTTGTAACTTTATTGGTGAAATTCCATTGCAAATCTCTCATCTTCACAAACTGGTTTCACTTGATATCTTTGAATATTGGAATCATCTCATTCTTAAAGAAAACACCTCGGAGAGACTCACAAGAAATAGCACTCACATAAAGAGTCTTCGTCTAGCTAGTGTGGATATGTCATCAATACCTTTGAGTCATATTTTAAAAAATATTTCTTCTTCTTTAGTCTCTCTTTGGCTTGCTGTTGCTGGATTACAAGGGAATTTGGATGAAAAAAAAAATTCATTCATCCACCTTCATCAGAGATATCTTTGAATTTTAACCCAAATCTTACAGGCTATCTTTCCAAGTCTAATTGTAGCAATTCAATTATAATTTTGAATCTCCATAACACGAGTTTCAAAGGAGAGTTGCCTCATTCCATTGGCCCAGTGAAATCATTAAATAATTTGCTTCTCTAATAGATAAGAATTAGAGTAGGGTATTTGCGTATGAAGTGGCTATTGAGCCCTGTAGCATTGTATTACAATTTATAGTAGGGTTGCTAACCCTAGGGAGTACATTTTTGTAATATTACAGTGGACATAATTACACATATTGGATTCAGGACTCTAATAATAAATTGGGCCTGTTGTTACACAACTGAGGCCCATTGCTTCTTGTTTCCACAGCCCCCCTCAAACTTGGATTGGGTGATGGAACAATGCCAAGTTTGTCTCTAAAGGCCCAGAATTTCGAATGAGAGAGAGCTTTAGTAAACACATCTGCTATTTGCTCAGACGATGGAACATACTTGACTGACAGCTGCCCTTGAAGTACTCTGTCCCTAATAAAGTGAATGTCCAGTTCGATATGTTTCGTCCGAGCGTGGAAGACCGGGTTAGATGCAAGAGGCGATGCACTTAGGTTATCGCACCGGGCGATGGGGGTTCTTTGAGATGGAGGCCGATCTCTGCCATCATCGATCGAATCCACGCAAGCTCCGACGAGAGATCAGAGAGAGAGCGATATTCCGATTCGGCGCTGGATTTGGAGACAACCCTTTGTTTTCGGGCAGACCATGAGATGAGAGAGTCGCCAAAGTAAACACAATAGCCACCCATGGACCTTCGATCGTCGACACACACAACCCAGTCGGCGTCCAAGAAGCCTTGCAAGGTAAGATGTGAACTTGGTTTAACATGTAGACTTAGATCCATGGTGCCTTTCAGATATCTGAGTAATCGTTTTAGGGCTTGCCAGTGAGTAGTCGTTGGACAACTCAAAAATTGACTTAATTTGTTAACTGCAAACATGATGTCCGGTCTAGTGTTCGTGAGATATTGCAAGGCCCCGATTACTCTTCTGTAGCTTGTGGGATCTGTGATTGGGGTTCCATCGTCCTTAGACAAGTGTTTGTTGACCACCATAGGTGTAGGGACTGAGCACTATTTATGTATACCACACTTCAATAGAATGCTTTTTATGTAGGCTTGTTGGTTCAAGTATAGACCTGTCTCATCTCTGTATGCTTCAATCCCCAAAAAATGACGTAGCTGACCTAGATCTTTTAGTGCAAACTGACTATTGAGTCTTTGAACAAATAAGTTTATCATCTCTACAGAGTTACCAGTGACAATAATGTCGTCTACATAGACTAGAACAAACATGACAAATTTCTTGAATCTCATGAAGAACAGGGAGGGATCTGATTTAGAGTGTAGGAAGCCCCAACCTTGTAAGGTAGATTTCAGCTTCTCAAACCAAGCTCTAGGTGCTTGTTTAAGGCCATATAAGGCCTTTGTCAGTAGACAAACATGATTAGGAGCTTTAGAGTCAATGAAACCCTCAGGTTGTTTCATGAGAATTGTTTGTTCTAGTTCACCATTTAGAAAGGCATTGTTGACATCCATTTGTCTAAGTTGCCAATTAAAGGTTACAGCAAGATTGAGTACAAATCTGAGTGTTGAAACTTTCAGTACAGGGCTGAATGTTTCATCAAAATCAATACCTGGGCATTGTTGGAATCCTTTAGCTACAAGTCTCGCTTTGTGTTTTGAAAGAGTACCATCAGTGTTGAACTTCTTCTTGAGTACCCATTTACAATCAACTAGATTGTCTTTTCCATTGTAGGGAACTAGTTTCCATGTCTTGTTCTTCATTAGTGCAGTATATTCTTCTTGCATAGCTTTCCTCCAGTCATCATTGCTAAGTGCTTCAGTTACTGTGTAAGGAACATCATGGTCAGTAGCTTCAGTTGTGATAAGACCAACATATGGAGTCTTGGGCTTTGAAACACCAGCTTTGCTTCTGGTGACCATCGAATGTTGATTTTTCAATGTAATTTGTTGACTATCTGAGCTTGTTTGATCTGTTCTTGTAGGAATTTCATGTGAAAATTGATCAGTGTGTTCTGTGTCATTGATAGGACTTCCCAGAGGAATAGGAGACAGGGAACAGCGAGGAGACTGAGTGGGAGCAGCAGTGGATGAAGTACCACCTTCGCTGGTTGATGAAGGAATTGGAGATGAGAGTTCTTCTTCAACTGAGGATGAAGTGACAATTGTAGATGGTGAGAAATCATAAGCGATTGAAGGAAATGACCGAAAGAACTCTCCAGAACAGTATGTTCCTCGGGTATGTGTCTCTGTTGATGAACCCCGTACTAAAAGGAAAATCGACTCATTAAAATTCACATGTCTAGATATATAAATCCTTCCTGTGGAGCTTAGACATTTATAGCCTTTGTGAGAGTTGCTATAGCCCAAGAAAACACACTTTGTAGTGCGAAACTGAAGTTTATGCTGATTGTAGGGTCTTAAACATGGAAAACAGGCTGAGCCAAACACCTTAAACATGTTATAATTAGGAGTCTTGTTGAATAGTTTAGTGTAGGGTGAGATCCCTTGTAGGACAGTAGATGGTAGCTGATTTATCAATGTGGTAGCTGTGTGAAATGCCTCCCACCAGTAATGAAGAGGCATTTTAGCCTGAGCTAGCAAAGTTAGACCCATCTCAACTATATGTCTGTGTTTCCTCTCAGCCCTGCCATTTTGAGAGGAGGTATGTGGACATGAGTGCCTGAAATGAATCCCAGCTTCTTGCAAACACTTAGTAAAATTTCTGTATTCTCCTCCCCAATCACTTTGCACTGTTTTGATCTTGCTGTCAAACTGAGTTTCAGCAAACTTTTTGAATTGAATAAATATGCTGAGTGCTTCATCTTTAGTTTTTAGAGGAAAGATCCATGAAAAACGACTGTAGTCATCTAGAAATAGTATATAGTACCGAAAGCCATTTTGAGAGGCTATTGGTGCAGGTCCCCACAGATCAATATGAATTAACTCAAGTGGTTTGGATGCATGAGAGGTAGAAACAGGAAATGGGAGAGAGTGAGACTTTCCAAGTTTGCAAGAGTCACAAAAAACAGCTTCATTCTTACTAATTTTCAGTTTACAATCACTAATGATTTGATTTAACACCCTATCACTAGGATGTCCAAGTCTACAATGCAATAAAGACCTATTTGATAATGTAGATGCTGAAACAGCTTCTTGAGAACAGAAAACTAACTCAGTATTACCATTGTTACTATCTTGAGTCTTAGACACTTTAAACATGCCTCCTTTAGTTGGTGTTCCTGTCGGCATTGTCTCCCCGTTGCTTGTTCCTTCACACAAAATCCATGTTGATTAAATACAACATTTGCACTTTGTTGTCACGGCTATTTTGTATACACTCAAAAGATTCTTTTGAATAGCGGTGAATAGAGAATATTGTCCAACCGAACTATTTTATCTTGAACATTAGAAATAGTTGATGAACCAGTTTTCTCCACTTTTATTCTATTTCCATTTCCAACAATAATATTCATCTTACCTTTGGGATTGGTTGGATTTTCTATACGAGTAGAATCATTAGTCACATGACTTGTTGCTCCACTGTCCAGGTACCAACTGTCATCAGCAACTGATTCTGGTGAGGCCCAATAAGCATATCCAGATTCAGAATTGGAAGATCCAGACTCTTTCTTCTTGCTGTTCTTCACAAAGGACTTGTCAAATCTGTGCTAGCAAGTCTCAACAGTGTGTCCAACTCGATCACACAGCTGACACTGAGGAGCTGTTCCATCACTATGCCTGCTGCGTCCACCAGAGTTTCTGCCTTGACCACGGCGTCCTCGGCCACGATAGCCACCGGAACCACGACCTCCACGGCAAGACCCACGTGGGTAAGACTGCTCAGCTCTAGCATAGTTCACCAGACTATTGTTGATAGATAGCTGAGATATCTGACTTAATTGCTCCATGCGATTTTCATATGTGAGTAAGCTGGACTGAAATTCTATCCAACTCAGCTCATCAACCTCCTTGCCAAGTTGCACAACAATAGGATTGTAATCTGCATCTAGACCTGCAAGAACTTGACACTACTACAAAATATGGATATTACTACCCTAAAAGACCTCATTATTTTAAAAAAGGAAGTAAAAAGTGAAGGCGGTGGCATTGTCGTAATTATTTTCTTGATTTTGAGACTTTAGACAACCTAAATATTAATTTAGGACGCCTAAAATATTTTTAGACAACCTAAATATTAATTTAGGACGCCTAAAATGTAATATTTAGCGCCATTTAGGATTTTTTGGAGACTTTAGACAACCCAAATATTAAATTAGGACTCCTAAAGTTTTTTTTAACTACCTAAATTTATTTTAGGTAGTCTAAAATGTAATATTTGGCGCAATTTAGGATATTTTTTGGCGCGTGGAAAATTTTAGGCGACCTTAAAGTATATCAGGACGCCAAAATCAGTATTTTGGCGACCTAAAAGTATTTCAGACGCCAAAATCAACATTTTTGGCGCAATTTTGAAATTTTGAGAAATTTTTGGCGCCGATTTTTTTTTTAGCGACCTAAAGTATATCAGTCGCCAAAAGCAATATTTTGGCGACCTAAATGTATTTCAAGACGCCAAAATCAACATTTTTGGCGCAATTTTGAAAATTTGGGAAATTTTTTGGCTCCAGAATTTATTTTTGGCGACCTAAAAGTTAATCAGGTCGCCAAAAGCAGTATTTTTGGCGCAATTTAGAAAATTTGGGAAATTTTTTGGCGCTAGAATTTTTTTTTTTTGCGACCTAAAAGTATATCAGTCGCCAAAAGCAGATTTTTGGCGACCTAAAAGTATTTCAGTCGCCAAAATAAGTATTTTTTGTTTCCCTGCTCCTTTATTAATATCCTCTCACCTTTTTCATTAGTTAATCGTCTCTCTCTCTCTCTCTCTCTCTCTCGCACGCATCATCACCATCGCTCTCCTCGCGCTTGACTTCTTCTCATCCCTTGTTTAATTTCATTTATCCCTTCTTTCCTCTACACACTATCCCTCATTTAATTTCATTTATCCCTTTCTCTTCTCATTTGATCTGCACATACGCCTTCCCCTTCTCTCCTCTGCACCCCACATCTTCTCTTTCGATCTATTCCTACTCCTTCAACACTCTTCGATCTTGCTGGCCGAGGAGACAACGGCGAGGAGATGACGGCACCGGAGTTTGAAAGGATGATGATCTCATGCTTCACTATTGGTGCCATTTTTAATTTCAGGTCCGATCTGTTATTCCCTTTCCCTTAATTTTTTTTTCTGATTCCTCACTTCCATAATATTTTATTCTCCGTCGCTCTCTAAATATTAACAAAAGCTTACTCAAACTAATCAAGAATTCATTTTGTCTGTTTCAAACTCTACCAAAACAGAAATCCTTCTTTTGATTCATAACCTTCTGTTTTGAGACATGTGTTCTATCTTTAAACGTTAGGCATGTGAAATATTCATTTGGATTGTTAGTAATAATGTAGTGTTGGTGTTGATGTATGTACGTATGTATTTGCGTGTCATTGGAGTGAAGAAACCAGCTGGATGAGCTGATGAAATTGATTTTTGGCTAAAATCATACATAAGACAACCTAAATTAATTTTAGGATGTCTTAAATCATACATAAGACAACCTTAATTAATTTTAGGACGTCTAAAATCATACATAAGACAACCTAAATTAATTTTAGGAGGTCTGAAATCATACATAAGACAACCTAAATTAATTTTAGGACGTCTTATATCATACATAAGACAACCTAAATTAATTTTAGGATGTCTTAAATCATACATAAGACAACCTAAATTAATTTTAGGGCGTCTTAAATCATACATAAGACAACCTAAATTAATTTTAGGACATCTTAAATGAGGCGTCCTGAATACATAATTCAGGACGCCTTACATAAGACGTCCTGAATACAATTCAGGACGCCAAAAGTGAAAAAAACGACTTCCCCCTTCGAGACGTCCCTCTAAAAAGGGACGTTAATTGGGTCTTATTTAGGTCGTTTTTTGTGTTTTTTGTAGTAGTGTGAATAAACAGATCAGGTAAGGAAACTGCACTTCCAGCAAGATTTAATTGCTCAGATAGGGTTTTCATCTTAGTCAAAAATTCATTCATCTTCATGGTTCCCTTCCTTGTGCGTTGGAACTCAGATTTCAGCATTAACACTCTTGATTTGAGATGAGCCAAAGAGGAGACTTCAGGCCCATTGCTTCTTGTTTCCACACTAATTATGAAAATTCATTGGAGAAATTCCACCATCCTCATGGAACCTTTCATAGCTTAGTTTTTTGGACCTCTTAAACAATAATTTTCCGGTCAAATATCATCATCACTTTCCAATCTTCAAATTCTGATATTTCTTAATTTATCTTCATATAATTTTAGTGGCCAATTCTCGTATTCAATTTCAGAACTTAAAAATCTCCAAGGTCTAGATTTGTCAAACACTGTCTTCCATGGAACAATTCCTTCTTCGCTTTTTACTCTACCATCTTTGAAATATTTGCTTTTATCTTCTAACCAATTCACTGGTTTATTTATATTGGCGAAATATCCACTTTTTCACTGGAAGCGCCTGATGTGTCTAACAATAAGTTGTGTGAGCCAATTCCAATGTCATTTTTTCATCTTCAAAATCTTCTAGTCTTGAACTTATCTCACAACTTTCTCACTGGAAATGTTTTGTTGCATCAACTTGTGATGTAAAAACATGTATTTGCTTGACTTAAGTTCCAGCTTCCTTCAAGGAGAGCTCCTTTCTTCTATTTGCAATGCTAGCACACTGGATATTCTTAACTTGTCCCATAATAACTTCACTGGCACCATTCCACAACGTATTGTCAAGTCTAACCTATCTCTTTCTGTGTTGGATTTACAAATGAATAGCTTCTCTGGAAATTTAATAAGAAAACAATTTAAGAACCTTAAATCTTAATGGCAACTTTTTGGAAGGCTCATCATTACCTCAATCTTTGGTCAATTGTACAAGGCTAGGATTCTTAGATCTTGGCAACAATGGCATAGAGGGTGAATTTCCCCATTGGTTACAAGCTCTTGAAGAATTGTAGAGAGAATAAATTGCACGGTTTTATCGCCAATATTATGGACAATACAAGCCATGTCTTCCGTATTTTAATAGTTTTTGAACCAGTATTCTTCAAATCTTTTGTAGCCATGAGAAAGTTAGATGGGAAAACTAGCTTGCAGTACTTGAATTATGAAAACTCTTGGCTATGGTATTGGTAATTATCATGACTCCATTGAGTTGACCTAGAAAGAATTGGATATTCATCTAGAAAAGATCTTGACAGTTTTCACAAGCATTGATTTATTCAGTGACATATTTGTGGGAGAGATTCCACAAGTTATTGGAGAACTTCATGCATTGAAAGGGCTCAACATTTCACATAAGACGCTTTTGAAATGGTTGGATTTGCCATCAAACAACTTCACAGGAAAAATTCCTACATAATTGACTAATCTACTCAATTTTCTTGACATGTTGAACCTTTCAAGGAATGAACTTGAAGGTTGCATTCCTAGGGGCCAACAATTGGAGACTTTTTCAAGTGATTCCTTTGAAGGAAACAAAGAGTTATGAGGTTTTCAACTTATGATTCCATGCATCACCCATGAGGAAAGACAAGAACCATTTGCAAGTTGTGAAGTTGAATTTGTATTTGGATGGAAACCTGTGGTGTTAGGATGTGTATGTGGAGCAGCATTTGGAGCAAAATTGTTTCAACCTGTGATGTTTACTGGCAAACTTCAATGGGTTGCAAGTCTGGTGAATGATCCACTAAAGAAGACGAAGAGAAGGGTTAGAAACCACATGTAATAGTAATGTCAAATTGTCTCTCTTTTAAAATTCGTTGTACTTTTGTGGGGAAAAAGTTAGGGAAAATTCTTTTAAAAGACGGTTGAATTACCTATATTTTAAAATGGGTCGTTGAATAGAACAAATTATAAATAAGGTCAAGTATCCCAAAATAGGATTTTAAAATTTGTTAATTTTACCTCAATACCCCATATTTGCTTCTCCCGCTGCTCTATCTCAAACTATAGCCACCGTCCCATCTACTTCATGATTCTAGATTTGCCCATATTTCGTTTCAGACTAAGAATGTTTTGCATTGGCCGCTCTTTGTTCAGAAACACTTTCATCATCGTCGTGTCGTGTCCGTGCTGGGTATTACGGGCTCTTTGTGCAAGATCAATCTGCTTCTTTGCATCTACCTGTCTGTAACCTTCCTCTTGATTATAGGGCTCATCCTGTTCACCTCTCAATGACTGGATATAATCGTGAGGCCAAATTGAAGGCGGAAAGAAATTCACATTTCGACGAGAAGTATTGGTTTGATCAAAAACTATAGTTGTTGGAGCCCTACATTGGATGGTACGAGGAACAATACGAGAGGTCATGATTGATGGAAGCATTTTGTTTCTGAAGGATAAAGTAGCATATGGAAGTAAGGCAATTTGGTAAAGAGCCATTGTGAAAGGAAGAAGCTTCTTGCACTGATCAAATTCTTGTTCTTGAGATAGAGCAGCGGGAGAAGCAAATAAGGGGTATTGAGTTAAAATTATCAAATTCTAAAATTCTATTTTAGGATATTTAACCTTATTTATAATTTGTTGTATTAAATGACCCATTTTATAATTTAGGTAATTCAACCGTCTTTTAAAAGGATTTTCCCAAAAAGTTATTGTGCTTTCTGCTTAATATTATAGAAAACTTAATTGAGAATAAGGGAGATATCAATCTTTTTATATATTTTTGTTATATTATCTCAAGAAATAATATTTAGGAAATTTCTAGAAAAATACCTTCAAAATTTGAAAATCTCAAATCAGGAATTTTCTAATAAAATAAGTTGTGAATTGCTAATTAGTTGTAGTCAATACCTAAATTATTATAGGAAATAAAACTGATTTGAGATTTTTAATATTTTGAAAATATTTGTCTGGGTTTTTTCCTGAAAATTTCTTGTACCAAACGGATCCGAAGGCACAAAGCCTTTGCCTTTATACGACTTCTGTACTTTTGGACCGATGCTTATTTATGACTTCAACATAATCCAAAGGCCCAATTTAAGATTACAACTTCAAAAATCTTAGAAATAATAACAATAAGAAAAAATAATAATAATTCAAGTTTATAACTGCAAGAAAGTGGCGTTAGCAGAGAGAAATGTTACTTAATCATGTTTGATTGATGAGGACAACGTGGGGCTCTGTGATTCGTTTCCTATGGACCAGTTTAGTTGTGGGAACAGCATTTGGCTACTGGCTAATTATTTTATATATATGCGTCTCACCAATAATTCATAATATACATACAGAAACTTATTTATTTAATATATTTCTTGTGCCCTCCCTCAATGTCGTAGTTTATATTATCCTTGACTTCTCAGAAGCAAGAAACCGCCATAAAACACAGAAGAAGGAAGAAGGAAGAACGAAGAAGAAAGAAAAATCAGAAGAAGACAGATCGATCATGTGCTGCTCAGAAGATTGTAAATGCAGGCCTCTAGGGTTTCTGCTAGGGCTTCCCTTTGCCTTCTTATCTCTGCTCCTCTCTCTGATAGGTGTGATTATCTGGATTGTTGGGTAAGTCTCTGATCTGTTTCCAAGGATCCTAATTTAAGTATCGTTGGAATTAATAATGTTTGAAGAAATCATCAGTAGTATAATTAAGATGGATTATTGTGTTGTGTTGTGTGTGTGTGTGTATGCAGGTTGACATTAACGTGTATATGCCCATGTTGTCTGTGTGTGACCGTCATCGTTGAGTTTGCTATCGCCTTGATCAAGGCTCCAATATTGGTCATGGAGTGGTTCATCTCTAAGATTCCTTGTTAGACCATATGGTTCGATTCATAGTATTCAAAGGGTATTTACTGTTTACTACAATTTTCATTCATTCAGTTCTTCTAATCTTGTTACATCATTTTCATGTACCGTCGTTTATTTTATTTTATTTATCTCGCTTTTAGTGATTTCTTCTTGCTCATTACATCTTACGATTTTGTTTTTTTTTTTTCCCTTTCCGCAAATGTAATACTGTAATAGTTTTTTTTTTTTTTTTGGAAAATGGTAGAAAAAGAACTTTGAAATTGTAAAATTTTAAATAAGAAATTTCCTAAAAAAAATGAGTTATGAATTATGTATCAAGCTTTATCTCTTGGTAATAAAACCGATTTGGGATTTTACAATTTCAAAATTCTCTTCTTTTTTTTGTCTTTTAACCTAGTCTTTCTTTGCTTTTAAAATTTGCCCCAATTTTTTGGTCTCCTTTTTTATTGTTCCGCTCAGCTTTACATATCATAATAGTAGTCGGCCACCATCCAAGGAACCAATATTCTCTCAAATTATTTTTTCACTTTTTTCCATAAGCTACTTCCTAAAAGGTAATCCAAAAAGACTCATATATATAGACGAATAGTTTATCAAAAAAGTAGGAAAAAAATAGCTTAGGAGAAAACCTTGGTTTTCCACCTCAAACTATGGTTTCATTGCCAAAAATAGATTTTGGAAGAGTGTTTTGGTTGTTCTTTATAAAACAGAAAAATGGGAGTAGTGTTTAGGTCCCCCCCAACAAAATAAACATTTTTTCCTCCATAATCTTTTTTTTGCCAGAAAATCATGGTTTGGGGTGAAAAATCATGGTTTTACCATAAGCTATTTTTTTAAAAAACCTTTTCAGGACTGATTCTTCAAAATTTATTTTCTGAAACCTATTTTTTCACTTTTTTTCTAAAAAGCTATTTTCTAAAAGCTAATCCAAATATAAATTTTAGGTAGGTGCCATTTGGACGTTTTTCTCCAAGTCCAAGGTGCGTGTGAGAGAGAAAAGAGGGTGTATGAGAAACAAAACAAATTTTATATTCCGTCGTTATCTTAATATAATAGTAGCTAGTGTTGAGATTTGATTTCATTATAAATATAATATTTTGGGCCATTTTTTATATTTATTATTTTTCCCAAACTTATTTACTTACCTTATAAACTAATATAATCTAATGTTATATTAGGATATCTTGACAGATCATGTCCTTCTTGTTCAAATTAACCAATTTATTTTATTTTGTAACTTATCCAGTTAATTAAGTAATTCTTATATAAAGGTCAGAGATAGTATATTTTATTTTATTTTATTTTTTATTCTATTATTTTTCCTGCCAGACATATCATTACATTTTTAAGTTGCCGTCCTAATTGAGGAGGCTGCAAAGATCATTTATAAAATTATGTACTTTTCTATGATGTGGAAACTAGATAATTAGTTTATACAACTTAAAAAATTAGTTATTCATAAAAAATGTAATGATTTTTTAAAATATTTTTTTAATCATTTATACTATAATGAAAAACTATCTCTTAGATAAAAATTCCCGAACCATAAAAATAATTTGAAGAAAAAAATTATAAAAATTTGGAGACAAATTATAAAACTACGGTCAAGATCGGGGTTCAACATTGCTGGGTTTGAGCCCAACCCAAACTTGATATCATTTTAAAATGCCATAACTAATATACCGGTCCTATGATCAGTGGCTTTATAACCTACTGTTCTATATGCTGGTTGTATGTTTGATCCTAGTTACTGTAAAAGACATATTTATTTGATTTAATCAAATGAAGGAAGTTAGTTAAGTTATTTAATATGACATATATTTTTTAAAACACTTTAGTCTTCTTTTTTAATTCCCTCATTTTATCTCTCCCTTAATTATTATTGAGAGACACCAATAGATAAATTAGTAAAGATTGACTAATATAAGAAAAATAATACTCCCTCCGGTCCTAATTATAGGAGCAAATTTTGGAGTTGGTTTTGGTCCTAATTATAAGAGCAAGTTTTAACTTTTGTCAATTTTTTCCTATAATACCCCTATTTATACTTATTATTAGGAGCATTTATATATATGTGTTGTACATATATGTATATCTGTGTTTATGTGTGTCAATATATATATGTGTAGATATATGTGTGTGTGTGTGTGTGTGTGTGTGTGTGTAGATATATGGGTGTGTGTGTCTCTATGTATGTAGATAAATATATATGTATACACATATACACACACATATATGTTTATATAGCAAGACCATTATTTCAATTAGAAAGCGTGTGGAAAAGAAATTAGATCTATATGTATACACATGGCTATATAAAAAGCAACTAATATACATACATACTAAACTAATATGTCATGGATGTTTAACATAAAGCAAATTAGATACATTTATAATTAAAGCAACTTGTGTCATTTTAAATTTATATAAGGACATTTTAGGAAAATGAGTAAAATTAACTAATTTAACTCCTCTCCTTAATTCTCCCAAAATCGGTTAAATTGCTCCTATAATTAGGGACGGAGGTAGTATAAAGATATGTATTTAATAGAAGTGGAAAAGAAAAAAGTAATTTAAATTTTGAGCCACAAAAAAAAAAAGTTACTTATATAAAGAACTAGCCCTAAGAGAAAGAAAGTTAATTATAAAAAAAGACCATAAAAAGTATATCAATAATCCAAATATCAAATCAAGGATAAGATATAGAAGGTACAAAAATTTGACACTAATATTATTATTTTTTTAGTATTATCTAGTATCCAGTTAGGGGTTCGTGATTATCCCTCCTAACACAAGTGTTGTAATACCCTAAAAATCTGTATTATAATTTAGTAAAATTATACCTATCAAAAATAGGCGAATATGAGATATCAAATATTAAGTAATAATTAGCTTATTTTCTAAGGAAAAATCTCTAGGAAATTAGAGAGTTTAAGGGCCAAAGTGCCAAAATAACGGAAATACCCCTAAGGGACATAAATGACTTAGGAAAATTATGAAAAATCCTAAAATGTAGTAAAATGGTTAATTGAATTAAGAGAGTATACTATCTCTAATTCTGGTAATTTAATAAATTATGAACTTGGAGAGATTGAATAAGAATGCTCAAAAAGCATTGAAATGACTAAAATACCCTTGTAAATTCTAATATAATAAAGGAGACATGAAAACACAAATGTCAATGCAAATGTTATGAGGTAATGAGTTGTTCTAATTAAGAAAATTAGCAACAAGTGATAATAAAGTAATTATGTAATTATTGACTAATTACTTAAGCTTAAGCAAAGGAAATTACGAAATAATTATGTAAAACCCTAAAATTAGTGGTTATTGGCTTAAAATTAGTAAAAACGTGTTTACTAATTAATTGGAAATTTTGGAGAAAAATATTTGAGTTTAGGTATTTTTAAGCCTAAATACAAGAATTGACCAATAGGAAATTTTGTAAAGTTATATAAAATAATTATTAAATAATTATTTTATATATTCTTAATTAATTAATTAAATAATTAAAACGAAAATTTAAATAAAAAGGATCAGATTTGACCGAAATATTGGACCCAAGAAAATGAGAAAAAAAAAAAATATATATATATATATATATAAGTATAATAGCATTTAGGCAAGTTGATATTATTTTATTATTATAATTGATTAAAGCAAAAAACATGTGAATAGTAATTTAGAAATTAGAAAACGGATTCTATCTAGAGATCTAGGAATGGGATTTCCAAAGTCAGGATCAAATATTAATCAGTGAGTTATTATCTTCCGTTAAACTCTTCCGGAAGTAAATTCTGAAGCCGTTTGTGCATTTTCCTAATAAAACAAAATAGGGAAAAATGCATATAGGCACATTTTTTGGATATGAAGAAAATAAATTCTAACTCAACATCTAGGAATGAGTTTGAATTTATCTGGACATATTTGGAATCAGTGAATTATTTCCAAGAGATTGGTGATTTCGAAATGCGTTCAAACCGGACGCGTTTGGACACGTTTTCGAGAAAACTTCAATCGGACAGTTGAGCCCTATATGGGATCAAAATTTAGGTTAACTTGGACATTTCTAATGAGTGAGGAAATGGTTTCAAAGTTGTAAATCCAGAAGTTTAAGATTTTTCCAAATCACGCGAATCGGGTACCGATCGGGGAAATTCTCTTAGACCGGGTTTAAAGCAACCCAAATCACCACTTTTGGACCACTCCAAGGCAGCCACATCAGCCCTGAATTTCGTGCATCATGCTCCCTTGGTCATGGATTAAACACCAATTCATGTTTGATTTTCCATGGCTTAAACAACTTCAAAAATTCCAACTTTGTCCCTTGAAAAGTCTATAAATAGGATGCTTGCCCTTGAGAAATCTTCACACCAAAATCCTCTCCTCTTGGCCGAAATCCTTGAGTGAGAAAGTAGAGAGAGAAGCTCTGGGGAAAATTCTGCAGAAGTCTTCAACGGGTAAGTCTTTCGGTCTTTAGTCTTTAGTCTTTAGTTTTTAGTTCGGTAGTTAGTAGAATTGTTAGATGGTTTTAGCAAGTAGGGAGTGAGATTCCTACTATTGATTTTTAGGCCTCATTGCATTGAAAAATATGCCCGACGAGGTAAAAACATAGTAGGGATTGAGTCCCCGAAAGTTGAAATCTTCGTAGTTCTTTCAAAAGTAAGGGTAGAATTTTGTTAGAATAGCCTTTAAATTTCAAGTATGATTGGGTATCATATGGGAGGGCTATTTTAGTCATTATTTTCGAAAATCATAGTTGCGTCAAGCAAAATTTCGGGAAGAAAATTTGCTAGAGTAACGAAGTGCTGGCGAAATTCCGCCGATTAGGGGTAGAAGGGCAAAATGGTAATTTTTACCTAAAATGCCAGTTATTGTGTCAAATCACTAATGGAAGTAATATTACTCTTATAGGACGTCAGAAATCCTAATTTGTTGCCGTAACGCTGTCCAACGTGTCGTTGTCGGACAAACCGCTGTTTTCCGTCAGAAAATACAGTTTCCGCCAGAAACATCTACGTACATCAACGAAGGTACGTTCGCGTACTGTAACACTAATCCGGTGCTGCTCATATACATATATGTGATAGTACATTCACGGATAGAGATTCTGTTAGGAGTCACCGAGATACATTCACGGTTAGAGACTCTGTTCAGGGTTACCGATTATACATACAGTTTCACGCGGGTTATAGACTTAATGATACCGTTAGAGTTTTCCTAGCGCTGAGGACACGACCTATCATCGAGGCACTGGTTTTTGTGTAGGCTATTATTGTGTAGGACTTATACGTACTGCTTTAACGCTTATGTTCTTCGATAAATTGAATCTCAGCTATAGCTTCAGGGTCAGGAGGACCACGGATCGGAGATCGAGGCAAGCTGCACGAGTAAGCTCATAGTTGGAGGGCAAGTAGCACGAGTGTTTGCCTCGCAAGTGTACGAGATTCGCAAGTAATAAAGTGATAAATAAAGTATCGTTCCCACGAGGATTTGTTTAACAAATTGGTCAAACAAAAGGCTTAGTGAATTTCATCAAGTTGAGCTAAAACAAAGTTTTGATTTGGAATGAGAATTTTTAAAGACTATTTCTAAAACATAAAATTGATAAAGGCAATTGATTCTTTAAATTCAAGGATAATTGAGCCTAGGGCTCTTTTTCCCTTTTTGCATTTCATAAAACTTGGTTAATTTCCTCTCTAGTAGCATTTCAATATATATATGTGTTAGTCTAAGGTTCTAAAACACTTGACCCGCACTCTCAAGTCAAAATCAAATTTCTCTTCTCATTAAAATGCACAATCTCTTGCTACAATTAATGAGAATCAATATTTAAGTACAAACCTAATGTGACAATGCAAGGCTAGTAAACATATCTCTATTTTACTAACAAACCATCCATTTATCAAGTAAACTTCAAGACAAGCATGATTTCAATCAAGTTCTACACCTAGATTAGCTCTCTCAAGTCAAAACCTAAGTGAATAAATCATCTACATGGAGGCCAATCATTTAGAAGCATTAAGCCAAGATTAAAATCAACACATACATATATTAATCTACCAAAAGAGAGGAATATTCAAGTCTTAATCCATACAAAGGGTCAAAAGAACCCTAGGATAAAAGGGAAATTAGCCAAGCATGGCTTTAATCATATCCAGAACAGCAACAATAAATTCAGAGTTCAAAGACATATGGAAATTCAAGGGAGAATGAGTAGAGATAAAACAAACAGCCCTAAAATTGCAGCTCCTCTGTTCCTTTCTTTTTCTTTCTCTGTTTCTTCGATTCCTCCTGCTTCTCGCTTTCAGTTCTGTTTCTTCCGCTGCTCTGGTCTTTCTCCGAATTCCCCTCTCTGTTCCGTTTGTTCCGCCTCCTCTCTATTTCTCGTTCTCCTCGTTCTGTTCCAGCGGTTCTCGCTCTCCCTTTTCGTTCTATTCTGTTTCCGTGTTTTTTTTTTCCCAGCGAAGACCTGGTCCTCTTTGCTTCATCCTTAGGTTTAATTGATTAATTCATTCGTGGGCCCCCATCCAAAATTCTGCACCTCATTCCTTCCAATTCTTCAAACCGTGGGCCCATTCATTTCAATATATGCAATTGCCAAAGTAAAATCATGCTCCGCTGGTCCGGCCTGACGCAAAAAGAAAACATTATATATAATAATAGTAATAATAATAATAATAATAATTAAAACATAATAATAATAAAACTGAATTTATTTAAAACTTCTTTTTACTATTATTTATTTCCTAAACTCAAAAACTTTTATTTTAATTGAAATCCCCCTAATAATGCATCCAGATTGATATCTCTTAAAATCTCAATAAAATCTCTTCAATTTAGTAT
Organism: Acacia pycnantha; assembly: GCA_025563575.1. Classification (NCBI taxonomy): domain Eukaryota; kingdom Viridiplantae; phylum Streptophyta; class Magnoliopsida; order Fabales; family Fabaceae; genus Acacia; species Acacia pycnantha. The sequence goes on along the minus strand of JAMWYP010000095.1, from coordinate 2,083,844 downwards.
TAATGACTTCCTAAATATATCAAAATATGTCTTAAATCTATTAAAAATAGGAAGTCATCAACGAGTGAGCTCTGAGACGGAGTTGTCACTTTATCGTATTACGTAATTACCTATGAGAACAATAGGATGCTGTATCAACACTGTATTACACTCTGGTTATCGTTTTAATGGGAATCAGTTACTCTTACGCTCCAAGGCTCGACTCTGATTTAAAAAAAAAAATTTGGCTCTGGAATTGAGATGTTACAAGTGTCTACTCTGAAACTTAAACTCAAGACTCAGAGGAATTTAGTGAGACTTTACACCATGAAGATTTTGAACATGGGTATGTGGGTGGGTGTAAATGAGCTGTCAACCGCTGCTCCTTTTTTTTTTTTTTTTTTGGGAATCCCAGCAGGCGAATATTTGTTTTACAAATGAAGTTATTATTTTCTTTTAATGATAGGGTTCCTCTGAATTTTTTAATTATATATCTTCACTCGTAGAAGAAGAATATGGGGGTTATATTTCGGAGAAAAAGAATAAAACCTAAACAAGCTAGCCACAAAAGACAAAACAAGACAACATAACAAAAAGCGGAAAAAATAAAAGAGATAACAATAACATAACTCCTGAAAATATAAGGCAAGAAATAAGGGGAAAAATAAACAAAAGCAACCTAAAAAATAGTAATAATATACAGGACGAGGAAAAAGTGAAAAGCTTAATTCAGAATCCTTGAAAAACAAACTATCAATGAAATTGTGAGAAAAATCTTTCACTTTTGTATCCGATAATCTTTGAAAACTAATAAAACAACAAAATCCATACAATCAAATAATTATTAAACAAATATAGTAAGCATTACATTTAAAAAAAAAGGATAAAATATACGTTTAGTCCTTCACGTTTGCCTCTGATATTATTTTAATCCCTTAAATTTATAAAGAGCTTGCCCGTTACTCAACCTAATCATCGGCCAACAGGAGTTGAAATATTTTGAGGATATATATATAGAGAGAGAGGGGGGTATTGTTGGAAAAAAAACCATTGAATAAATAACAAAATTCAAACCATAAGGTTGAAATGGGATCCTTTGATAATAATAATAATTAAAAAAAAGGGCTCTCAGTGGTGGCTATGCCTATGGATAGAAATCAAAACGAGGTTTTTGAAAAGGTTTCCAGATGAGGGACATTCAAGTCAAATTTGTAATAATAACAATGATTAGAAAAAGAAGAAATCAAGATAAAAACATCTACATCTTCAATTATTAATTACTTTTGTTGTTGATCAATTATTTGTTTCTTGTTTCCTTCTTCCATTTTCGCCCATCGAATAAGTTTACTGAGATTAGTGGTTTATGTTTCGGTATTGTTAAAAGTAATCGAAAAACTTTATATATATATATATATATATATATATATATATATATATATATAGGGTTTATCATTTGTCATGTCACTTGACATTAAATTATGTCAAGTGAGCCCAAAACTACGTCGTTTTAGGAGTTAAGGAAATTAATGAATGGTGTTTTTGTATTTTTGTTTTAGTATTTATTATACGAATTTTATTAAAAGATCATTTATTAATTTCCCTAACCCAAAACTACGTCGTTTTATTAAGAGTTCATTAATTTCTCTAACCCCAAAACGACGTAGTTTTGGGGGTGACTTAACATAACCTTATGTCAAGTGACATGACAAACGATAACCCCATATATATATATATATATATATATATATATATATATATATATATATATATATATATATATATATGTATGACTCTTTATTTCTGTATGTTGAGTTGTTGACAAAACTTGAGGTTTGACTAATTAATTACGTGTAATGTTTGTTGGTTTTTGTTTAATTCAGCGACGAATCATGAAACTAACAAGAAGACGCGGCGAACACGAAAGTTAAAATAAAAAAAAAAAAATGCAATGAAAAGGAAGTCTTAAACATAAAGTAATTACAAGATTGAAACAAAAAGAAAAGGGAAAAAAGAAACATTCTATTTTAATATTGATTTGTTTACAAAAGTTTCCTTGATTTAAATATTAAAAACATTATTTACCAATTAAAAGAATAAGAAATTATATCTATATATGAAATTTATATTTGTTAAAAAAAGGAAGAAATTTGTTCAAAAATGAATGAGATAGGTCTAGTGGTGAGACATAGGGAAGAGCATAGGCGGAATAGGGGGGGCTAGGGGTGGCCCCGCCCCCCTAAAATTACAGAACTTGACCCAAGAATTTTAGAAATTATGTTTTAGCCTTATAAAAATTTCAGTTTTTTCAGTTTAGTCCCTATTAAAAAGTCTCATGGAGGGACTAAAATAAAAATACTGAAATATTTATAAGGTTAAAGCATAATTTTCATACAATTTGGGTCCAATTTTGTAATTTTCGCCCCCTAATTTCAAATATTTTCTTCACTAGGTTTTATTATGTAATTTTCGCCCCCCTAATTTTCATTCCTGGGTCCGCCCTTGGGGAAGAGGAGGGTCCCGAACCAGTGTGCTAGCACACACCTACACTGATACACTTATTCTTAATTTCCTGAATAACAATTTTAAATCAGCCTAATTTATTTTAATATTTAACTGGAAAAATATTCGAATTAAATTTGATCCTGGGGACTTGGGAGACGTTAGTAAATGATGTTCGGCAAAAAAAAAAAAAAAAATCAATCCCCATCAAACATCTACATCTTCCGGAATAACAATTTTAAATCAGCATAATTTATTTTAATATATATATTGAGTATCTAATTTCTCAATCATATTTATATATTAAAAAGCTTAACATCAAATGATGTTCGGCAAAAAAATATAAAAAGAAAACAATCAAATTATGTTGTTAAGTTTCTGATAACATCGTCCCAAAAGAGTAGTTGATAACAAATGAAATTATTAACTTAAAAGTTCGAATTAGAAATGTCAAATTTGGAGATTTATAAAATAATAATTAAAAGGTCGAACCAGAAATGTTTTAAGGATTAAACTAAAAAGTGATCAATCTCATTATTCAAAATAGAATTATTATTTTTTATTTTTTTATTGAACTTCTCTGCATGTGTGTTTTTTGTTTTAGATAGAGCAGCATTGGAGTAGAAAAAGAAAGATAGAATATTTTTTGCCAACCAAAAAAGATAGCATTGCAAATTAAAGTACAAACTTGCAAAACTCATGTATTTATTATTTTAAACTTTCTTTTTTTCAATAAATAGTAATTATGCATTTAAGACACAAAAGATTAACTTACAAAGGATTGTAAAAATTTACGGACATATTGAATAAGATAAGAAAGTGTCCATGACACCCTTCTATTTGTCTTTATAATCTTTGATATGTGATTTTTTTTTTAGTAGCCTAAAAACTAGCGGAAAAGATTGTGGTTGATGTATACACGGCTGCTGAAAGATGAAGACCATCTCGCATCTCCTAGAGCCATTAACTGGGATCCAGATTCTCTCAGAAGCGGAACCCTCAGTATCCCTCAGTATCTTTCGTTCTTATCCGTCCAAAAATTGATCTAAGGGTGCAGATCTATTTTTTTTAAAACCGCGCGCGGTAAAAAATACCGCGGCGGTTTTTTTTGCCTCATTGAGATTTGAGTTTTTCAATTTCTCTCTCCACCGGATGGTGGTGATGGGATATTGAGAGATTCTGAGGAAATCTGGTTCCCCATTAACTGTAACTGTAAAATTCGCAATTTGGTCTGAGGAGCCATAATCCATTAGTTATAAGGAGACTACTTAAAATAGATTGTAATCCCGATGCAGGGCCTCTCACGGTCACTACAGCCTGTTTGGGAAAGCGGTACTAAGACTTCAACATGCAATTGGAAGAGAAAGTAAAAATCACGATGATGTAAATATTAGCGTTTGGGTTCACGGTGAAGGCTAATGGGTTTTTGCATCAAAAGCCATGGTGCAACAAAAGCTAGAATTGGTACTTTTAGGTGCACAGTGGAGTTAGAAAACGATACTTATAAGAAAAGATAAAATTATCCCAATAAGCCCAATAATTTGATATTTATAAATGCATCCAAAAGGTAAAAAATTCAATAATAAATTTGAGGAAAAATTAGGGAAAATTCTTTTATGAAAAATTTAATTGATATGAATGACTTGATAAATTTTTTTTTTTCACTTAAAATACGAGTAATATGCAAATTTATGTTATTTTTCATCTAAACTTACGTTTTAAATAAGCATTCAAACCAGTTTCAGTTTGAAAAAAAGCCACTTTTACTACCGTAAATCTAAACATAAATCACATTTACAATATATCTTTTATCTTATCTTATATAAAAATCAGATAGAAAATAAATCACTTCTCGCACCGCTAACCCAAATGGTCGTATAACTTTAAAAGACAAATACCATGGACTCGATCTGTTGAGAGACCTAACATCAAGAAGCAAATAAGTGGGTGTTAACACGACGATCATCTTCCTCTACACAAGCTACAGCCATGAGCGACTGTTTTGGTACAAGGGAAGTATTGGCTATCACCCTCCCCTGAGCCATCCATATAACTTGCACGGGACTGAAATTCATTCTTGCATGACAAAATCTATTTCGTGCAAACCATAATGATTCCAACATTTGAAATGGTAAATATGTGGTAAAATTACCAGGATATTTATGATGTTGCAACAAAACTACTATCCATTGAATTAATGACATTGAAGGTGAATCGCACATTCTAATGCCCAAATTACAACCGAACTAGCAAGGTCTGGAGAATGGACAATAAAGAAACAAGTGTTCTAGAGATTCATCATCTGAAGTGAAAAAAAGAACATACCTTTAGATGTAATATGCCGAACTCTGAGAAATCTAGATGATAAAATACCTTTGACAATTTTCCATAGTAATAATCGTACTCTTGACGGAATGAAGGACTTCCAAATCATCCCACTTACCATGCTTATGATATCAGAAGATGAACATGATGTGGACACAGCAGTATGCAATATCCATCCCAGACTATGTATACACTTGATTGATTGCCTGACCACTGTTGGGTTAATGTGCTCTTTAGTCACTTAAGCCCAATCCCAAGCTTGTACCTTAAAGAGCAAGTGGGAGATTGTTGGGTTAATATGCTCTTTGGTCACTTAAGCCCAATAAGGCTTAAGTGAGACTACAAGCCCAAGAACCCTATGGCCCATGTGCATTAGGGTTAGGTCTTGGATGTAGTAGTATATAAACATACTTTCTCCTCCTTGTGAAAGGCGACAAAACATAGGAGGCTTTCATCGAAACAAACCCTAGAGGCGACGTTCATCATCCGAACGGTTGCCCACACAACCATCTCATTCCCCTCGAGAGATAGTCCGGAAGATCGATCATAGAGCGAGCTTGGGTGTTCGTGTGTTCTTGGAGAGTCTATCGATCGCTGCAAGAGTCTATCGATCGCCGCATCCTTCCGTTAATCAAAACGATGAAGGTTATACTTTTCCTCTATCGTGTCGGTAAGATTCGCTTCCGCGTTTTTGGTGGATTTCCTACAATTGGCATCAGAGCCGAATTGCGATGAGGAAAAGAACCAGTTTTGATTTTCTTTTCATGTGATTATTTTTTTCAAATTTTTTTTTGAAAAATATGGCATCTTTTTCTATATTTGTTATTTATTTCATGTCCATTATTCGTTTATAATTCATAGATAAAAAGATTATTTGGTTAATCGCTTTAATCCATGGTCAGATTCTCTCTGTATTTCTTGATTTGTAACAAGGAGGCTAATCCCATATGATTAGGTTTCCTCCTTGCTGTTTTATATTTTCTTTTAGAATTTCTATGTAATTTTCGAATTTATGTAAAAGTTGGAGATCAAGAAACTACAAGAAGATGAGCAATCAACACTGTCGGACACTTTTCGTGGACCTCTTGACCTCCGCTTTGGACGAACCATAAATCTTTGGAAAGAGGACGGAAAGACGAAAAACATGGTAGGTGTACCGACTCCAGAAGATCCACCACGCGCCTCCACGCGCCCCCACAAGCGGATGAGAGTGGTCGTCACGCGCCGGCAAAGAATGAGCGCGTGAGGGCGCGTGGAAAACCCTTTCTGGGTGGTTTCGGCGGCCGTGTGGTCGTCTCTCCGTGGCGGTCATTCCCCTGGATTTTCGTGTTGAGATGACTTCGGCTGACGGCGTGGCAGAAGTAAAGGCTAGGGTTCCTCTTGTGTTCTAGGGTTTCTAGCCAAGGAGTGGGTCTTTGGGCTTTTGGGCCCATGAATACCCTAAAGAGGCTTGAGACAGATACTAAGGGCTGGACGAAAGGGGAATTCCAAAGTTGTAATTTTTATTTTATTTTAAATAGGAAAGCCATGAATTAAAGTTATTTATTTATTTTCTTAATTATTAATGATTTTCTTTATTGAATTGTATGAATTATATGAGCGATTAACATGATGTTTGAAATAACATGCCATATAGAATAGGAAGATGCCATATTGTTGCATAATCACATGTCGGAAATTTCCTAAGAAAATTGTAATTTTTAGAGTAATTTATGTTATTTAAAATGGTCGTGAGAAGCACACTCTGCCAATCTCTACTAGATTTTAGATACCTGTTGTTACTCAAAATTGAACAAATTCTTGGAAATTGAAAATTCTAAATTTTAAAATATTGAATGGGTGAAGGTTTTAAATTAATCATTTAATTTTAAAACCTACGGGCCCCAATTGTGGGTTTATTAGTGAAATGGTTATCGCTGAAGCCCCATCGGATAAGGATAATCGGATTTCGCTAGATTAAACCCCAATACTTTCAAAATTTTAGTAAAGTTTTGCACGGCCCATCGTCGGCAACACTTAGACACTAAAGATAATTTTGAAAGTAAACAATGGTTAATTACGTTCAACTTTGGTGAAATTGTTAACCCTCCCATCGAGGCCCCGGCAATGGAACGAAGGCCCAAAATAACAATATTAGTTTTACAAGTATCTTGCCCATCGTAAGCCTTGTAAAGATAACTAATGGATTGTTAAACGATAAACGAATAGTAGTTATTAGAATCTACTAGCGCTACATCTGTTTGTTGTTAATTATAGTTTGTAATTAGTGTGGTTTTTCCTTAATTTCGAAAAATGTCTTCATTCAATCCTTTAGCTACAATCTTGAGCCAAAAACCTATGGATGGTACAAACTACAAACAATGGAAAACTAATTTGGATATTGTTCTTCAATATGAAAAGCTCAACTTTGTTCTAACTACCCCTATGCCAGCGCAGCCTGCTGAAAATGCGTCTGATGCAATTCGGACTCGTTTTCAGCAGGAGAAGGAAAGATGGGAGAGGCGAATGTGTCACTCTTGATGGCATGTTTGCTACGTCTAGCAGCTCTGCTAGGCAAAATGCGCTGAATTTAGTCACTAAGACAGTGATGTCTGGAGGAAGTGTGCGGGATCATTGTCTAACAATGATAGCAAACTTCAAGAAGGCTGATGACCATGGGGTCAAGTTTGACCAAGAAGTAAAAGTTGACCTTCTCTTACAATCACCGCTGAATACTTCAATCAATTCAAGATGAATTATAATATGAATAAGATGCATCTTGACCTCACTCAACCGATGCACGAGCTTGAGAGTGCTGAGCAGATCTCTAGTCAAGCAAGGAAGTGCATTGTTTGTTGGTGAAAGTTCTGTGAAACCTAAGGGGAAACCCAAGGGAAAGAACAAGAACAAGAAAAAGAAGAAATCAGGTATTCCAGTTGCCAAAACAGCTTGCAATGAAGCAGCCGAAAGGCAAGTGCTTCAAGTGCGGACAGACAGGGCATTGGAAGAAAAATTGCCCACGTTTGAATAAACCAGGTATGGGTAATTTACATGTGATTGAGGCTTGTTTAGTGGAGAATCACGATGAAAAATGGATCGTTGATTCAGGAGCCACTAACCATGTTTGTTACTCTTTGCAAGTGGTTCAAACATAGCTTGCCCGTGAGTAAAGGACAAAGAGATTTGAAGCTTGGATCGGGAACTTGTCTCGCAATGCAGTGGGACAAGTTGTTTTATCTTTTGATAATTGCATAACTTTGGTTTTAGAAGACTGTTTATTTATTCCAGATTTTAAGAGGAATTTAATTTCTGTTAGTTGTTTGTATAAACATGGTTTGACAGTTCAGTTTGATTCCTCAGTTTCAATAAGAAGTTCATCTTCTTTTATTTGTTCTGGTGTAAAATTTAATGGTCTTTATTTCCTTAATCCTGTTCCCTGTGAAGTTAATCATGTTGAATTAAGAGATGTTGAGCATATTAATTCATCAAAGAAAAGAAAAGTTTCAAATGAAACTTATCTTTGGCATTTGAGGTTGGGTCATATTAACTCTAACAAGATACAAGTTTTGGCCAAAAGTGGGATTTTAAAATCCCTGAACTTTGAACCGATACCCGTATGTGAATCTTGTTTAGAGGGTAAAATGACCAAGAGATCTTTCAAGGCCAAGGGAAAACGTGCCACACTTCAGCTGGAATTGGTACATACTGATGTATGTGGACCAATAAATGTCCAAGCCAGAGGTGGGTATCAGTATTTCATCACATTTACTGATGATTACTCTAGATTTGGACATGTGTACTTGATGCGTCATAAGTCTGAAGCTTTTGGAAAATTCCAAGAGTTCAAGGCTGAGGCAGAAAAGCATCTTGGTGTTCAAATTAAGACTCTTCGATCGATCGAGGGGTGAATACCTATTTGGAGAGTTCAGGTCTTACCTGACAAAAGAGGGGATAGTTTCACAATTATCTTCTCCAAGGACACCCCAGCAGAATGGAGTTGCTGAAAGGAGAAATAGAACCCTTTTAGAAATGACAAGATCTATGCTCAGTTATTCATCTCTTTCTAACTCATTCTGGGGATATGCCTTAGAAACTGCTATGTATCTATTGAACTTAGCTCCGTCCAAGTCGGTTTCAAAGACACCAATAGAATTGTGGAAAGGGTGTAAGCCCACCATGAACCATATTCGGATTTGGGGTGCTCCGGCACATGTCTTGCAACGAAACCGAGATAAAATGGACTCGCGTACTGAAGTATGCATGTTTATAGGCTATCCTAAAGGAACCAGAGGTTGGTTGTTTTATAGTCCAAAAGAAAAGAAGGTCATAGTGAGCACTCACGCGACTTTCTTAGAGGAGGACTATATGGAAAATTATAAGCCAAGGAGTAAGATTATTCTTGATGAGCTAGTCTCAGATCAAGTTTCACCTCAACCTCGGGCGGTTCCAGCTTTTAATCCCGTGTTTGTTCAAAGAGGGAAAATATAACCGAACATACACAGAACTGAGTTAGTACCGAAGTTCAGTACCGGAGTTCAAGATGATCATAATGATGAACTTATGGAAGAACAAAATGATGAATTAGTTAATCCACTTAATGAGGGTCCTCATCTAGAAATTGTTAACCCACATAATATGGACCCCCTGTAGATGCACAACATCAAGTGCGACAAAGTCGTAGTGGGAGATTGATTCGTAAACCTGCAAGATATCTCTTATTGGGTGAGTCAAATCAGGATGTCATCATTGATGAAGATGATGATCCCACGAGTTATGATGAAGCACTAGGAGATGTTGATGCTCAGGAATGGCTTGAGGCTATGAATCGTGAAATGGATTCTATGAATTCCAACTCAGTTGCCATGCTTAAGTCCATCCGGATTCTCTTAGTTGTTGCAGCAAATCTTGATTATGAGATTTGGCAAATGGATGTCAAAACTGCTTTTCTAAATGGAAATTTGGAAGAGGAAATCTATATGCAGCAACCAAAAGGGTTTATAGCCAAAGGGCAAGAAGAAATGGTATGCAAGTTGCAAAGGTCCATTTATGGACTTAAGCAAGCATCCGAGATCATGGAACATCGATTTGATCAAGCCATTGAGTCTTATGGTTTTGAGAAAAGTCCCGATGAGCCGTGTGTGTATAAAAGGATCCAAGGTAATGCGGTATCTTTTACGGTACTTTATGTGGATGATATACTCCTTATCGGAAATGATACAGAGGTATTGTTGGGCATAAAAACTGGCCGAGCAAGCATTTTGATATGAAAGACCCAGGGAAGCCAATTATATTCTTGGTATTAAACTCTTGCGAGACCTAAGAATAGGGTTTTGGCATTATCCCGTGCTAAATACATCGACAAAATACTTGCCGTGTTTAGCATGGAGAATTCCAAGAGGGGAATTATACCATTCGGGCATGGGATTCATCTCTAAGGAGCAATCTCCTAAAACTCCCGAGAAGAGAGAACGTATGAGTAGGATACCTTATGCTTCAGCAGAGGTAGTCTCATGTATGCTATGCTTTGTACCGCACCGTATATATGCTATGCAAATGGGAGTAGTAAGCCGGTACCAATCTGATCCAGAGAGGAACACTGGTAGCGGTTAAACATATACTCAAGTACTTACGGAGAACGAGAGATTATATGTTGGTCTATTCAAGTGGGAGTCTTGAAACCATTGGTTATACTGACTCGATTTCCAAGGAGATATTGACTCAAGTAAGTCCACCACGGGATACGTGTACACCCTTAATGGCGGTGCCATTTGTTGGAGAAGTGTAAAACAATCATGTGTGGTGACTCGCAATGAGGCCGAGTATGTAGCCGCTTCGAGGCGGCAAAGGAAGTCTGTATGGTTAAAGAAGTTCCTAACGGACCTTCAGTGATACCAGTGTTAATTGTCCTATCACACTTTACCGTGACAACAAGGGGCAAGAGCACACCCAAGGAACCAAGGTATCACAAGAGACAAAAACACATACGAGAAAGTACCACTTGATCCGAGACATAATTAAAAGAGGAGACACAGTGGTAGCAAAGATAGCATCGAGAGAGAACCTTGCGACCCTTTTACTAAGAGTTTGCCTCGAACGTGCGTTCGAGAGGCATGTTTCATCTATGGGTCTTAGGAGGATTCCGATTTGCTATAGCTTTAGGTAGTTGTTATTTCATTTGTTATTTTGTGCCTTTTGAGTAAGACATTATGACATTGCAATTTTTTTTCTGAATGTTAATAAATGAGGTCTGTTTTCATTTATTTCGCACACTATTTACAAACTCAAAGGTCCGGATCAATTGTGGAGTATATGATCATATGGATACGTTCATAGAGGACATGGTCATAGGTTCTCACAATTGATGAATAGGTTCACAGCTATTAAATTAAGTTGGGCACTTTATTTAGGCTGCAATATTTTATGAAATGGTTTTGTCCGAATCATTATAAAATATTGGTGTAAGTTAATACTTACATCGAATGGATCAAGGAGAGATTTGATTAAGGTTGTTCTTTCTTCGGTGTTTATGAGATAAACAACATGGAATTTATAGGAAATGTCCCCTTGATATGTTTCGGTACTTGGATATTGAAGACACCGCCGCTGCATGTAATCCATTAGAGAAACTATCACAATAAGGGAATAAATAATTGATTGGGTTACAGAAAACTGGTCAATCAAATTATAGACATTCTATAAAGGGGTAATGCATATTCGTGTTATAAGTGTCATTATTCTTGGAGTTCACATTCGGGCTTTTAGTGGAGTAACACCGAACTAGATGATCTTCGTAGATTATCATGAGCCTTGATAAATGACAAATGGTAGATCCCGGCTAGCTCGAGATAAGGGATGGGGTATATTATCGATGATGATGGCTTATGAGCTACATGGTCTTGGGTTTACGAACTCAAGTTTGTACCTTAAAGAGCAAGTGGGAGATTGTTGGGTTAATGTGCTCTTTAGTCACTTAAGCCCAATCCCAAGCTTGTACCTTAAAGAGCAAGTGGGAGATTGTTGGGTTAATATGCTCTTTGGTCACTTAAGCCCAATAAGGCTTAAGTGAGACTACAAGCCCAAGAACCCTATGGCCCATGTGCATTAGGGTTAGGTCTTGGATGTAGTAGTATATAAACATACTTTCTCCTCCTTGTGAAAGGCGAGACAAAACATAGGAGGCTTTCATCGAAACAAACCCTAGAGGCGACGTTCATCATCCGAACGGTTGCCCACACAACCATCTCATCCCCTCGAGAGATAGTCTGGAAGATCGATCATAGAGCGAGCTTGGACTGTTCGTGTGTTCTTAGAGAGTCTATCAGATCGCTGCAAGAGTCTATCAGATCGCTGCATCCTTCCAGGTAATCAAAACGATGAAGGTTATACTTTTCCTCTATCGTGTCGGTAAGATTCGCTTCCGCGTTTCTGGTGGATTTCCTACAACCACTTCATTGTATCGTAAGCATGTGAGAAAGGAGCAGGGTACTTCGCAAATTGATTCACCACCTACCTGGGATATAGAGAGGACAGAAGACGAAAGTTCCAACTTTCCTTTAAGTGCAATATATGGTCTGAAACCCTCATTGAGGGATATGACAAACCAAACTGCTTTACCTGCTACCAAAGCCTACTATTTAACGGGATACTGCAGGTTCCATCTCCAACTTGCCATGTAAGATGGTTTGTAATCAAGGAGCCAGCCAGCTTGATAATGTGCTTCCACGTATAGTTGAACTCTTATACATTGGTTTAAAATTGAAAGTTTGCTCAGGATCCATGTATGCAATGCAAGCATAATTTTGCTAAGCAAACAAGAGTGATCCAATAAAACTCTCCACATATGCTTGGCCAATAGAGTAGAGTTGAACAGATCCAACTGAGTAAGCTGCAGTCCTCCCATTTTCCTCCGTAGACACAACTCATTCCATCTTAAAAAGTGGCATTTATTCCACCCCAAAAAGAAGTTTTCCATCTTCATAGCGATTTGATGGCACAACTGTTGTGAGGATTTCATGCAGGAAAAAAAAAGGATGGACTAGTATTGATGTTAACGAATTGTTAATCAGAACTAGTCTTTCTGCTTGCGATCGACAAAAGAAATTAGTAATTTAGTGGTTTTGAATTTTCAAAACAATTTTTCTTCTATTTTTTTTTTTTTATGATCAAATTTTTCTTCTTTACATATAATTTAGGGTTAAGTACCAATTTTACCCCTGAAGTACGCACCCAGAAGCAATTTTGCCCCTTAAGTTTTAGGCGGAGCAATGTTGCCCCTGAAGTATCAAAACGGAGCAATGTTGCCCCTCTGTTACAAACCCTAACGGTCAACGTTAGGGTTTCTAATGGAGGGGCAACATTGCTCCGTTTTTTATACTTCAGGGGCAACATTGCTCCACCGAAACGTAGCAATATTGCCCCTGAAGTATCAAAACGGAGCAAAAAAGCTTATTCTTTCATTTTCGTCGCAAAGCCAACCTAATTAATTAACCCATTCATTTTTACTGTCTTTTTTTTTCCAGCATTTTTACTGTCATTGACTTGTAAAAAAATTATAAGTTATATAATGATTGATTTTAAATATATATATATATATATATATATATATATATATATATATATATATATATATATATATATATATATGTATGTATGTATGTATGTATGTATGTATGTATGTATGTATGTATGTATGTATGTATGTATGTATGTATGTATGTATGTATGTATGTATGTATGTATGTATGTATGTATGTATGTATGAGTGTATGTATCCTAAGTTTCACAGGGAAGCTTCATTATTTATGGCACACTATATTATTATTCATCTCTCATAGAAAGAAAAGGGAAAATTACCGAAAAAACTCTTATTACAAACTTTTTTTTTTTTTAACAGCTCTTATTACGAAATTTATTGTTCAAAAGTAAATAAAATTCATTTAAAGACTTAAATGCAACTTTTCTTTAATTAAGTGTAATATATAAGATGGATCATACCAATAAAGAACCTGAGTCTTTAATTATCTTTAAATAATAAATTTTATAATGAGAATTCAGCAATGTTTTCTAAAGCAATTTATCTTTCTCTCCGTCCCCTGAAAAAAAAAAAAATTATGCACGTGTGACTGCGAATAGAATATAGTGACCCCCAAATCAACCAATGAACAAAAGGTATGGTCAGGCAGAGGATTAAAAAACGAATTCTCATTTCTCATTGTATGTATTTTCTTTACATGCTTTTTAGGTGTTTATTCTCCTAATTTGGGGATATGACTTTTTTTTTATTTAAATTAAATTATATACTGTATCATGAAATATTTTTTTGTACTCACTATCTCAAATTAATTAATTTCTAGGATACTGGTGTTACAGAAAAAATATTTCTAAATGTAGAACTAAAAATTAATTAATTTGAGATACTGCATGGAAAAGATATGTCATGATGCAGCATATAATTTAATCTAAATAAATAAAATATATAAAAAATGTCACCCCCAAAATTAAGAGTCCACATTTGGTGCGAGTTCACATTACATGCATATACTTATGTGCTTATTAGGTGTTTATACCTCTAATTAGAGTTATAAGCATATTTTTTTAATTTTTTATATATTGTATTTATTTAGATCTAAATTATATGCTGCTTTCTGAGATTTTTTTTAGCATCCAGTATCTCAAATTAATTAATTTTCAGTTCTGCATTTGTCTGTAACACTAATATTATGGAAATTAATTAATTTGAGATACTGGATGCAAAAAAAAATTCTCAAATAGCAGCATATAATTTAAATCTAAATAAATACAATATATAAAAAAAAATTAAAAAAAATATGCTTAAATGCCTAATTAAAGGTATAAGCATCTAATAAGCACATAAGCATGTAATGTGGACTCCATTTGGTGCTTATTATGTGCTTATACCTCCAATTAGAGGTATAAGCATTTTTTTTTAAATTTTTTTATATATTGTATTTATTTAGATTTAAATTATATGCTTCTTTCTGAGTTGTTTTTTTTTTTCACCCAGTATCTCAAATTAATTAATTTTCATAATACTGGTGTTACAGAACAATACAGAACTGAAAATTAAACCAATGAACAAAAGGTATGGTCAGGCAGAGGATTAAAAAACGAATTCTCATTTCTTATTGTTTGTATTTTCTTTACATGCTTTTTAGGTGTTTATTCTCCTAGGATATGACTTTTTTTTTATTTAGATTAAATTATATACTACATCATGAAATATTTTTTTGCACCCACTATCTCAAATTAATTAATTTCTATGATACTAGTGTTACAGAAAAAATATTTATAAATGTAGAACTTAAAATTAATTAATTTGAGATACTGCGTGCAAAAGATATTTCATGATGTAACATATAATTTGATCTAAATAAGTAAAATATATAAAAAAATGTCACACCCCCAAAATTAAGGGGATAAGAACCTAAGAAGTATGTAAAGAAAAAGTATGTAATGAAAACACACATGTATAAGATAAATGTGGGGAGTAGATCGCCTCAGAAGCTATTGTCTTAGAATCTCTCAGAATCTCATCGTGATCGCTGGTTCCTTTTAATCGTGTCTATCCAGTTGTTAACCTTTAAAACACAATCAGCCTTTCATTTGTTTACTTTCAAAACAACTCGACCATGAAAACGCCGACCTCCTTCTGCAATTTTGTGCGTGAGCAGAGACATCGCCGGTGATTCATACTTCGTCCCCGTTCAGATCCTCAATCCACATGTCGATTTCCTTTATCCTGATTTGAGTTCTAATTCCCTTGAGGTCCCCCAAGAGTCCAGGACAACATCAACATAGCGGCGCCAAAGACTAAAAAATTCTTGCTCTGCTGCCATTTACAGAATTTTTTTTTTCTAAAATGTAGAACTGGAAATTATTTAATTTAAGATACTGCGTACAAAAGATATTTCATGATGTAACATATAATTTGATCTAAATAAATAAAATATATAAAAAAATGTCACACCCCCAAAATTAAAGGGATAAGAACCTAAGAAGTATGTAAAGAAAAAGTATGTAATGAAAACACATATGTATAAGATAAATGTGTGAGAAAAGTTTTAACTCAACAGTGAATGTATCTGAAACGCTGATAGGGTATGATATCCTCAGAACCGTGGAATGATCGATTTGCTGCCCTTATTACTGTACAATATTACAGTTGTCCTTCAAACACCTTTTTTCGTACACCTACTTGCCCAACAAGTTAATTAAATAATCCTCCGAAAGAGACCATGTTTTCAATTTTATTCTCCCAAACCCATCAGCAATACCACTGCCGCTTTTCCAAAGCTAAAACTAAAAAACAAAGAATATTTAATAATTTTTAAAAAGATACGTATATTCCTCCCGGTCCAAAATACTATATTTTTTTAAGAGTTAAGTAGTAAATTTGTTCTGAAAATATACACCCAAGAGCAATAAATTTTTTTTTTTTTGACTTAATGTAGCCCTGAAAATTTAAAAACGTAACAATCTTACATTTTTTCGTTAAAACATTTATAGTCAATGTCACTTTATTAACGGTCAACATTAGTTTTTTAACGAAAAATGACAAGATTGTTACGTTTCTAAACTTCTGGGGCTACATTGAACCAAAAAAATTTCCAAGGCAAAATTGATCATGAGCGTGTACTTCCGATGCAAATTTGCTACTTAACCCTTTTTTTTAATGATATTCTTTCTAAAAGAAATCATTAGTTCAAAGGATAAATTAATAACAAGAATATTTTTATTTACGGTTTTTCAATTTTATTCATATTTATTAGTGATACATATTAGATATAAAAAGGGGAGGGGCTAAGATCCAATTTTGTTTCGTAAGTTGTCATAAAAGAGCAATGTTGCTCTAAATGTATTTTTAAGAACAATGTCACTTAGGAAATTTTCAAATCATAGTGATTTTGTCCTGACTATTATTCAAATTAAGTTTACCTATTAGTTTGACAAGTGTGCTTATCTAGCATATTTATATGTCATTTACTTCATTTTTTTCTTAGTTAGATTTATAAATAAGAATTTAAAAAAAAAAATGCATAGTGGTTTAAATAATAAAGGAAAAAAATCAAAAAGGTGTCTTATTCTCATCTCTCAATAATCATACTCAATGTGTCTTACATCTAATGATTGAATATTTTTCTTCTTTATTCTTCCGTGAAGTTCTTCTCCATCTAAGGCTTCTTCTTTTACTTCAATGTTGTTTACGCTATCAGCTTGACATATTTAATCAGGTAACGGTCAAACTTAATATATATAATTGTTATGGTGACGTTGCTATAATTTGGAAACTTATGAGATAATTTGAACTCCAAAAAAATTCGGGATAACATTCCTTGAGTGAAAATTTCTGAACAAATTTACATCTTAATAAAAATAACAAGGAGGACATATGGACCGATCAACTTAACAATTTAACTTAAATAACCATCAAGGTGATATTGCTCCTCAAAATTTTTTGGGACAACGTTGTTCTTTTGCAACAGCTTTTTTGGCACAATCAAACTTTAACTCAAAAGGGACAGATGAGCCAAATTTATATAAGAGTAAAGTTAAAAACTTTTTAAACTACTATCCATTGAATTAATGACATTGAAGGTGAATCACATATTCTAATGCCCAAATAGCAACCGAACTAGCAAGCTCTAGAGAATGGACAATAAAGAAACAAGTTCTCTATGGATTCATCATCTGAAGCGCAAAAAGAACTCACTTTTTTTATGACCAAATTTTTCTTCTTTACATACTCCCTCCGGTCCTAATTATAAGACCTAGTTGACTTTTTTGAAAAGATTAAGGAAATTAATTAAATTACTTTAGAGTATTTCTATTTTTATTTTTTTTCTTCAAACTACATAGTTTGACTAATAAACTAATATATAATCTAACGATACACAATATATGAAATGATTAAGTAACTTATTTAGCTTCCTTAATCTCTCCAAAAAAAAGTCAACTAGATCTTATAATGGACAGTATAATTTAATAACTAAGCCATTCATCATTCACAGTCAAACATAGAGATAGAATCTGTCTGATTCATTTGACTCTTCATTTAGAAAAAGCTTATTCGTTCATTAACCCATTCATTTTTACTGTCTTTTTTTTTTTCCATCATTTTTACTGTCATTGACTTATAAAAAAATTACGAGTATATAATGATTGATTTTAAATATATACGTCCAATTTGATCAAATCTCACACACCAAGGAAAGTTAGGTATCTCAATGATTATAGAGCAAATTTCTAACTTTACCCTCATTTATGAATGAGTACCTTTTAAAATTTATTGTCAAGTCTCTCTCATCTTTTTCTCTTCCCAACATAGCTAGCCAATCTCTCTCATCATCATTAATATGGGCAAAATTGTCACAATCTCATTTATTTGGTTAAAGTGGACTTATAAATAGGACCAAATTTTTTGGTCAAATTGGACTTATAAATAAGACCAGAGTGGTATACTTAAACATTAGTGTATAAATCCTAAGTTACACAAGGAAACTTCATTATTTATGGCACACTATAATAATAGGGTTAAGGTGCAAAAATAGACATATGCTTTGTCAAAAGAGCGCCCAGTAGCAAATACTTTTTTTAGGTGCAAAAGTAACTATGTGGTTACAAAAGTGGAGCAAAATTAGCATTGACCGTTAGTTGACTTTTTATCAACTGAAAATGATGACATGGATGATGACGTGGATTTAATGCTTTGTAAATTACAGTTCAGCCCCGATGCATTTAAAAAAATTTCAATTTAGTCCCTTTATAAACTTTTAAAACTTTCATTTAAGCCATTGTAGTAAGTGCTTCCTCCTACAATCGGCATGCATGAGGAAGCACTTACTACAATGGCTTGCATGAGGAAGCACTTACTTCGACATGAGTGATCCCACAACTGATCCCACAACTCCGGCTATGAGAACCGTCGGATCTCCCAGCCCGCCGATATCACAAACCGAACCGCCGGACACTGCAATCTCACAGCACTTCCTCAACTTCCCCTTACTCTTCCCACCACTTCCATGGCTGCTCTGAAGCGTGTTCTTCAACCTCGGAATCCTCATCATCCCCAATCCCTTCCCCTTATTCCCTTCACTATATATCTCATACCAACTCTCCACAATCATCTCCCTCACACAAGCCACATGTAGACTGTACTTCTTGCATTCGAGATCGTAACTCCGGCTCCGTCCCTTTCTCTCGCACCGGTGACACGCCGATCTCGCCTTCTGTCTGAGATCTGACTTGATTTCTCCGTCGTCAAGCACCATCGGCGGCTTCGCACGACAAGGGTGGAGATCGTAACCGCAAGATCTGCAGTGGTACACGAATTTGCTCACGTCCTTCTCGCACCCGTTGCAGTAACGCGCAAGATCCCCTGGCGGCACGGTCAGGAACTGGAACGAGCATTTCTTGTAGAACGCGTGGCAGATCGACGACGCAATGGACGTGAAGGTCGTAATCGCAGATCGAGCATTTGTATCGCGATCCGATCCCGACTTCGTTGCAGCCGTCGCATTTGAATGGGAATTCTGAGTACTTGAATTTGAGTTTGTGTTCTGGGTGGCTGAAGTGAGAGATCTCGCTGTATTTCATGGCCGCGCTTCAGAGGATTGAGGTCGACCGGGGGGGTCGTGAGGTTGAAGGAGGAGGGGAAGGGGCAATTGATTCTTCATCAAGGGAGAGGGGTTCAGATCGCCGGGAGGGGGGGTTGAGGTCGACGGTGGGGGGGGGGGTCGTGAGGTTGAAGGAAGAGGGGAAGAGTTTTGTTTTTTTTGTTTTTTATTTTCAATTACACGTGTGGGAAGAAGAAAGAAGAAGATGAGTGACAGGTGGCTTAATTTTAATGGAGAAGTCATATCTCACTTCCACGTCAGCGTCAGATAACGGTCAACTAACGGTCAATGCTAATTTTGCTCAACTTTTGTAACCACATAATCACTTTTGCACCTAAAAAAAATATTTGCTACTGGGCGCTTTTTTGACAAAAGCACATGTCTATTTTTGCACCTTAACCCATAATAATAATAACAACAACAACAATAATAATTCATTTCTCATAGAAAAAGTAATGGGAAAATTACCGAAAACCCTCTTATTACAAACTTTTTCTTAACAGCTATTATTACGAAATTTATTGTTCAAAAGTAAATAAAATTTATTCAAAGAATTAAATGCAACTCTTCTTTATTGAATTATGTGTAATATATAAGATGGATTACACCGATAAAGAACCTGAACCTGAGTCTTTAATTATCTTTAAATATTTTTTTTAATGAGAATTCAGCAATATTTTCAAAAATAACTTATCATCCCCCCCCCCCCCAAAAAAAAAAAATCATACACGTGGGACTGCGAATGGAATATAGTTACCCTCAAATGAATCAATGAACAAAAGCTATGGTTAGGCAGGGGATTAAAAAACATGCTCCCTCACAAGCATCCAACATATTATCCTCAAAAGTGTGGAATGATCGGTTTGTTGCCCTTATTACTGTAAAGTATTATACAAGTCCTTCAAACACCTTTTCTCGTACACCTACTTGCCCAATAAATTAATTAAATAACCCTCCAAAAGAGACCATGTTTTCAATTTTATTCTCCCAAACCCACCAGCAATACCACTGCCCCTTTTACAAAGCTAAAACAAAAACCACCCTTCAAACCACAGTCCACAGAACTATAAAACACAGAATTTTTAATAATTTTTAAAAAGATGCGTATATTCCTTCCGGTCCAAAATACTATATTTTTTTAATGATGTTCTTTCTAAAAGAAATTATTAGTTCAAAGGATAAATTAATATCAAGAATATTATTATTTACCATTTTTCAATGTTATCTCTATTTATTAGTGATACATAATAGAAATAAAAAAGGGGAGGGATTAAGATCCAATTTTGTTTCGTAAGTTGCCATAAAAGAGCAATGTTGCTCTAAGCGTTTTTTTAAGAACAACGTCGCTTAGGAAGTTTTCAAATCATAGCAATTTTGTTTCGATTGTTATCTAAGTTAAGTTTACCTATTAATTTGCCAATTATGCTTATATAGTATATTCATATGTCATCCACTTAATTTTTTTTCCTGTTAGATTTATAAGAGATTTTTTTTTTAAAAAAAAAAAATGCATATTGTCTAAAGGATAAAGGTGAAAGCATCTTATATGATAAATACAAAATCAAAGAGGTGTCTTATTCTCTGCTCTTGATAATCTTTATCAGTGTGTCTTGCATCCAATAATTGAATATTTTTCTTCATTATTCTCCGGTGAACGTGAAGTCCTCCTCCATTTGCAGCTTCTTCTTTTTCTTCGATGTTATTTACGTTGTCAACTCGACATATTTGATCAACTAACGGTCAAACCTAACATATATAATGGTTATGATGACATTGCTATAATTTGGAAACTTTTGGGGAAATATTGAACCCAACAAAATTCGGGGTAACATTGCTTAAGTGAAAACTTCTGGACAAATTTGTATCTTAACAGAAATAACATGAATGACACATGGACGATCAACTTAGTAATTTGGTTAACTAATTGTTAAATTTAACTTGAATAACAGGTTTTGGGGCACAATTGAACTTTAACTCGAAGGGGAGAGATGAGCCAAATATAAAATAAGAGTAAAGTTTAAAACTTTTTTGATTTACGGGTTAACATTTAATTTTGACTCAAAAGTTTTCATAAAGAAGCCATAAGTATGCATAACTTGTTTTAGAATCAATTTAACTTGAAAGTGTTAAAAATGAGCAAGGTTGCCTATTGATCATTAAAAATGCTAATATTTAACATTAATTTTTTAATTGTCAATCTTAGATTTCAAGATAAAATTGATCCAAAAATAATTTACCACAATTCTTATTTACACAAAAACTTATCATAAAATTGAAATTTATCTTTTAGGGTTAAAGGGCATAAATGCCCGGGAAGTTTTTGCGTATATATGGGTATTGGGCATTTGAAAGTTTTTTTTTCCCGGGGGATATCCCAAAAAGTTTAAAAAGCAGAGAAATTCTGTTAACTAGCTTCAATGGTCAATGTTTGTTGACTAAATATGTAAATGTGACATACTTATGTGGCATCCGCCTCACTCTTTTTTGGTCCATGTCAGTCGTTAGATTTTTTTTTTTCAGTATGATTTCTTTAAAAAACACTCAGATCCTCTCCTGCAATGTCTTTAGTCCTTAATATAAGACTCAGTTGAGTTATTTGGAGAGACCAAAAAAGTTAAATAAATTACTTAATTATATATTAGTTTATAAGTTATATAAATTACTTTGGAAAAAATAAATATAAATACATAAGTAATTTGCTTGACTTATAAACTAATATATAATTAAATAATTTATTTATCTTTTTTAATCTCTCCAAATAACTCAATTGAGTCTTATATCAGATATTGTAGCAGAGGATCTGAGTTTTCTTTAATGAAAAAATGCTACTAAAAGATCTGACGATTGATGTGGACAAGAAAAACGATGAGGTCGATATTAGACATACTACCTTTGCATGTTTAGTCAACAAACATTGATTGTTAGAGTTGGTTAACGGAGGGACATATAATCGCTGTGTTTTTTAAACTTACCAGGCGCATTTACTCTCTTAAAAATTTTCAAGTGCTCTTTTGGGGCATTTAAGCCCTTTAACCCAAACTTTTCATTTAAAACAAATTTAATTAGTTAATACCCCTGATAAGGTGAACGTCCTGTATATGGAACTCAAGAGAGTATGGATCCAGCTTTCCTGCAATGCAGCTGCCAATCCACTGCCCTCGCTGCATTAAAACGTGGTCGTTTTCTCCCAAAATGCTGAACATGTGGCTCTTTAAAAAAAAATTTAGGGTACTGACTGGTACTAAAAATATACTTCACGATACTAAACGGTTATAAAAAAATACTTTATAATCTTGAAAAAATATTTAAGATCCTGAAAAAATATTCTCAGGTAGATTTTTAGTACCAGTTAGAACAATTCAATACCCCAAAAAATATCCTGAAATATTTTTTCAGTATCTTGAAGTATGTTTTTAACTGTTATTTAATACTTAAAATATTTTTTTAAGATCCTAAAATACTTTTTCAAGATCTTAAAGTACTTTTTCAGTATCAGTCAGTATCCTAAAGTATCTTTTTAGTACCAGTTAGTATCTGAAATATTTTTTCAGGATCTTAAAATAATTTTCAAGATTATGAAGTATTTTTTTAGGACCGTTCAGTATCGTGAAGTATATTTTTAATACCAATCAAAATATTTCAGATACTGACTGGTACTAAAAAGATACTTTAGGATACTGACTGGTACTGAAAAAAATACTTCAGGATCTTGAAAAATTGTTTTAGGATCTTGAAAATATATTTTAGGGTACTAAATGACAGTAAAAATATACTTAAAGATACTGAAAAAATATTTCAGGATATTTTTCGGGGTACTGAATGGTACTAACTGGTACTAAAAATATAGCTGAGGATATTTTTTCAAGAGCTTAAAATCATTTTTAAGATTATGAAGTATTTTTTTATGACCGTTCAATATCGTGAAGTCTATTTTTAGTACCAGTCAGTAAGTACCTTGATTTTTTTTTTTTAAAGGGCCACATGTTCAGCATTTTGGGAGAAAACGACCAGGTTTTAATGCAGCGGATAGTAGCTGCATTGGAGGAAAGCCGGATCCAGAGAGTATGATGGTATATGCACAAGGGAAAAGTCTCGTCCATTGTTGTCTCTGCAGATCTGAAAATTCAAAATTCGTTTTAAAATATATAAATTTATATATAACAATTCAACTTGGAAAGCTATAGCTTGTTTCTAGAGGCACTACCTAAACAGTTGTTTCCATTGCCCCTGTTTCTTAGCCATCTCTGTAGGATTTCAACTTCCATTCCTGCCCTTAGTTTCTAATAACAAGCTTTGAACTTTCCCCTAGCTGTGTGCTCCGGTCACAACCTTTATATATATCATCACAACCTCTCAATCTCCTTCAGACAACCCAGAAACAGTGATTCACTTCTCTTAACATCAACCCATCAACACTCACATTCACAATCTTTTCGATTACTCTTTTCTTCTTCACATGGAAGCTTCCACTCACCTTGGTTCCGTGACTGCAACGAACCATGCTCGGGTTCCGACTCCGGTCCGCCCTTCGGCTTCCAGTGGTACGCTTGGCAGGCACCTGGCTCGGCGGCTGGTTGAGGTCGGCGTCAGCGATGTCTTCTCTGTTCCTGGCGACTTCAATCTGACCCTTCTAGACCACCTGATCGCCGAGCCTGGGCTAAATTTAATCGGCTGTTGCAACGAGCTCAACGCCGGCTACGCAGCAGATGGCTACGCGCGCTTCAAGGGCGTCGGTGCGTGCGTTGTCACTTTCACCGTCGGTGGCCTCAGTGTCCTGAACGCCATCGCCGGAGCTTACAGTGAGAATTTGCCCGTGATCTGCATAGTTGGTGGCCCCAATTCCAATGATTACGGAACGAATCGAATCCTCCATCACACAATCGGGTTACCCGATTTTAGCCAGGAGCTTCGTTGCTTTCAGACAATTACATGCTTTCAGGTGAGGAAAAAAACTTGATTCCTTCGTGTGATATTGTCCCTGCATCCTTCAAGATATTATGATATGCTTATTATGATGATGATATTTCAGGCTGTGGTGAATAACTTGGATGATGCACATGAGCTTATTGATACAGCGATTTCTACTGCTATAAAAGAAAGCAAGCCTGTTTATATCAGTATAAGCTGTAATCTTCCTGGAATTCCTCATCCAACTTTCGCCAGAGACCCTGTTCCGTTTTACATTGCTCCAAAGTATGACTTCACTTTCAAATCATTCATCAACTTCCTTATTTCAATATTTCTCTACCTGAGTAAATCTAGTTTGCTGTTTATTTCAAAACTCAATTCTACAAATCGAACAAGCAGTAAGTAACTTTTATTATTATTAGGTTTGTATTTCTATCAAAATAACTTAGCCAATTTGATATAACTTACCTCAACACTATATACATTTAAGCCAATTTTCCCCCTTTGCCTGGGCTTGTACTTCTTTTGAGTTTTAGAGGCCTCCCAAACTGAATGACTCTATTATGCCTTGTTTGGTAGCATGGAAGTGGGAAGAGAGAATTGGAAGTGGAATTGAGTTTTTTGGGTGCTTGGTAGGCTAAAAACCACTTCCATCAAAATTGATGGAACTCACTTCCATCTCACCCCTTAGATTTGTAGTGAATGAGTTATATATTAGTTTTGTCTTTCTATCAAAATAGCTTAAGTTAACCCGTCTCAAGACTATATAGTTTTAATTCATCTTCCAATAAGTCGGTGTGGGACTTAATATAACTAATATATTCTAATAATTAGAACCTTGAACTTTATGATACAGGGTGAGCAATCAATTAGGACTAGAAGCAGCAGTGGAAGCTACAGCTAAATTTCTGAACAATGCTGTGAAGCCAGTGATTGTAGGAGGACCAAAGCTTCGTGTAGCAAAGGCGCAAAAGGCATTTATGGAGTTTGCAGAGGCCAGTGGGTATCCAATAGCAGTGATGCCATCAGGGAAGGGACTTGTGCCAGAGCATCATCCTCACTTCATTGGAACATACTGGGGAGCTGTTAGTACTAGCTTTTGTGGTGAGATTGTGGAATCTGCTGATGCATATGTTTTTGTCGGCCCCATCTTCAATGACTACAGCTCTGTGGGATACTCGTTGCTGATAAAGAAGGAGAAAACGGTTGTAGTGCAGCCTAATCGGATCACCATTGGCAATGGTCCTTCTCTTGGATGGGTTTTCATGGCTGATTTCTTATCTGCTTTGGCCAAGAAGCTCAAGAAAAACAGCACGGCCTTGGAGAATTACCGGCGTATTTACGTGCCTCCCGGTGTACCTTTGAAGAGGGAGAAGAATGAACCTCTTAGAGTTAATGTTCTATTCAAGCACATTCAGGTATGATGCTAAAGGCTATAGGATTTTGCTTTTTCTATTCTAATGGATTGTGCACTAAGTACATGCATGAAGGATCAAGACTTGTTTTCACTGCTTTATTAGAGCATAATCTTTGCAATTTGTAAAACTGACAAGGTATCTTTTTAACCCTTTCATTGAATGTTAACTTACGTGTGCTAGTTATAGTGAAATAAACTAAATTTTGTCCCTCAGCTTAATTTTTCTTAAAAAAATCATTTTCCTCCTGGACATGGTAGAAGACTTAGAATGAATCATCTCCAATATAGTACAGAGCGTAGGTGAAGGAAAAAACTACTGATAATTGAAACCTTTTCTTTCTCAAGCTTCTAACTTTGCTGCCTGCTTCATCTTTTGCTTGTTAATCTATCTTTTTACAACTAATCTATAATAGTGCTTGCTTCTAGTACAAGGTAGCTGGGACTTTTGTGAATGTACTCCCCTCAGATTTGAGCCTAGTGAACTGTTCATATGGTCCATGTCCATTGATTTCTTGTGAATGAATCTGTTTCTTGGGAACTAGAGTATAATTACATATTTTTTCAATTTAGTAAAATTCAGTAATTATTTGGTCAACAGGACATGCTAAGTGGAGACACTGCTGTTATAGCTGAAACTGGAGACTCTTGGTTCAACTGTCAAAAGCTTCGTCTCCCTGAGAATTGTGGGTAAGGCTCACAATCTATACGTCAAGGAATTTCTTCATTACTTTTTTTTTTTTTTTTCTCTCCATGATATCTAAATTAACATTATCCTTGTGAAATCCCATCTTTCAGTTATGAATTCCAGATGCAGTACGGATCTATTGGTTGGTCGGTTGGTGCAACACTTGGATATGCACAGGCTGCAAATTCTAAGCGTGTAATTGCTTGTATTGGCGATGGGAGTTTTCAGGTTAGTCACATCAGATTATAAGTAGAATCAAAGAAAAAAAAAACTTATTTGCTGTCATTACTAGTTTTAATAATATAAATTAATAAAGCATGTTAACATTATCATCATCTGATTATTCAGGTAACAGCACAGGATATTTCGACGATGATCCGATGCGGACAAAAAAGCATCATATTCCTCATTAACAATGGAGGATATACCATTGAAGTTGAGATCCATGATGGCCCATACAATGTGATTAAGAACTGGGACTACACTGGTTTTGTAAATGCCATCCATAATTCAGAAGGCAAATGCTGGACGGCTAAGGTTCGTGTAAATGATCTTACAATCTCCATTCCTTTACTTCTGGATAATAGTAATCTGTGACCTCTTCAACGTATAGAAACATTTTGTTCAGTTCTTCTACACTTAACTGGTTCATTGTGTTAGACTTTTATAAATATGATATATATTGGGTTTGTCTTTCTATTAGTTAAAGCCACTTTGATTGGATTTGCGTGAAGGTTTTATACTTTTAATTCATCTTTTAATTACTCGATATGAAACTCACTACATTCTAATACATTGATCTTTCATTTTTGTGAATGTAGGTGCGCACAGAAGAGGACCTGATCGAAGCGATTGCTTCAGCTACCGGGCCTCAGAAAGATTCACTGTGTTTCATAGAAGTGTTTTCACACAAAGATGACACCAGCAAAGAGTTACTAGAATGGGGTTCTCGTGTGGCTGCTGCTAATAGTCGACCTCCAAATCCTCAATAGGAAGTTCAGTTTCGAACGCTCCTCTATTTCTGTAACATAATTGTCATTTTGATGTATTTATTCAGCAGGAAAAAAAAAAAAAAACGTAATGTAGAATAATTGGGAAATAATGTTAAAACTAGTCAAGGGTACTTGGTGTGTGACTTTAACTTATCAAACCTTGCAAATGAGCCATATTCTAAATTTAGGTTTTATGGGGAAAAATATTTCCTTTACTCAAGGGATGAGCTCCCTTATTTTGTTTTTAAACAATTTTCTTCTGTGTTATTGGACTTTTAATTGGAGACCCCCTTTTTTTCTAGTTCTGAACCCACTCACCTAAATCAAGACAATAGTTTTTTTGTTTTTTTTGTTTTTTTGATACAATCAAGACAATAGTTTAGTTCATGTTAAAGAAGCAAGAAGCCTGGCTTCGCCTTGTATTATACCCAAAAAACAGAAAAAAACGAAGAAGAAGCAGCAAGAAGCCCAATCTCATTGTATTTAAAAATAAAAAGCAAGAAGTCCACCTCACTTGACTTATGTTCCATTTAGGCAACCCAGCTCACTATCACTATGGAAAGAGGTAGTCTTTCACAGGTCACAATGTAATTAATGAAGGATGCCTTTATAATGCCAATCCTCCCTCTCTTTCAAGTGGTTCCGGTGCCTATCATTTTGATAGGCACCATGCACACAGCAGAACTGGATCGTCTATATTTGATTTGAATCATCCAATATATATATATTTTTTTTCAGTTGATGATTATTAAATTAATTTCTTTTTTCTAAAAAAAATGATAGTTAAGGGATATTTATAATAGCATTATTAGATTTTTTACACATTAAAATAATTTTTTAAAGAAAATTAAATAAGGAGCAACAAGAGTAGATCTAGAAGTAGAGCTGGAATTAGGGTCAAAGTGAAGGGCAGGGGCCTAACAGGCCGCCCTCCAGTGGCTAAAATAATTTTTTCGAAATTTTTCCTCCGAAAAAAGAAATAAGTAAATTACTATACGAATCATCCAATAAATAAGCAGCTATGTTCACAAATAACTCACATAAAATATAAGAAGCATATCACTAAAATTAGAGTATAGTTATTATGTATTTGTAGTTAAATAGATAAATAACTCTATAATAAATACAAAATATATATAAATTAAAAAATTAAAAAAGAAAAAAGAAAAAGCTAAGCACATGATACCCATCAATATGATGGATGGTGCTCAACATTATGATGCGCACCAAATGGAGACTTGGAAACAAAAAAGAGTTATAGTTATCCTTTTATGAAAAAGCCAATGTGGAAGTTTTAAGAGAGGATATAATAAAAGAAATCTCATGCATAGCATGCAATAATAAATTGAGTCAGAAAAAGATGACATGTCGGAAGAGACATCCTTTTTTCATTTTCATTAGTCTATGCTTGATTGGAAAGGTATTAAAGAATTGACTCTGTCTATACTCATTTATTATGAAGACCTTTTATTGATTATTTTCCTTTGTTGGCGTCTCATGTTAATTTATCACTTCCTTTTATGCTTTAGGACCAAATCCAACGTCGGCAAAAAAAGAAGGATAAAATTCAACGTCGAACTAACACTTGTATAATATATTAATCAACTGAGGGAGTAGTTGAAATCATGGCGAATCAAAAGGCAATTAATTAATTAATTAGTCCTTGTTCAATTATTTGAGAATTGTTTAATCTTGGTGGAGCTATTTTTATTCGAAAGCTGATCTTGACGTAAAGATGATTCAAAGATTAAAATTCAAGAGTATGATTTTAAGAAACACATGATTTCAACGCTAAAGATTATTAGTTTTAAGAATCTTAGGTAGTTGAAGCACAACAAAAGCAAAGTCAAATTGAACCATATAACAACAACTGATTCCCTTAAAATCTGCTATTGTTCCAAGTGGTTAATTATTCCTACATAACCATTAATGGCTTCTTCTCCTTCATCTTCTCCACTTGGGACTCTGCAACAACAAAAGACTATAGCCCTTTTACTATATATAGCGACGTTTCTATCATTCATTCCCAGTTCTACAGGATGCCCCTACACATCCATTTTCAGCTTCGGTGACTCACTTGCTGATACCGGAAACTTGTTTTTCATCTCCCAACCACCGCATCTCCACCATTGCTGCCGCCCTCCTTACGGTGAAACCTACTTTGGTCACCCCACCGGAAGATGCTCCGATGGCCGTCTTATCATTGATTTCATCGGTAACGCTCAGATCTTGACTTGATCTTTCTATGGTCTGTTTACTATCATATCCTTGTACTTTGAGACTTTAATTAAACATGGCCTATTTCTTCCCTCCCACCCCCTGTACATGTTAAAATATATGTCTGATTTTTTCTCTTTCTTCAAACATCTGGGTTTTTATGTGTAAATTGTTGTTTCTGTGCAGCTGAATCTTTAAACATTCCATTAGTGAAACCATATCTGGGAGTTACGAATGGTCAAATAAGTAATTGGACCAAAGAGGAGGGAGTGAATTTTGCTGTCGCCGGAGCAACTGCTTTGGATTTAAGTTTCTTTGAAGAGAGAGGCATTTATGGTGTCATAAGTACTAATGATTCTCTCAGTGTTCAGTTGGTTTGGTTCAAGGAATTATTGCCTTCTATATGCAGTTCTTACTCTAGTTAGTTACTTAATAATCTTAATATAATATAAGAACTAATTGACTTTTTTCTTAAGAAATTAAAGAAGTTAAATAAATTTTCTTAATCATAGCATATGCTCTGTATTATTAGATTATATATCAGTAGTAAGAAAAATTAGTTTAGAGAAAAACGATAAATCTAAATAAGTAATTTATTTAGCTTTTTTTAATTAAAAAGTCAACTATGAAGTATAATTGAAGTTTAGAAGAGTCAAATTTCCCATGGTCCATTCGATACAAACAGTATGGAACATATTAATGTTTTACCTTACAGGCTGCAAGGAAGTGTTTGAGAAGTCACTATTTCTGGTTGGAGAAATAGGAGGCAATGACTTTAATGGACCTTTCGCTCTGCGAAGGAGTTTCGCAGAGATCAAAACTTACGTGCCTCATGTGATTAATGCAATCTCTTCAACAATAAGTGTAAGATTTTTTTATTTTTATAAAAATCTTATACAATCATTTCAGCTAGCAGCACACACACACTTCCGTTTGTTGTATGTATTGTACTCCCTAATCCTTAATATATGATTTAGTTAGTAGTTCAATTGTTTTTTTATTTTATTGAAATAGATCTTATATTAAAGATTAGAGGGAGTATCTTAATTCTTTTCATGGAAGTCGCTTGGATTTCTGGTTGCAGGATTTGATAGATTTAGGGGCTCAAACGCTCGTTGTTCCTGGGAATTTCCCAATAGGATGCAGTGCATTCTATTTAACAATGTATGAGAGCAAACATAAGAATGACTATGATGAAGCTGGTTGCTTGGTTTGGTTAAACAAGTTTGCTGAATATTACAACCAGAGACTCCAATCTGAACTAAATCAGCTTCAAGAGCTTCATCCTCGTGCCAATATCATATATGCTGATTATTACAATGCTGCTTTGCCACTCTACCAATCTCCCACAAAATTTGGTAACCATTTGATCAGACATTTATATTTGGGAAAATCACTATGGAGTCGTTGATGAAATGTAATCACCAAAAGTCTTGGAGGAAATGATAACAGGTCCATGGTGCTCACTGCTTTTTGTTAGACATTTTGGTGATTACATTGATTTCTTGAGACCTCATAATGATTTTCCCTTTATACTTCTTTATATAACCATGGACGCTATTATAGTATTCTGATTTGTGTTAATTTAATGAAATAAATTACAGGTTTTATGGGTCTGAAAGCTTGTTGTGGAGGTGGAGCGGCATACAATTACAATGCTTCAAATGCGTGTGGAGGTGAAGGAGTGAATGGTTGTGATGATCCTTCAAAGTACATAAACTGGGATGGTGTTCATTTTACAGAATCTGCGTATAAATTGATAGCAAGATATTTATTAAAAGGATCCTACACTGCCCCCTATAAATTTAGTGACTCGTGTTTGAAGAATAATAAAGCCTTTGAAAGTTATAACAGCATTTGAGATGAGGGATTTGATGATGTGTTCAAGTTTGTGAGAATAATTTATTTTGAAAATAAATTCAGTGCTCATTACTGATTTCCTTCTTTAATTAATTCTGTAGAATTTTGGGGAAAGCCTAGTTTTGTTGTATTAAAAAGAGAAAATTAGGGAAAAATAACCCATTAAAAGTTTTATTGATAAAAAAGACATAAACAAAATTCAGCGTTCCGATACTTTCAATCTGTGTATAAAAATTTATCAGATTCTTTTCACTAAAAAACTTTCGATTGATGACTTTTTCCTAAATTTTCGTATTTAAAAAGGGAAAGGAGGAAGCCCAATTCACTTTTTTTGGGCCAGTGGAATCCCAATTCACTTGACCAGAGGAGCTTGCATATATTTTAGACTTTTTTTTTTGATAAACAAAAGTCAGTGACCCATCTCCATCCTTACAGACGCAGATGTAAATAAGGATCAAACTCAGACAAAGAAGGAACGCTTTTCCCAGATCATCTTAGAGCTCCTCCTATTTGGATTATCCTTGTGAAATCCCATCTTTCAGTTATGAATTCCAGATGCAGTACGGATCTATTGGTTGGTCGGTTGGTGCAACACTTGGATATGCAGAGGCTGCAAATTCTAAGCGTGTAATTGCTTGTATTGGCGATGGGAGTTTTCAGGTTAGTCACATGAGATTATAAGTAGAATCAAAGAAAAAAAGAACTTATTTGCTGTCATTACTAGTTTTAATAATATAAATTAACAAAGCATGTTAACATTATCATCATCTGATTATTCAGGTAACAGCACAGGATATTTCGACGATGATCCGATGTGGACAAAAAAGCATCATATTCCTCATTAACAATGGAGGATATACCACTGAAGTTAAGATCCATGATGGCCCATACAATGTGATTAAGAACTGGGACTACACGGGTTTTTTAAATGCCATCCATAATTCAGAAGGCAAATGATGGACGGCTAAGGTTCTTATAAATGATCTTACATGCATTCTCCATTCCTTTACTTCTGGGTAATAGTAATCTGTAACCTCTTCAACGTATAGAAACATTTTGTTCAGTTCTTCTACACTTAACTAGTTCATTGTATTAGACTCTTATAAATATGATATATATTGGGTTTGTCTTTCTATAAAAATAGTTTAAGCCAATTTGATTGGATTTGCGTTAAGGTTATATACTTTTAATTCATCTTTTAATTAGTCGATGTGAAACTGAATATATTCTAATACATTGATCTTTCATTTTTGTGAATGTAGGTGCGCACAGAAGAGGACCTGATCGAAGCGATTGCTGACAGCTACTAGAATGGGGTTCTCGTGTGGCCAAAGGCAGAGCCTCAGAAAGATTTTTTTACTGTGTTTCATAGAAGTGTTTTCACACAAAGATGACACCAGCAAAGAGTTACTAGAATGGGGTTCTCGTGTGGCAAATTGGGAGGATAATTTGTGGGTTTCACAACATATTAGTCCCAATTAATTTAATATAAGGATTTTTCCTTCCAACTAACCATTACATAATAAACATATTTATCATATATACTTATTTCATAATTATACCTAAATCCTAAATTAAAAATTAGGACGTTACACTCTGTTCCGTGATTGCTTGCCTTCTCAATGACATGAAAATACTTGCGGATAGTAATCAATGTCTTGCATTTTGATGTATTTATTCAGCAGGAAAAAAAAAAACGTAATGTAGAATAATTGGGAAATAATGTTAAAACTAGTCAAGGGTACTTGGTGTGTGACTTTAACTTATCAAACCTTGCAAATGAGCCATATTCTAAATTTAGCATGTGTGGGTGCTCAATATGATTGAGAGCTCCTCTCTCAAAGGTTGAAGCTTGCTCAAAGATATATTCTCTTCATTTCTTTAGCATTAAAGTCGAGTAATATTTGTCTGCCTAGCAAAAAGTGCAACAAGTCTACAAGAAAAATCAGGCTTTGATACCACATACCTAAAAAGGTATGTAATATTTTTGGTTTTCTGGGGAAAGTTTTTTCCTTTACTCAAGGGACGAGCTCCCTTATTTTGTTTTTAAACAATTTTCTTCTGAGTTATTGGACTTTTAATTGGAGACCCCCTTTTTTTCTAGTTCTGAACCCACTCACCTAAATCAAGACAATAGTTTAGTTCATGTTTTTTTTTTTTTTTTAGCAAGAAGCCTGGCTTAGCCTTGTATTATACCCAAAAAAAAGAAAAAACCAAGAAGAAGCAGCAAGAAGCCCAATCTCATTGTATTTAAAAATAAAAAGCAAGAAGCCCAACTCACTTGACTTATGTTCCATTTAGGCAACCTAGCTCACTATCACTATGGAAAGAGGTAGCTTTCACAGGTCACAATATAACTAATTAATGAAATGCCAATCCTCCCTCTCTTTCAAATGGTTTCAAAATATGATGGGCAGCAAAACTGGTTACAATGGTGCTTAACATTATGATGCGCACCAAATGGAGACTTGGAAACAAAAAAGAGTTATAGTTATCCTTTTATGAAAAAACCAATGTGGAAGTTTTAAGAGAGGATATAATAAAAGAAATGGTTTAATGTTTCTGCAGTTGTTGGAGAAATATTTTTTCGGCAGTACTCACATAAAAATAAGTGGATTCCATTATAAAGAGAAGATAGAGAAAATATTAATGGGACCCACAGACTTTTATGTATGTGAGTGCTGTAGAAAAAATATTTCTGCAGCAATTGCAGAAATATTAAATCCTAAAAGAAATCTCATAATAAGTGCGTAGCATACAATAATAAATTTTGAGTTAGAAAAAGACAACGTGTCTATGCTACTTATCAAGACCTTTTATTGATTATTTTCCTTTGTTGGCGTCTCATGTTAATTTATCACTTCCTTTTATGCCTTAGGACCAAATCCAACGTCGGCAAAAAAAAAAAAAAAAGGATAAAATTCGACTTCGAACTAACACTTGTATAATATATTAATCAACCGAGGGAGTAGTTGAAATCATGGCGAATCAAAAGGCAATTAATTAATTAATTAGTCCTTGTTCAATTATTTGCGAATTGTTTAATCTTGGCGGAGCTATTTTTATTCGAAAGCTGATTTCAACGCTAAAGATGATTAGTTTTAAGAATCTTAGGTAGTTGAAGCACAACAGAAGTAAAGTCAAATTGAACCATATAACAACAACTGATTCCCTTAAAATCTGCTATTGTTCCAAGTGGTTAATTATTCCTACATAACCATTAATGGCTTCTTCTCCTTCATCTTCTCCACTTTGGACTCTGCAACAACAGAAGACAGTAACACTAGTACTATATATCGTGACCCTTTTATCAATCATTACCAGTTCTGCAGGATGCCCCTACACTACCATCTTCAGCTTCGGTGATTCAATTACTGATACCGGAAACTTGTGTTTCGGCTCCCCATCACCACCATCGCGCAGCTGCCTTGCCCCCTACGGAGAAACCTACTTCGGTTACCCCACCGGAAGATACTCCAATGGCCGTCTTGTCGTTGATTTCATTGGTAACATTCAGATTTTGGACATGATCGTTCCTTCTGTATCTGTTAACTATCCTTGCACTTCTGAAACTTCAAATATTGTCTATTTCAACCTTTTCTTCTAGACATACAAAAATACTGTTTATATGCTCCATCTAGGCCAAAATGTAAATTACTTTCAACATCTCACTGGAATCACGGAAGAGCAATTAACTCATTAATCTGTTCATGGTTGGAAAAAAAATTCAACTTTGCCTCAATTCAAATCTTTCTCACCCCTCTTCCTTTTCTTGATTGTTCAACATAAACATACCAACAATAAATAGGGGTAAAGTTAGAAAAATGGCAATTGATAACTCTCTGAGTAACTTATATCATGGACGGAGTATTTCTATTGAAGGGAGTGCGTGTGTGTTCTTCCATAAAATTGTATTTGCTGTGCAGCTGAGTCATTAGGCATTCCATTTGTGAAGCCATATCAAGGAATAAAGAATGGTGATGTAAGAAATTGGACCAAAGAGGAGGGAGTGAACTTTGCTGTTTCTGGAGCAACTGCCTTGAATGTAAGTTTCTTTGAAAAGAGAGGTCTTCATATTTTCACTAATGATTCTCTCAGTGTTCAACTTGGTTGGTTCAAGGAATTATTGCCTTCTATCTGCACTTCTTCCTCAAGTAAGTTCCTAGTTTTACTTATCAAGATATTGGTCAAGTTGCGTGAATTATTATTTCTTCATTTATTTGTTTGAAGCATGTTCGATTCATACATCAACAAGAAAGGTTAACTTTGGTCCAATGTATAATATTCAATAAAAAAATTTGTTACAAATTTATAGTCCCCCAAATATCTCTATTGATTGTACATATTAAGGGGGATTTCCATTAGGGATAGTTAAAATGCACATGAATAAACAGAGTATTTTAGATAAATTAAGACATATTCGTTACAAGTAACTAACTTAATTTCCTTATTATCTGCAATTTAGTTATCTAACTTTTATATCAAGGATTAGATGACATACAAAAATATTGTTTTATCTGGCAGGCTGCAAGAAAGTGTTTGAGAAGTCACTATTTCTGGTAGGAGAAATTGGAGTCAGTGACTTTAAAGTATTTTTTTCTTGGGGAAGGAGTAGTTTAGCAGAAATCAAAACCCACGTGCCTCATTTGATTAATGCAATATCTTCAACAGTAAGGGTAAGATTTTTTAAAAGCTTTGCAATCATCTCAGCTTGGACTATCTATATACTTATATGGTTCTATTTATAAGATAGAGAAAGAAGTTTTGTTTGTTTGTTTTATTTATAAGTCACTTCATTAATTTTTTCATATAAATATATAATTTTACCATCAATTATTATTATATAGACTTTGCTCAAAAGTTTGAAAACTGTTAAATTATAAGACAAAATTAATGAAGTTTAAGATTTTTCTTAGTCAGAACTCACTTAACAAGACTATAGGAGTGTATATACAGGCCACTAAGAGTGTCTGCTGCCCCTTCTCTTCTCTGATGCCTTTGATCTCAGCCCTTCATTTCATCCCGTGGTTAGAAACATCGTATTAATTGAAAGGTTGTTGTTTGTTTGACAAATCCCGACCACTTGTTCACACACTTTGTCACAACCGTCTTCCCCCTTTACCCTGTCGCAAAAAGGATTTTTCTTACTTCCGAGTCCAAACTTACACAACCTGGGAACCACTGGACGAGTCCGAACTTAATCAAAACGACATTGTTTTGATTAGTGAAATGTTTCTAACCCCTAAGATGAAATGAAGGTCTGATATCAGAGACATCAGGAAGGCATTAAACAAGGGGCAGCAAACATCCTTGAACCCCGCACACACACATATATATATGTTTGTGTATGTATCGTATCTTAATACTTATTATCAAGGATCTCATATGTATTCTTGGATATAGGATTTGATAGATGTAGGGGCACAAACTCTCGCTGTTCCTGGAAACTACCCACTAGGATGTGGAGCAGTCTATTTAACATGGTTTGAGAGCAACAATAAGAATGACTATGATGAATATGGTTGCTTGAAATGGTTAAACAACTTTGTTGAATACTTCAATCAGAGGCTTCAGGCTGAAATAAATCAGCTTCAAGAGCTTCATCCTCATGCCAAAATCATATATTTTGACTATTATAACGCTGCATTGCCACTCTATCATTTTCCCACAAAATTTGGTAATATTAATAATTATCCTTCTCAATAACAGAGATTTGAATTGTGATATTATAACATTTGATCTGATTTTTGCTAATGTTATGAAATATATTATAGGTTTTACGGGTCTCAAAGCTTGTTGTGGAGGTGGAGGGGCATACAACTTCAATTTTTCTAAAGTATGTGGAGATGAAGGAGTGAAAGCTTGTAAAAATCCTTCAAAGTACATAAGCTGGGATGGTGTTCATTTGACAGAAGCTGCGAATAAATTGATTGCAAGAGATTTACTAAAAGGATCCTTCACTGCTCCTCATAAATTTGGTGATTTTTAATTAATTTTTCATACTCTTTTATCTTTCTTTAACCACACTTATTCATTCCTTTTAAATTGAACACATAAATTTTTTTCCTCATCTCCCTCTTCTCTCATGCCAAACAGGCAATTCTGTTGAAGTCTGTCGAAGAAAATATATGCATAGGGCTGAAGGAAATCTAAAGTTAAATGCGATGTAAGTATAGTTTTTTTTTCTTGGACTCAAATTCATCAATATTTCAATCAAATTAGGTAAGAATGTGTATGAAATTGATAGTTGAACATGTTTTGGATCTAAAATCTCGTGAGAATGATACTCTATTCATTTTGTATTACTTGTTGTAACTCAAATACTTGGTGCAAATTATTATGCATGTATAATATTTGTAGTGAAGTAGCAACATGAAAATGGCCATTTTACAGGCAGAAGCGTCGCTCTAATATCATCTTAACTAGACATATGCCTCAAGCATTACACCGTAAAAGTCTGGCT
This sequence comes from Acacia pycnantha, assembly GCA_025563575.1. NCBI lineage: Eukaryota > Viridiplantae > Streptophyta > Magnoliopsida > Fabales > Fabaceae > Acacia > Acacia pycnantha. The sequence goes on along the minus strand of JAMWYP010000095.1, from coordinate 2,045,887 downwards.
ACCTTCTATCCTTAATACTCATATGTAAGATTTAGCTAGAGCTATCAAAATGGGCTAGACCCTATGGGCCAGCCCATTAAGCCCCATGTTTGGCCCCCATATTTTTGGCCCCCATATGATGGGGCCATTTTTGGCCCTAACCCAAAATAAGCCCCACTCTTTGGGGTTAGGTTGGGGCCAACCCGCGGGTCACCAATCAACCCCGTTTCCAACATTCATAAATTGTACAAATCCATCTGAAACTACACCTCCTCGCCTTCTTCAATCAAGGAATTGGATTTAGTCCACTGCCACTAGCATTCACTTCCGATCCACTGTGCAAAAAAAAAAAACACTGATCCCTTTTTTTTTTAAACAAATATTTCAGGATACTGTAGATATTTAAAGATACTGCTTGGTACTGAAAAAATATATCATGATCTTGAAAAATTATTTTAGGATGTTGAAAAAATATTTCAGGGTACTGACTGGTACTTAAAAAATACTTCAGGATACTGACTGGTATTGAAAGTATACTTAATGATCTTGAAAAATTATTTCAGGGTACTGACTGGTACTTAAAAAATATTTCAAAATACTGACTGAGGATATTGACTGATACTTAAAAAAATACTTCAGGATACTGACTGATACTGAAAATATACTTAATGATCTTGAAAAATTATTTTAAGATGTTAAAAAAATATTTCAAGGTACTGAATGGTACTTAAAAAATACTTCAAGATACTGACTGGTACTGAAAATATACTTAATGATCTTGAAAAATTATTTTAGGATACTAACAGGTACTTCATGATCTTGAAAAATTATTTTAGAATGTTAAAAAATATTTCAGGGTAAGGACTGATACTGGAAAAAATACTTCAGATGCGCCGAGGATGCGGGCGATCTTGAAAAATATATTAATGATCTTGAAAATTATTTCAGATCTAAAATAATTTTTCAAGATCATTAGAAATATTTTTTCAACATCCTAAAATAATTTTTCAAGATCATGATGTATTTTTTCAGTGCCTGGCAGTATCCTGAAGTTGATTATTCAAGCTTAAGTTTATTATTCTAAAATGATTTTTGGCCCACGGGCCGGCCCTAACCCTGAGGGCTATATAATTTTTTGGCCCGTGCGGGCTTCTTAAAATGCGGGCTTTTTGGCCCTAGCCCGCGCGGGCTAGGGCCTAACGGGCCGGGGTGGCCCGTTTTGACAGCTCTAGATTTAGCTAACTAATTTGCGTAGATTAAGAAAATTAATTACATTAGTTATTTGTCACAAATAGGGGTTTGTTTTCCTAAAATATCATCTTTTTTCATGACTACCCTTAAATAAAAAATTGAAAACTTCTTAATGTGTGCAATTAATTAATAGGGATACTTTGGAAAAAAAATATAAATTTATCTAGTTGTAGATTTCTTATGTTTCTTGTTAATCATCTTATTTTCTTTGTAAATTCTATGATTCAATTGATTGTATGCGTTTTTCCACTGATAAGATTTTGGTGTGATAACTTGAAAATTTGAGTTAGAGTTTGAACATAAATTTATACACATTAGATTTCCAATTCAAATCTATAAAATGAGATGATACCGCTTTCTTTTCCAACTAATGACCATAAGCATTTATACAAAAAACAATAGTTAAATTTACAAGTGTATGTGTAGAAATTTACAACTCCAAATTTACACATATGATTATAGAAAATTTATAAGTGCTCTCATAGGTCGCTTTACAAGTGACCATAAGCATTTTAAAAACTGAACATAAACAAATTTAAAGTGTCCTTAAATATAATTATTATTAAGAAAGTTGATGCAAGTTTTTCAATTGATATGCATAAGACGCATGTTTCCATCAACTGATAACGCGATGAGAGTGCTTGAAAATCTTCAGAAAAAGAAAAACTAATACTCCCTCCGGTCTTAAATATGAGACCTAATTGACTTTTTTGAGGAGATTAAAGAAGCTAATTAAATTAATTTAAAGTGTTCTCTAATCTAGTTTGTCTGATTTATAAACTGATATATAATTTAATCATATACAATATATAATATGATTAAGTAACTTATTTAGCATTCTTAATCTCTCAAAAAAAAAAAAAAAAAACAACAACAACTGTATCTTATAGTTAGAATTCAATTGAAGGTAGAAATTAGAAAGGAACAAAAATTGGATCAGACAAGCCGGTTTGACTGGAAAACCGGTGAACCATATTGATTTCTGACATATTGGGTCTAATGGAAGGGCTAGTCCCTCACAACATGGCGAACCAAAGTTCTAATCCATTAGAAGAGGTGCCCACATTTATTATCTGACAATGCCTCCAATAAAAGGATACTTGTTCTGGCCTTTTTCCAGATTGGAAGTTTTAAGGCCCCGGGAATTGATGGGTTTCCGGCAATCTTTTATCAGAAAAATTGGAGGATTATTGGGGATTCGGTTTGCAAGTTAATCAAGGAACTGTGGGCAGATCCGAAACGCATTGAGGAGATAAATGAAACTCTTGTGGTCTTAATCCCAAAGGTGGAGCATCCAGAGATGGTGAGTCAATTTAGACCTATTTCCTTATGCAATGTGATATACAAAGGCCTTACAAAGTTGATAGTTAATCAACTTAAACCCCTTATGGATAAGTTGGTATCGCCTTTCCAGACAAGCTTTGTCCCTAGGTGTAGTATACATGATAACATAATAGTGGCGAAGGAATTGGTGCACTCAATGAAGAGGATGCAAGGGAAAAAAGGGTACATGATCCTTAAAGTGGACCTTGAAAAGGCTTATGATAGGATGGAGTGGAGTTTTCTTGGGGGAGTATTGGAGGAAATTGGTGTTGATGTGAGTTTGAGAAGGGTTATTGAAAAGTGTGTAGGCACCCCATCAATGACTTTATTATGGAATGGGGCAAAGAATGGAAAGCTAGTGCCATCTAGAGGACTTAGGCAAGGAGACCCCCTTTCTCCTTACCTATTTGTCCTTGGTATGGAAAAGCTAACGCACCTCATTATGGATAATGTTAACAGCAAGAGGTGGAAACCGCTGAGGGTAGGGAGAAATGGTGTAGATGTCTCACACCTTATGTTTGCAGATGACCTCTTGTTGGTGTGCGAAGCAGATCTGGAGCAGATAAGTAATGTTATGGATGTGTTGGAGGAGTTTGGAAAGCATTCTGGACAGAAAGTTAACAACCAGAAGTCTAGTTTATATTTCTCTAATAATGTTAGTGGATGGCTGCAAAACGAGATCTGCTCATTTTCAGGGTTCAAACGCATGGAGGATTTGGGGACCTACCTAGGTGCCTTTATGGGATCTGGGTATGACAGCAAAAAAATATTTCAGCATGTTCTTGACAAAATGCAGGCCAGATTGAGTAGCTGGAAACAACAAACTCTATCACTAGCCGGGAGATTAACATTAGTCCAGTCTGTAACGAATCAGATGGCTGTTTATCATATGCAGCATTCTTGCATTCCTGCGGGTGTGAGAAGTCAAATGGAAAAAATCCAGAGGAATTTTATTTGGAAGGATGGGGATGGAGTGAGGAAGATGCATGCGGTAAGCTGGGATGTCTTATGCACAGAGAAGAAGTATGGTGGATTTGGGCTCAAAAGGCTGGACGTCATGAATAAGGCGTTGTTAGGAAAGGTGTTGGAAATTATGCCCTAGGGGCAAGTCATTGTACTTTAAATGTTAATGTTATTTAAAGTATTCTCCTTTAGTTATCATTTCATTTGCATGTTTATAATGATAACTGATCCCTGGATATATCTAATAGATGATCCTAAATGTCCCTGGTCGGTCATCTACGCGGGAGCGAAGATGAGATAAGACCAGCATGACTTTGATGAGGTATGGAGATACGAATCAAAGTCATAGGCACTTGTAAGAGTACAAGGTGCTGGATTGACCCACTATGAGAAAGCTGCATGGATTTAGTCATAAGCTTATCTCATGTATAACCGCGTCACAACGCCCTTCGACTGAGATCATCATGGATTCCTACATGAGAGTCGCTGATCTTTGACCTAGTCAAAAGTCACCTTTGACCGGGTGATGATAAAGGCTTGGATTGGGATCAATGGTTTTCATGCAGAGGAATGTGAATGGTCAAGATGGAATTTGTCCCTCACATTTGTAGAGAGATAATACTGGGCCTCGATGAGTAAGTCAGAGAAATGTATGGCCATACTACGATGGAAATGAGTTTCCATTTCAATTGTTAGACTACTCAAGAATCGAAAGTAATGGTCAAGAACAGGAAGTTGACATTATCCATGCCTCATCCTTGACCAAGTTATCGCGTGACAAAAGGGACGTGACATGGTTGTATGATAGGTTGTATCGTATCATCGATCCCCATATGAATTGGGTAGTCGCAATGTCTTGCTAGAGGCCGCTTGCGACTTGTGGGCTGGTACAATATTGGTCCACTTCCAATCTCATGTGGGCCTACAGGGTCACACACAAGAATAGCCCAATACGAGCAATAGTGTCCAGATTCATTGAATCTTAGATATGTCTAAGATCTAATGAATACAACATTTAATCTAGGATGGATATATGTGTGTGTGTATATATATATATACATAATTTCGAAATTAAATAATAATAATATTATTTAATAATGATATTATTATATAATATTTGTTTTACATTTAATTTATTTGATAAATTAAATATTTAAAACAAATAGAGATATTGTATCTCAGATTTGATTTTCGAATAAAGATGTGGTATCTCATATTTAATTGAGTTGAGATATAGTATCTCGATTTAATTAAATAGATATATATCATATCTCGATTTGATTTTCGAATAAAGATGTGGTATCTCATATTTAATTGAGTTGAGATATAGTATCTCGATTTAATTAAATAGATATATATCATATCTCAGATTTGATTTTAGAATAAAGATGTGGTATCTCATATTTAATTGAGTTGAGATATAGCATCTCAGATTTAATTAAATAGATATATATCATATCTCAGATTTGATTTATAGAAATAAATTAAATCAACGAAGCTTTTAATATGGATTAATTAAATAGATTAGATTAGATCATTTGGACAGATTTAATTAAATTATTTAATCCAAATTCGAAATTCAAGGGCTAATTGATATTAGTCTTGAATATTTTAATACGGCCCAATTAGGGTTTTAGAAACTCTATAAATGGATATTGATCTAAGTCGTATTAAAAGAAATGATGAACGAACAAGCCTCAAAAGAAATCCTAGAGAGAAAAACAAGAGACACAAAGTAAGAAGGCGCTAGCACGCTGCCATACGTGTTGGAGAGCTGTTCGGTGTGGATACCGGTAGAGGGAGTGGATTCATAGAGTCGGCTCCTAGAGATTGATCGAACAAGAAGGTGTTAGCCCACGTGTTTGCAAAGGTCGAACAAGAAGGTGTTAGCCCACGTGTTTGCAAAGGTCGCTCACGAGTTCGCATAGGTACGGTTTCTCTAACGAACCTTGATCTAAACGCCGTTGATAGATCCTCTTTGGGATTCGTAAAATTTCAAATGGATGAGATTCCTTCCGCTGCATGTACGGATCCCAATAGTGATATCAGAGCCAGGTTAACCGTGCGTTTAGATTGGGTTTTCTATGTGCGAATATATGTGATATATATGCAATAACCGAATCCTATATTCGTTGAGATCGATATATGTTTAAAACCGAATCTGTTGATGAGTTTAAATTGATATATGTTTACCGAATCATGTATGATTTAAAACGTATTCTCCCTACTGTACGTGTGGTTCTGAATCGTTCAGGATCACACTAAGGTCGGACGTTCTGAATCGTTCAGGATCTTTGGGGTTTGAAATTTTAGAAATTATTTTCGAAAATCACGTTTTTTCCTTGACCCCGCCCGCTAACCGGCTAGCGGGACCGCTGTAGGGACCCCGGCTGATTGTTCATAGATATGAATTTAATATAACTTGGTTGAGAAGTAGTCAACTCCAATCAATCAAGATATGAATTTGATTCATCATATTAAATTCAATCAATCAATCAAGATATGAATATGATTCATGATATTAAATTCAATTAATCAATTAAGATGTGAATTTAATTAACTCGATAATTTAATCACGATATTTTTCTTTCATATTGTATGAATTAATATTTGTTGTGATTAATTATTCAAAGTTGTTTGGGTATGGTGAACAACATGGCTCTAGAATTTACAAGTGTTGTATTATTTAAATATGGCCTGCGAGCCATGCCTCTCTCTAAATATTCTTGATGTACATTCTCTTCTCATCTCACTCCCTCAATGTTAAATGAGGTTTCTCTTGATGTATTTCTCCTTTTATTATTTAGAGAAGTCCCTCATTGGCTTGAGAGGATTATAGGTTAGATGAGCCATGTTGTGTCACAGTTTTAATTATGTTTTGATTTGATCACTGCATGATTAATTTAGAGTTTATATGAGATACAATCGTGATTGCATTCATATAAGTAGAATTAATAGGATTAATTATATTATATCAAATATACCCTTTAAATAAAATCTTAAGTCGTAATGCTTCCAATTAATGAATACTTGTCAAAACCTCGATCACCCATTTGTATGTTCCACCAAAGTGGACGCACTTGAGTTATCTTGGTGAGACAAGAGTGGGTAATGGTGATACTCAACATTCATTATTGTCTTGACTTAATTGAGATTATCAAAACGGTTTTGGATCTCAAGGCATTAGATGGGATTAAACGTGTCGGGTCATATGATGATAGAATCCCATAAAGATCTAAGAGTTACATGTGATGTAATTGGCAAAGAGGTTGCCTACCTAAATAACTTGATTTTTAAGCGTCCTGCCAAAGCGGACTTAAATTTAAGCCAAATATGGATCTTAGCCCACTAATTATAATGAGGGTTGTTAATTCAGTGGGAGATTATTAATCAACTTTGCATATCTTTTAGTTGTAGAATCATATCGTCTAGTAATACCGCAACACCATCAATGCGATCAGTCCTTAAGAAGGACGAACTCGATGAGACAAACTTTCTTGACATGTTTGGGAACTTAAGCGTTGATCCTAAACACGAAAGAAAGGAGTATCTCATAAATCAACCCATTCCTTACGAGCTCGCAGCCAATGCTCCAAGAGTTCACAAAGATGCTTACTTGAAGCATCACGATGACTCTATGGATGTAGGATGCCTGATGCCTGCCACTATGGTTCCATATCTACATAGAGATCTAGAACTTGTGGAAACCTCTGAGATGATTTTTCGTCCTATAGAAATGTTCCAAAGAATGGCAAGGCAAGAGGCTTAGATTCCCCATGTCCCAGGAGTTAGCTACAGATGTGATCTTGAACTCACTCCTAGGAAGTTATGATAACTTTGTCATGGATTACAACATGAACAACATGGAGGAATCAATTTCTGAATTGCATGGGATGCTCAAAACAGTTGAGCAGAGCATTAAGGAGAAGCCCAACACTGTTTTGTTGGTTTAGAAAGGAAGGGGTATGAAACCGAAAGCCAAGAAGGCAAAACCTCTGAAGGATGGGGTCTGCTTCTTCTACAATGAACTTGGTCATTGGAAGAGGAATTGCAAACTCTACATCGAAGATCTGAAAAGAACAAGAAGGATAGCGGGGCTATCGCTTCACGTATCTATGTCATAGATATTCACTTTTCTACTTCCTCAACATGGGTATTAGATATTGCATGTGGTTCTCACATTTGTATAAATGTGCAGGATCTCAAGGACAGTTGAAAATTGAATGGACATATCTATGACATAACTGCTAAAAGGATCAAGTCAAATGATTTGAATCCGACCTACCTATGGCACTGTCGTCTAGGCCATATAAATAAGAAACGCATTTCGAAACTCCATCAAGATGGATTTCTTGACTCATTTGATTTTGAATCATTTGATACATGTGAGTCTTGTTTATTGGGAAAGATGACAAAGACACCTTTTACTGGGCATAGTGAGAGGGCCACTGATTTATTGGGCCTCATACATACTGATGTGTGTGGACCAATGAATACATCTTCCAGAGGAGGTTATATGTACTTCATTACATTTATAGATGATTTTAGTAGATATGGATATATCTATCTAATGAAACATAAGTCTGAATCTTTTGAAATGTTCAAAACATTCCAGAATGAAGTGCAAAACCAACTTGGTAAAACAATTAAAGCACTTCGATCTGATCGGGGTGGCGAATATTTGAACCAAGAGTTCATTGACCATCTTAGGAGTTGTGAGATCATCTCACAACTGACTCCTCCTGGAACACCACAATGGAATGATGTTTCTGAACGGAGGAATCGAACTTTATTATATATGGTTCGATCCATGATGAGTCAAATAGATCTTCCACCTTCCTTTTGGGGCTATGCCCTAGAAACAGCTGCGTTCACACTAAATCGTCTTCCGTCAAAGGCAGTTGAAAAGACACCATATGAGATATGGACTGGGCAGAAACCTAGTTTGTCATTTCTTAAAATTTGGGGATGTGAGGTTTACGTTAAACTGCAAGCCTCTGATAAATTATCATCCAGATCCTCAAAATGTCTTTTCGTGGGGTATCCTAAGGAAACTAAAGGATACTATGTCTATATCCCTACTGATAATAAAGTGTTTATTATCCGAAATGGTATCTTTTGGAAAAAGAGTTTATCTCTAAGAGAACCAGTGGGAGTAAGGTGTACCTCGAAGAAGTTCGAGAGCCACAAGACAACGTAGAACCACAGATGGAAATCGGAGAAGACTCACAACAAGTTGTTGAGCCTGCTCAAGTAACACAAGGCCCACGAAGGTCCGATAGATCACGGCTACAGCCTCAGAGATATGGATTTCTAATTACTGGAAGTCGTGATGTTTTGCTCATCGAGCAGAATGAGCCAACTACCTATCGAGAAGCCGTGGTGGGACCAAACTCCGAAAGATAGCTTATTGCCATGAAGTTTGAAATGCAATCCATGTACGACAATGAGGTATGGACCTTAGTCGAGCCACCCAAGGTGTAAAAACCGTTGGGTGCAAGTGGGTTTTCAAAGAGAAAACTAACATGGAAGGCAAAGTAAATATCTTCAAGGCACGATCGGTTGCAAAAGGATTCACTCAAACTCATGGTGTGGACTATGATGAAACCTTTCCCCAGTTGCAATGGCCAAATCAATCAGAATCCTTCTTGCCATTGCATCATATTATGACTATGAAATATGGCAGATGGATGTCGAAACAGCCTTCCTTAACGGAAAGCTTCTTGAGGATGTGTACATGACACAACCTGAAGGCTTTGTGCGTCCAGAGGATTCTGGTAAAGTATGCAAGCTTCAAAGGTCCATTTATGGATTGAAGCAAGCATCTCGGAGCTGGAATCATCGTTTTGATGAAGTAGTCAAAGAGTTTGAATTCATTCAAAACATTGATGAACCTTGTGTTTACAAGAAGGTTAGTGGGAGCATAGTTGTATTTCTAGTGCTTTATGTAGATGACATCCTACTTATAGGGAATGACATTCCTACCTTGCAGAGTGTCAAGTCTTGGTTAGGAAAGTCTTTCTCAATGAAAGATTTAGGCGAAGCCACTTACATCCTAGGGATCAGGATCTATAGAGATAGATCCAAGAGGCTGATAGGCCTAAGTCGGAGTACATACATAGACAAGATACTGCATAGGTTCGGTATGCGGGATTCTAAAAGGGGTTACATGCCTATGTCTCATGGCATCCATCTCAGTAAGGATCAGTGTCCTCGTACACCTGATCAAAGAGACCGCATGAGTAAGATTCCATATGCCTCCGCTATTGGATCTATCATGTATGCCATGTTATGTACTCGACCGGATGTCTCATTTTCCTTAAGCATGACCAGCAGATATCAACAAGATCCCGGTGAGGATCACTGGACTGCTATCAAGAATATCCTAAAGTACTTAAGAAGGACTAAGGACTTATTCTTGGTATATGGTGGATTGGAAGATGAGCTCTGTGTGACAGGTTACACAGATGCGAGTTTCCAAACTGATCAAGATGATCAGAGATCGCAATATGGATATGTGTTCATTTTGAATGGTGGTGCGGTAAGCTGGAAGAGCTCTAAGCAGAGCACTGTAGCTAATTCTGTAACAGAAGCTGAGTATATAGCAGGATTTGATGCAACTAAGGTCGTTTGGATCAGAAAGTTCATTACTGAACTAGGGATGGTTCCTACCATCTCAAATCCAATAGACTTGCTCTGTGAACAATAGCGGCGCTATTGCACAAACCAAGGAGCCTAGGTCACATCAAAGGACCAACCATATACTCAAGCAATTTCATCTTATCAGAGAAATCAATGATAGAGGTGATACAAAAATTATGCAAAGTACCAGGAGAAAACAATGTCGCTGATCCTCTTACTAAGCCGCTTGCACAAGTAAAACATGAGCGTCATGTTAGGGCAATGGGAATTAGGGTAATTAATGATTGCACCTAGTGCAAGTGGAGTCTGTTGGAAATTATGCCCTAGGGGCAAGTCATTGTACTTTAAATGTTAATGTTATTTAAAGTATTCTCCTTTAGTTATCATTTCATTTGCATGTTTATAATGATAATTGATCCCTAGATATATCTAATAGATTATCCTAAATGTCCTCGGTCGGTCATCTACGCGGAGCAAAGATGAGATAAGACCAAGATGACTTTGATGAGGTATGGAGATAAGAATCAAAGTCATAGGCACTTGTAAGAGTACAAGGTGCTGGATTGACCCACTATGAGAAAGCTGCATGGATTTAGTCATAAGCTTATCTCATGTATAACCGCGTCACAACGCCCTTTGACTGAGATCATCATGGATTCCTACATGAGAGTCGCTGATCTTTGACCTAGTCAAAAGTCACCTTTGACCGGGTGATGATAAAGGCTTGGATTGGGATCAATGGTTTTCATGCAGAGGAATGTGAATGGTCAAGATGGAATTTGTCCCTCACATTTGTAGAGAGATAATATTGGGCCCTCGATGAGTGAGTCTGAGAAATGTATGGCCATACTACGATGGAAATGAGTTTCCATTTCAATTGTTAGACTACTCAAGAATCGAGAAAGTAATGGTCAAGAACAGGAAGTTGACATTATCCATGCCTCATCCTTGACCAAGTTATCGCGTGACAAAAGGGACGTGACATGGTTGTATGATAGGTTGTATCGTATCATCGATCCCCATATGAATTGGGTAGTCGCAATGTCTTGCTAGAGCCGCTTGCGACTTGTGGGCTATTACAGTATTGGTCCACTGCCAATCTCATGTGGGCCTGCAGGGTCGCACACAAGAATAGCCCAATACGAGCAATAGTGTCGATTCATTGAATCTTAGATATGTCTAAGATCTAATGAATACAACATTTAATCTAGGATGGATATATGTGTGTGTGTATATATATATATACATAATTTCGAAATTAAATAATAATAATATTATTTAATAATGATATTATTATATAATATTTGTTTTACATTTAATTTATTTGATAAATTAAATATTTAAAACAAATAGAGATATTGTATCTCAGATTTGATTTTCGAATAAAGATGTGGTATCTCATATTTAATTGAGTTGAGATATAGTATCTCGATTTAATTAAATAGATATATATCATATCTCGATTTGATTTTCGAATAAAGATGTGGTATCTCATATTTAATTGAGTTGAGATATAGTATCTCGATTTAATTAAATAGATATATATCATATCTCAGATTTGATTTTAGAATAAAGATGTGGTATCTCATATTTAATTGAGTTGAGATATAGCATCTCAGATTTAATTAAATAGATATATATCATATCTCAGATTTGATTTATAGAAATAAATTAAATCAACAGGCTTTTAATATGGATTAATTAAATAGATTAGATTAGATCTTTAATCCAAATTCGAAATTCAAGGGCTAATTGATATTAGTCTTGAATATTTTAATACGGCCCAATTAGGGTTTTAGAAACTCTATAAATGGATATTGATCTAAGTCGTATTAAAAGAAATGATGAACGAACAAGCCTCAAAAGAAATCCTAGAGAGAAAAACAAGAGACACAAAGTAAGAAGGCGCTAGCACGCGCCATACGTGTTGGAGAGAGTACGTTCGGTGTGGATACCTGTAGAGGAGTGGATTCATAGAGTCGGCTCCTAGAGATTGATCGAACAAGAAGGTGTTAGCCCACGTGTTTGCAAAGGTCGAACAAGAAGGTGTTAGCCCACGTGTTTGCAAAGGTCGCTCACGAGTTCGCATAGGTACGGTTTCTCTAACGAACCTTGATCTAAACGCCGTTGATAGATCCTCTTTGGGATTCGTAAAATTTCAAATGGATGAGATTCCTTCCGCTGCGTGTATGGATCCCAACAAAGGTTGCTTGGAATGTCTTATCAAAACCCTCTAGTCTGTGTTCTCAGGTCCTTAGTGGTAAATACAGCAGAAGCAAGAATCTGTTGAAGGAAGCAGCAAGCAAAAATTCAGACTCTGAGGTGTGGAAGAATCTCGTGAGTCTATGGCCAAGTGTAGTGGATAATATGTGTTGGAGCGTGGGAAATGGTGAAAAAGTCCATTTCTGGACTGATAGGTGGCTTGATAAGGGTAAGAGCTTGTTGGAGGTGTGCCCGAGACAACTAACCGATGAAGAAAAAGAGTTGAGAGTTGCTGAAATGGTTAATGTGCATGGTCAATGGGATCTGGATCTTTTAAGTCAGCTGGTGGATTGAACAGGGAGAGAATATATAAGGGCTATCCCGGCCCCAAATAACCAGAAAGGAAAGGACCATATCAGATGGGGTTCTAATATGGATAGTAGGTATAGTACAGCTGAGATGTATGACTATTTAAGAGGGGATCAGGGAAGGGGAAATGCAGGATGGAGTAAGGTGTGGCAGTGGAAGGGTCCAAGGAGAGTTCAAATTTTCCTATGGATAATGATGAAGGGTAAGCTTTTGACAGGGGTAAGGAGACATCTCTTACTGGGTGGGGATCCGAAATGCAGTAGGTGTGAGTTGCATGCAGAGACGCTCATGCACCTGATGAGGGATTGCTGGGTGGCTAGTAATATGTGGAAGGAGTTGCTTGATGGAAGAATTGAGGAGGAATTCTGGGTGCTGGAGGGATTTGACTGGTGCCTATGGAATCTGGAAAGGAAAGTTCAGGGCTGGGACTTAATGTTTGGAGTGGCATGTTGGCTGCTCTGGCAATGGAGGAATAGGGGGTTATTTGAGGAAGGGTTCAAGCTACCGGGAAGGCTAGGGGAATCTGTGAAGTAAAAGGATACTTGTTCTTAGCCAAAAGAAAAAAATTGGCCCAAGGTTGATATATTTGTGGTATGTACTTGATTTTTGTACTAACTTTTATGAGTGACTGACCAGTTGGTTGAGGTGATAAACGATTTCACCCTTATAAAAAGGAAAATACATGTTAGAATTATTGAAAGCACACTTTTTAGAAGAGACAAAAACTATTTGCACCCAAGGACTCAAAAGTAATTATAATCTAGATCAAATCAAAAAAAAAAAAAAAATCTTATATGCATAGTGAGATTCTCTTGTAGTCCTCTTTATAAGATGGAAAGATTTTTTTTTTTGGTCTTTAATATAAGTCACTACATTAAATTAAAGGGTAAAAGAGCAAACACACCCTTTATCTTTTTCAAAAAGAGTTACTGGCACCATAAACAAATTTTATATGCAAAAATATCTATGATGATTTCAAATAAAGTACCATTAAAATGTCCCTTCCATTAAATTATTCTATGTCAACCATTTGGTCAAACTTCTTACCAAATAAAGTGAGGGTAATGGAGCAAAAAAAAAAAAAAAAACCCTTTTATCTTTTTCCCAAAAGAGCTATTAACACTATAAACAAATTTTGGATGAAAGAAAATACCTATGATGATTTTAAAAGAGGCCCCTAAAATGTTATTGCCGTTAAATTTGTTAGACGGATGTTAATTTTGTCTTGTGGGACCCAGTATTTGTCCAATTTTACTTCACCTTGGTTATTTTGACCGTATGACATGGATCTCTCCCACTTTTAACCTAGTTTGCATTTCAATTCTCACACACCCTCTTTTGCCTATGCCACCGCCATGCAAGAGATCCCTCTCTATGAGAATCACACTGGCAAGATCTACCACCCCAACGAACAACAACATACGTCTTCCACCAACCTTCATCTTCAACCAATTTTCACACCGCCCTATGCCTTTAGGTCCACCACCGGCAATATCTACACCCCCCACCTAACAGGAGTGACGACGTTGAGCACACCCTAGTGCAACGACGGTAGTGTCAACCTCCAGCCTTCATCTTCAACACAGGAATGACTTTTTTCTTCTTTGTTTCTTCCTCCAACAATGCACTAAACCTTCGTTGCTGTTTGGTTAAAAATGGGAGAGGTCCATGTCATATGGTCAAAATAGTGGATTTGGTATGGTCCACTTCTCTTTCATTCTCTTCTTCATCTCGGCCGTTGGATTAAAATCTTAACGGTTCAGATTTAATGTTTTTATAAAAATATTATTATTATATTAATAAAATATTAAATTATTAAAAAATATAAAAATAATATTTTTATAAAACATTAAATCTGAACGGTTAAGATTTCAATTCAACGGTTGAGATGAAGACGAGGATGGGAAGAGGATAAGAAGAGAAGTGGACCATAGCCAACCCCTAAAATAGTCGGGGTGGAGTGTAACTGGACAAATAGTGAGGCCCATAAGTCTAAATAAACGGCGTCTGACAAATTTAACGGCAATAGCATTTTTGGGCCTTTTAAAATCATCATAGGTATTTTTGCACCCAAAATTTGTTGATAGTGCCAGTAGCTCTTTTTGAAAAAGGTAAAGGGTATTTTTACTCATTTATCCTCACTTTATTTAGTTAAAAGTTTGACCAAACGGTTTACATATAGGAATTTAACAGTAGTATAGCATTTTAGTGCCATTTTGGAATCATTATAGCTATTTTTGCAACCAAAATTTGTTTATGATTCCGGAAGCTCTTCTAAAAATGATAAAGGGTATTTTTGCTCCTTTACCCTAAATTAAATATTGCACAAATAGCACGCGTGTGAATTAATATTAGAAAAATTTGCTTCTATAGTTGAGTATCCATTCCTTCTCCGCTTCTTTAATTGCATATTTTTTGTCTCGAACTAATTGGGCTAATTCATAGACGTTATATCACCTATCAATAATTGGAATGTAACTTTTCTAACAATATTATTAAAATTAGAAATAGCGAACTTTAAAAAGTGAAGAGCTTATATATGAACATTACTCCCTAGGTACCCATATATAAGGTTCTTTTGACAGAATTGCAGGGTTTTAAGAAAATAGTTAAAATTAGTTAAATGCGATAAATAAGTAGAAAATATTTTTTTTTAAATGTCTTTATTTATAAAAAGAGAAAGTAATTAAAGAGAATGTATGGCGTAAAGCGCTGCGAAGCCTCTACACTACGTTGCCTCTCCATTTTACCTTCACTAAGGGGCTATTTGGTATAGGAGAGCAGAGGGAAAGTGGGTGGAGATAAAGAATTTAGAGTCGAAAATAGAGAAGTGAGGTTATAAGATTTTAATAAAAAAGAAATGAATGATAAAATAATAAGAAATACTAATTAAAACATTTTAACCCCACTTCTCAAATTTTTCTAAATTCAAATTCATCAATTTTTTTCCTCCCCTCCAAATCCCTCGTACCAAGCAAGCCCAAAGATAAACTACATCGTTTTGTATTAAAAGATGGAATCTTAACCATTTGTTTTTATATCTAATCTTGGTCATCAGTGTCGGAAATGAGAAATAATCGGGGGTTTTTTTTTTTGATATCAAAACATTTAGGTGGGGGTAGACACCAGTACCCCACCAGGGCCAGGGCATGCCTCCAGGCTCAAAGAACACTTACAAAAGTACTTACAGATCGTCCACCAATGAGACCCTCACATCGACCAGCAGGTATCGAACATTCTCCCTTTTGAGGTGAAGGCGTCGCCTTAGCCAATTGTGCCAATCCTCATTGACAAATAATCGGGTTTTATATATAGGGACTATATCGTTTTATATGGATGAAATTAATTGAGGGTTAAATAGAAAAAAAACATTTATTATTTAAACTAACTCAAATGAGACATTATAAAAAGGGACAAGCCCATTATAAGACCTTATATATAGGGATTGCTTATTCGTAAACCTGCAATAAATATAATGGCTTCTTCTCCTTCATCATCTGCACTTTGCACTCTGCAACAACAAAGACTCTAGCATTATTAGTACTATAGATGGAAGTGTTACTATCATCCACTACCGGTTCTACAGGCACCCATCTTCAGCTTCGGCGACTCACTTGCTGATACCGTAAACTTGTTTTTCAGCTCCCAACCACCGCATCTCCACCACTGCTCCTGTAATATCCTTAATTTGGGGTCTAGAAACTTGAGGATAAGATTATATCAGGAAGACGACTAAGTCCAGTTTGAAATGTGTGACAAATATTATGAAAGAAATTTCCCTTGATGTTTCAGTGAAATGAAATAGTGAATTCTGGTCAATTGTTGATTTTTCTTGAAATCTAAATTTTGGACCAATTAAAGGAAGGACAAATGCTAGGGTCAAATGGGAAATTTAAAGACTAAGCGATTATGAATTAATTGGCCAATAAAAGACAACATTGGAGACTCCCAATGAGGCCATATTTTCGGCCAACAAAGACAAGAAGGAAGAAAATGAAATATTTAATCTTAAAGAGGTAAGTGCAAGAAGTCAAAGAAGTGTATTTGACAAGCTTCTTGAGCATGATTGGAATTGTGATAAGTGTTCATATGGGATAGGCAAGAAAGTCAAGAAAGCTTGACTTAATCTTGGGAAGCATTTATCAAGTCCTATTGGTATGATATTTTCAACCAAGCAGGAGTGAAGAAGAAGAATAAATGAAGTCTTGAATTCTAACACATGATAAAAACCATGCAATCAAGTCATTCTTATCCAAGTTTCCATGTGTCACATTAGGGAAAATATATTGACTTGGTATATGACACTTAAGCGCATGTAATTAAGGCAAGGGAATGAGTCATTTTCCTTCTCCAACAAGCCAAGAATTTCGGCCAAGAGAGGAACAAGACAAGGAAGGAAGAGACAAGCCATGAATAACACATACAAGACAAAATAGAAGGAGAAGAGAGAAGGGCAATTTGGTCAAGTTGGATGTGGGACCTAAGGGCTTTTTCTCCAAGAAATATTAAACACTCAAAACCCTCCCTTTTTGCATGCATGTTCGGCCAAGAACAATAAGATAAAGAAAGGAGAAGTCAAGTGAGAGAAGGGGATTAAATGGAAATTTTATTGGAGAATTTCAAGTGTGAACAAGTCTAATTAATATAAAGAAGTCATTATACACTTTTCCTTGCCTCTTCTTGCGCCACATGTACAACTTGACTAACAAGTTGGACTTTTAATGACCATGTGATCATACACTTAAATGGTCAAGAAAATGTAAAGAATAAGCTTTCATTTAGGCCCCATGTTCGGTCAAATAGAGAAAGGAAGAAGGGAATTATTAAACATGGTATGAACATGTGCAAATAAGTCAAGAGGTGTAATTCATAAGCTTCTTATGCATGCTTTAGAGTTTGGCCAAGTGTACACAAGGGGAAGAGCAAGAAGTTAAAGGAATTTGACACATTGAAGAATATTTATGAAACCACAATTAAGGACACCTTTCGGCCAAGAAGAGAAAGAGAGGGAGCATAAGATCACATGTTGAATTGCAAGACAAATTGGTCAAAATAAGCATAATGTTGATCTTCCATTAAGGGCCAAGATTTTGACTACTTGTCAAAGCAAGAATGGAGGATAAAATAAATATCTTTGACCATGTTGAAGGGCATTCAAAAAGCCTTAAACACACAAAGTTCAGATGAGAGCAAGGACAAGAGAGAAAATGAGGCTTATAAAGGGATAAAATGGAGAATTGCCATTGTTGGATTATGCAGGAAGTCAAATAAGTGTAACAAATTGTTAATTGATATTTTCTATTCACCATGCCGTCACATGACTACTTGGCCAACAAGTAGAAGTGCAAAATGGTCATATGGCATGTTCCATTTGGTCAATAAAGTAGGAACTCCAAGCTTCACAATCACAACACCCCTTTCGGTCAACAAGAGATAGAGAAGGGTGGAAATTATTTTATTCACATGGTTAAAAAAAAAGAGAGAGACAGTGGAAGGTGGATTTTGGCTTGAATAATAAGCCATTCTAAAACACTCTCTTATTCCTTATTCGCTTGTACTTTCGGCCAAGGAAAGGAGGCAGCCAAGAGTGGGAGCAATCAAAGAGGAAGAGGGAGGAAATAACCAAGAGAAAGAGGTGAGGTTGGTGTCAAGTCCTTCATGCCTTCTAGTTCTCTACTCATGGCTAGTTCTAGCCTCTAATAGCCCTCTTGGTGTTGTGTTTTAACAAGAAGAAAAACCAAAAGTTGAAGGAAGGACAAGCCAATGGATTCAAGGTAAGTTGTATGTTGAATATCTTGCAACTCTTCTTCTCATGATTTCATGCAAGCTTCTAGCCCTAATGAACTTCTTTGCATGGTGATTTATGGGTCTAGGCTGAAACCCTAGAGAGCCAAAGAAGAAGAGAAAGTGACAAGAAGATCAAGAACAAGACAAGTAAGTAACATCTCTTACCTTCTTGTACTTGTTCTTAAAGTTGTTGTACATGGAATCACTTTCTTCTTGTTTTCTTGTGGATTTGGAAGCATTAAGCCCAAAGGGGAGGTGCTGTCCAAATGGCTAAATATGGGTTAATACATGATAAAGGCCTAAATAACAATCTAAAGGACAGCCTAGGGCTAAAATCAAGGAGTACGTGAAGTGAAATTGGGAAAAAACCATGTATGTCTTCTTTATGCAATTTTTCGGTCAGAACAGAACAAGGAAAAACAATAGGACTTTATCTAGGGTAAAGGTGCAATTTTACACATGTGCTTTACCCCTGGGAGCGCCCAGCACCACGAGCTTTTTTCTGGAGCAAAAGTACACACGTGGTTACGTTTTGGGAGCGCCAAGCTCCACGACCGTTAGTTGACCGTCAACTTGGATGGAAATGAACAGTAACGCGGGTGAAATTACACTTTTGCCCTTAGTTTTAAATAAAAATTACCCTTAAAAACTAAAATACCCCCTCCCCCGGTGGGCCCCACCACCGGCCACCCCATCACCGGCGGTGGTGGTTGGCGGCCGGTGGCGGTGGTCGGCCGCTGGTGGTCGGGTGGCCGGTGGTGGGGCCCAAGGGCCAAAGGGTAATTTTTATTTAAAATTAAGGGCAAAAGGGTACTTTTTATTTAAAAATAAAGGAAAAATGGTAATTTTCTTTTTTTACTTACCATCAGCGTCCAAATCAGCTTGTCAGTCCAAATCAGCGCCACGTCACGCCACATCAGCGTTCCATCCAAGTTGACGGTCAACTAACGGCCGTGGTGCTGGGCGCTCCCAAAATGTAACCACGTGTGTACTTTTGCTCCAGAAAAAAGCTCGTGGTGCTAGGGACTCCCAGGGGTAAAGCACATGTGTAAAATTGCACATTTACCCTAGATAAAATCCTATTGTTTTTCCTTGTCTTGTCCTGGTCTGTTATGGGCTTTTGTATTGAATATTGCTGTAATATCATGAAATATCTGCCATACATATATTGTTTATATAAGTATGAGGTAACCGTTACCTGAGGTCCGATGGGCATTGGACCTCAGCTCTTACTATAGTTTCAGGGTCCGGAGACCCGAGGACAGAAGATAATAGTAAGCAAAGTAAACAGCAGAGTAAACATTTGTTGTATAAAGAATTTTTCCTTCAATTTTATCAGCATGTCTGCACTCATAACTGAGATGACGAAGTCTATTGCAATTATAACACTGCAATTTGGATTTATCACTTCGTTGTTGATATCTGCCTCCTTCTCTGGACAAGAATCCTCAACCTCGGCTTTGGCCACGACCTCGATTATATGATCCTTGACCACATTCATATTCTACTGTATAAGTTTCAAATCTTCCATTTGGTCGGCCATATCCATTGCGTCCACCACGACCACCTCGAGCATTGAAGCCACCTCGGGTATTATATCCACCTCTATATCCACCACGATTTCCTTTGCCATGTACATAGCTCTGCTGCTGGCTTGATTTCATTTAATGATAATTTGGTCTACAAAGCTTGCTCCAAATTGCTAGAGCCTTTATTTAGATTTATTCTTTGCTTGTGAGCTTGAAGAGAACCCACAAGCACATCAATGGACATAATTGACAAGTCTTTGGCTTCTTCAATGGCAGTGATAATGTAATCAAACTTTCTTGCTAACGACCATAGAATCTTCTCTATTATTCTGACATCATCTAGAGTCTCTCCATTTCTTTAGCCACCTTTTGCACTCGTGAGACATAATCTATAATTGGCTCCGCATTCTGCATTTTCAAATTCTCAAATTCAGCTCTTAGTGACTGCAATCGTACCCTTTTAGCTTTGTCTACTGCTTCACAAGATTTTTGTAAAATCTCCCATGCGTTTTTGAAAGTTTTTGCATTTGTTATTTTTTCAAAGGGTGATTCATCAACGCCTTGAAAAATCAAGAATAGAGCCTTTTTGTCCTTCTTTTGAGACTCCTTAAGCGTCTTTCCCTGAGCATCAGTTAAAATTGCTTCAGTAGCTGCATTGCCAGGCTCCGTGTATCCATCCTCAACAAGGTCTATGCCGCCAACTCTATGCATCTTGCTTTCCCTCATAGCCTAATTCTAGCATATTTAATGTAGCCTCTATTGTTGACTTTTCTCTTATCCATTTGCTTCACAGCTCATAGCTAGTAACTCTTGTTTGGCTTCTTCTCTTCATAGCCGTTATTATTAACTTTGGCTTTCAAAGTTATTTTTGCTTTATGTGATTGTCAGGAGGCTTATGCAAATATTCAGTCAGGTAGTGGAAGAGAGAAATAACAAAAGCCCATTTGATGTGCTTCACATGACAACTCATGCTGGTATTTCTGCAACCGTTTGACAACTCATCTTCCTACTTCTACATAGTCTAGCGATAGCTTTACATGGTTCTAGGCTGGCGGTGAATTAATGAGAGACAGAGGAACATTAAATTGAGTTTGAATTCTATCAATAACCTCTTGCGCAACAATTACATTATCTGAGCTGATACGACCTGGCACAAAGCTACACTGGACAAGACTAATCACATAGGGGAGGATAGACTTAAGTCTCCGAGCCATTATTTTAGTAATAACTTTGTAAATCACATTACATAGGCTGATAGGATGAAGATCTCAAACAGATTTCGGGGATCTTTTTTTTGGTATA
The DNA here is from genome assembly GCA_025563575.1 of Acacia pycnantha. NCBI lineage: Eukaryota > Viridiplantae > Streptophyta > Magnoliopsida > Fabales > Fabaceae > Acacia > Acacia pycnantha. The sequence goes on along the minus strand of JAMWYP010000095.1, from coordinate 2,024,540 downwards.
AGCACGAGTAAGGTACCATTAATGGTAGCAATCTTCCTCGGATTAAGAAACAAGTGCTTCACCAACGATGTGATTGATGGTCCCACATGATTCCATTGTTCTGAAAAAACAAGTTGTTTATGTTAGTTCTCTATGTGTTTTTGATGATAACTGACAATTGTAAACTAAATGAAGTTAAAGGTTAAGTTAAAGATGCTTTGAAATTTGTTCAAACTTAACCAGTAACCTACTGTCAAAGGTTAACTCGAGTTCAGAGTTGCAAAACTCGATTTTACTCAAGGCAAAGAGCTTTCAATGATTTATGAACTTAACTTGACTCAAGTTTCAGAAAGCAAAACTTGAGTTAGTGCTTGGGTGAGAGTTTGTGCAAGGCAGAGAGTTTTTCAAAGTATTTTGAACTTAAAGTGACTCGAGCCTGATCTTGGAAACTCCAGTTATATTTTGTGGACTTAAATTATTTTCGAATTAAAAAAGTCCTAAACTCGAGTAAGTCACTTAATGACTCGAGTTTCCGCGATCTCAAGATGTTTTCAAAATGCTATCGTGAAGCTCATTTCAAGAGAAGATATAAACTCGAGTTTATGTCAATTGACTCGAGTCATGCACTTGAGTAAACTATTTTAAACTCTAGTTTCAATCTTATAGAGACATCTTCATTTAAACTTCAAATCTATTTTCAAAGAAGATGATCATGTGACTCGAGCCTAGTATGTTAAACTCGAGTCATGCACTCCAGTTTACTTGAACAAACTCGAGTGTAAAGCATCTCTATTTTCCAATCATTGTGTCCGGATTTGTGAAATCTTCATGTATGATTTGTATACTTCGTATCATCTTTCATTACTATTTCTAACTATGTTTAATCGATTTGTTAGTGAGTTTCAGATGATCAAACAATTGTTAAACTTAAGATTAAGCAAAAGGCAAAAGATGATGTCAGAGCATTAAATGCTGGCCTAGATAACAAAGCATGATTTTGGCAAAGCATTCTCTGAACATTCGAAAGGTTTTAAAGTTTTCTTTCCTCATTTGGATGCCAGATCATCCAACAGATATATTTCAAGGAATGTCAACAAGAATGTTTGGACATTTTGATAGAATCAAAGCATGAGTGAGAATAGACCTGGTTTCAACCTAACAACCACATTATTGTCTCCAATGGTCATTAAATGCTTCCAACATATATAAGATGAAGCATTCAATTCTCAACAACAACCAAGAATACAGAAAACAATAATGATCAAAGTGTTACTTGCATTTACTGCTTTCTACTCATCTGTATAGTATCTTATGATACTTTGAGCTTTAGTGTTTATTCAATCTACTCTTTTAGAGAGTTTCATTTTTGATTATTAAATCATTGTAAGTATCTCAAGTCGTGGGACTTGGTGTTTGGGGACTAGATGAAGTGATAGGCATGTATGTGACAATGGACAGTTAGTGTACTAGACCAACAAGTACCAGATCCAACCAAATAGTGTAGAAAGCAATTAACAAGTGTCAGTAAAATTAGATGTGAACCATAAGGTTAAATGACATAAAACAGACATAAGATATGCCAAAATAGCCCATAAATAACTTACAAAACCAATTACGCACTGAAGTTGCAAAAGAAGACATTCAAGTTCGAACCAAAAAATCAAGTTTGAACTTGCATTACAAAATGTCAACCAGTACAGTAAACAGGTGAGCAGGAGTAATGACGTTTGAAAAATTAGATAGCTAGGGCTTAACAACGACAATAACAACAATTACCCAGCAAAACCAGATCCCATCTCTGCCTCACTCCCTTTTCCTTTACTACTATTACCCAACAACCCACACACATAAGAGAAGAAGAAGAAGAATTTTCTGCCATTGTACACCCATGGCTTTGCCATTTTTACCACGCACATCACAAAATGAACAAAGAAAAGCCATTCACACTCTTACCTCAATTGATCTTCCTTGCCTACTCATTCGATTGAAGCTTTTTTGCTGTCATCTCAAGCTTCTTCTTCGTCTACTCCTTCTTCCACCTCGAAGCTCGATTCGATTCTGGTTTATAATTTCACAGGGGCTTTTTAGTCAAAATAATTCACTGTCCCATGAGAGTTTTTAGGATCCCGCCACTTTTTGAGGGAGCTCACTTTCCCACGTTTGAGGGAGCTTGGAGGTTGGCGGGAATCAGAGTTCCCAGGCACTTGGCGCACCAAACACGTTTTTAGCGGGGAACTCTGTGAAGTTCTCATTCCCTCTCCTAAGTTCATTGTACCAAATGGGCAAATGGGCCCTCAGTTTTCAATTGGGTTGGTTCAAGGAACTATTGCCTTCTATATGCAATTCTTACTCAAGTAAGTTCCTCAAAGAATTATAATATACACTCCTTTCCATCGTTAATGCAAGAGCCTATTGACTCTTTTTTGTTTTTGGAGAGATTTGAAAAGTTAAATAAATTACATAATCATAACATGTGTTGTATATCATTAAATTATACTCCATTGGTCTTATTCATAGGGCAGAGAAAAAAGATTTTTTTTTCCTAAGCCCAAACAATATTAGAAGCCCAAACAATATTGTCTAAGCCCCCATTTTCTATTAAACCGGATCTCTTACACTCTCTCCCAGGTAGCTCCTCTGAACAATTTTTCTCGATATTAACACACAAATATTTCTCACTCAACAACACACTCTCATTTACACTTGGCAGAACCAACCCCCTAGATTTTCGTTCCTTCCAAATTTCCTTAGAAGCTGTCCCCTTCAAGAGATTATCTCTAGCCACTATTTTCTTATTTAAAAGCTTGCTCTTCAAAGACCCCTTTTTGCTCTTGTCAGAATCCTCCAACTCAACTACCCTCGGACCCACCACTTCCTCCTTACTACTATCAACTCCAGCCTCCACAGTCTTCCTTACAAGCACAGCCCCCACAGAATCAGATTGTACACCTTCCTCAACCGCCAAAACTCCCCCACCAGTAACCATCTCAGACTGAACAACCACTAAAGCCTCGGGAAGCACATCATCCTCCACCGCCAAGACTCCAAACCGAGAACCCTTCTTTGAATGCTTGGTAGCACCGGCCACCTTTTCCTTCGTCCCCTGCTTTTGACGTCGAGGTCGTTGCACCACCTTCCACACATCTAACTCCGAACTTGAAGCTTCCTTCATCACCGAGTCATCACTTCCTAACCCCTTCCCCAAATTCTCCTCAACCATTCCCTTCTTACTAGAATCAGCCCCTGTTTTACACTCCCCAGCTCTATGTCCGTAAATTCCACAGCACGTACACAAATCATGCAACCCTTCATACTCAACATAAAAATCTTCACCATCCAGAGTGCACCCCGACATCAATTGCTTCCCTAAATCAACAAGAACACAGATTCTTGCATATTTACCCCGGAGTTGACATGAGGTATTGAAATCCACCTTGATGATATCTCCAATCCTATCACCTATCCAAGACAGAGCTTCCTTATCATAATACTCTAAAGCAACATTTGACATACGGACCCACACAACCACTTTTTCAATGGAGGCCTTCCAAGGGTTAAACAGGGGTTCCCAGGGCCTAACAGTCAGGTAATGATCAAAAACCATCCATGGCCCTCCAGTCAAAGCATTTAGATAGTCATCTTTATTAGAAAGCTTAACTACAAAAAAACCATTCCCAATATTGATAAGATTAATAATACCTCTTTTTGCCCACAGAGGTTGGAGAATCGAAAGCAGAATTTTATACCCGATGCTCTTCCCTAACAGCTTCACTATAACCGCATTATCCCAAGCCTTATACAACCTTTTCTTCATTCTATTAGAAAAAGAGAAGGAGGGGAAATTTCGTTTAGGGTCTTCCTGAATCGTACATAAAGGCTTACTAACCTCTTTTTCTGAATCACTCATAGCATCATCAGAAAGAGTATCCGCACCTTCAGCATCAATCTGATCCACATCAGCATCTTTGACTCCTCGCAACTTGTCGGCAAAAGACTGACCAGACCCCCACGGTAAAGACCCAACCTTGCTCAGCTTAGGCCAATCCTCCTTACCATTAGAAGGACCACCATTCTTTATCTTCCTAGAGCTCCTACAGAGGAGATCCTCTTCTTCCGACGACGGGGGAACGAGCAGAAGGTCATTCTAACGAAAAGGAAGCGTCATGGAGAGAAAACGGCTCTGTTTCGTACCTGATTTGATAAAAAAGAAAACCACGAGTATTTGGCGTTTTGGTTCATCCTGAATTGAGAAGAGTAGTAATGGGATGATGGGATCAAATTGATTGCATGGGGCATGGAGTTAACGTGTTTTAGCTAATGTATCTGCATTTTCTACTGCTGCAACGTTTTGGGAGAGCTGATGGTAATTGTGTTAATGGATAAATGGCTTGGGTTTTATTATTATTATTATTTTTTTACTTTATTCTTTCCTCAATTAATTTATTTTGGCCTTAAATATTATCTCTAAAATTTTAGGCATAATTTATTCCGTTTTTGATTTTTTTTTAAAAATTAAATTAAGGGAAAAATATGCCTAAATTTCAAATAATTATTCTCATAACTATTTTAAGCCAAAAGTTTCATAATTTAATTCCCATAAAATATTTCAAATTTAAATCTCAAAGTTTAGGATGTTACATTATACTTATTTAATTATCTTTTATCTACTTTTCTATCCTTTAATTAACTAAAAGATAAAAATAGATTTTGATATAAAAACTACTCATATCTTTTTATTTTGTAGGAAATTATAAGCTTAGAAAAATAAATCAACCGAAAGATATGGTGTATGAACACAAATAAGCACAAAACATGGGTAGATAAAGATAAAAAAAAAGGGTTAAGGGGCAAAAATGGCCATGCACTTTTCCCAAATGTGCACCTGGCACCATATATATTTATTAGGTGTAAAAATACCTATGAAAATCACAAAAATTGTAAAAATACCTGCTCCGCTTATTTAAGTTAACATGCATTGCTTTTTAATGGTTGGCCCCACGTTGTTGTATAGGTGTCAATTCAATATATAAGCTGCAAAAATGCCTATGTATTTTTATCAAATGTGCATTTGGCACCATATATATTTATTGGGTAAAAAAACACACCAACACTCTTCTTCCATATTCTCACATCTCTGTCAATTCTCTCTCCTCTCACTCACCCTTCATCTCTCTCTTTGCCCTCTCTTTCACTCTCTCTGTAATACCCTGAAAATCCTAATTATGATAAGGATCATAAATTAGTAAATAATACCTATAGGAGATAGGTTAATATGTGGTCTCAACCCTTAAGATATAATTATCTTATTTGATGGAAATTTCTATTGAAATTAAAAGTCATAAAGGGGCCGAAAATCCCTAAAATGCATTTATGGGTCATAAAATACCCTGAGAAAAATTATGATAAATCCTAAATGGTAATAAAATATTTGTTAAAAATTAGAGAGTATGTTGTCTCTAATTTAGGGAATTTTTGGGATTATTTTCCCTGGAAAATAATGAGGGAAAAATCAAAAAGTATTGTGAGGACCAAAATGACCCCAGAATTTTTTATATTATGCATAGTACATAAAATACCAATGTCAGTCCAATAGTTGTGAGATAATGGTTAATTCTAAATAAGAAAATTATCAAAAATTGGTAAAGGATTAAATAGATAATTAATGGCTAATTATCTAAGCTTAATTAAGGGAATATCCAAGTTAAATTGTGAAAAAACCCTTTAATTAAATGTTAATGGCTAAAATTAGCATAAAATACACTTGCTAATTAATTGAAAAAGATTAAGAAAAATTAGTGAGATTAAGTGCATGAAAATCCCTAATCCTAGGAAGTTGCTAATCATGTGATTATGGCACTAATTTAACTTGTGAATTAAATTAGAGAAATTAATTAATGGTCAAGGGTTAAGATTGAATCTTGGAAAAGCAAAATCAAAGGTTTAGAATTATTCTTGTAATTTTTAAAGCCTAAATCCATGTTAATTGATATGGACCAATGAGAGAATTTTGGTAAATTAAATATAAGATAATTGAAATATATAATATTAATTAATTAAAAATAAAAATGAAAATAAAAAAATGAGATGTTGGCCGAAATTTTTGGAACAAAAAGGGATAAGAATTGGCAAGAAAATATCATGATATCTTTGAGCAAATTGTAATAAAATATTAATAAAAAATGTGAAAAGCAAATAGGATAAATGACCACCGATAGAAATTAAATCCTAACTGGAAAATCATGAATAAGGTTTCTTAAGTCAGGTGACAGCGACTTCGGCAAGTGCACCGATCGTTACAAGTAATAAAGTATGTGAGAAAGAGATCGTCCCACGAGGAATAGTACTCCAACCACTAATTCGTTATTTAAGCTTTAGTTGGATCAATGAGTTATAGGGGTGAGTTGTAACCAAAAGAATTTTTAAGGAATTTAATCAAGAAAAGCATTCAAGATTAAGAATCTCAAGAACGATTGTTTAGAAAAGATGATCAGTAAAGAAAAACGCAGCCAGGGCATAGAATTCCCCTATGTTCCTCTAAGTATTTGAAATAAGTCCCTAATTGATTATTATTCTCACGACTGACGACCAATTCTCTAAAATTAGACTAAGTCTCAATGTCTTGATGCTACCTTAATCCGTTATCTTTGAAAACAACCTAATGTCTTAGTATTGTTTAGAAAAATCAATTTGTTTACCAGAATTATGAGATCGCATAAATTCGTAAGCCTATGTCTAGGTCATGCAATTCTATGATGGATTAACGGTTCTAGTTAAATGTACCAACATCTCTATTGTCATACACTAACCTATGAACAATCTAAAAGGCGATCACTCTTTGAGAAAGCGTTAAGCACAGGTAATCCATTCAGTCAAGAAAACTATAATCAAATAAGAATCCAAATAAATACTTTAAATTCACATAGGGTTCATCCTCGCCCTAACTACTAAAGGAAACTAGCCAAGCATGGCTAGGTTAACAAAATAAAAGAAGATGAAAATCAGACTTTCAGTTCGGCTTTCTCTGCTTCGTACGAGTCTGCGTGTTCTTGAATTGCGTCCCTTGCGTTGTGTCTCTGCCTTTTCTTTTCTCGCGGCGTCGTTCTTTTCATCCGTCTTTTCTTTTTTTCTTTTCGCGCGGCGTCCTTCCGTTCCGTTAATTCCCCCCTCTACGTGATCTCCTCTTTGATTTTTATATAAAGGATATATTAATATCCTTTTGATTTTTATTCATCGCGTGGGCCCTCGGGGTATGATCTCTGATCTGCTTCTTTATAAAAGATATATCCTATCTTTTCTATTTAATTTGTTGCCTTTGTTGCATCCCTTAGATCAAAAAATTCTCCTGCACAAATAAGTAGGATATCAATAGATTTTCTGTTATGATATTCTTTTATCCTATATTTAATTAAAAGATAGATAAGTAATAAAGATAATTAAATAAGTACAAAATATTAATAAATTCAATCCAATATATCCCAGAATCTACCCTTATTTAATTATAAAATATCTACTTATCAAACTCTCCCACACTTAAATCTTTGCTTGTCCTCAAGCAAAAGAAAGAGAATTAATTATCTGAAAGGAACATTGCATATGAAATTCCTAAACAGAGAGCAATAAAGCACCACGCTTAGATCATATCATCAAATCTTATTTAAGTTAATGTCTTATAAGAATAGGTCACTAAGTCAATAGCCTTAAACAATTATAATAATCTCTTAACATCCCATAATCAAAGGATCAGTGAATAATAAGATCAACAATAAGATTAGTAGACGAATATTATGCTACTTATTTTTTCCAGAAAACTTCAAATGCCCCCATTAAACCAAGCTTTTCATTTAATTTAATAAGGATCCTCAGGTAGGAAATGACTCATCCTTTTTTTTTTCTCTGTTTTTTTTTGTCTTGAGCCGTTGTAGGTCCCCTTTTGAAGCGACCCTGCACATGGGTGATGCAGCACCGGTTACTCAGTTACTCCAACAGGCACCTCAAGAGGCTTTTGGCCCAACTCATAACTCTCTTGGACTTTACCGTTTGACGCGACCCTGCACATGGGTGATGCAGCACCGGTTACTAAGTCAAGTCTAGAGGTGTCAGCGGAGTTGTTTTGCTTTTTTTTTTTTCCTGAGCAAAAGGTTTACTTAGCTAGCAAGGTCATCATCTAATTTTCTAAAGAAATCATGTAGCAAAATATTCCTAAACTAATAATCTGTTGATCCTATTACAAACTATTCCCTATTCTCATAGTTCATCTCAAGACTGCTACAAAAATTCCAGGCTTAGAGACTTAATTGAAACATTCTTTTTTAATTATAAAATATCTACTTATCATCAGGGCATATTATGGACAAGTGAATTTTTAGCTCAAAGTAGGTTACCTCCGAAGTTATTTCCGTAACTGAAAAGGGTTACACTGGACTGGCTAAGAAGCTATCTGATGTTCAAAAAGCAAATCAGATAAATGAAAATCTATAGAAACCAAGCCATAACTTGAAATCTAGGGATGAGGTGGTAAACATCTGGGCATATTATGAATCAGTGGATTTTTGTCCCGAAGATGTTGTTACCCGAAGCAATTTCCGTAACCGAAGACGTTTATCCAAAAATGTTCGGCAGGCAATGGAATGTCCTGAATAGGATCAAAAATTTAGTTAACCCAGACATTTCTAAAGAGGAAGAATAGACCTTCAGGGCTATGTTGTCAGATTTTTGAGATTAGTTAAGATTACGCGATTCGAACACCGATTGGGGAATTTTTTTGATGAGGGCCTTTTTGCCTTTAGCCTTGGGGTCCACAATCAAAAATAACCAAGGATTGCGTATAGGAAAACCTAGGATCGTTCTCTCTCTCGAGGAGCCTTTTATTGAATCCTAAGTAATCTAAATGACGTGCAAATGCAATTAAAACAAGGGGGAAAATCAGTTTTGGATTTTTCAATTGATAAACTAAAATAAGAATGCAATTAAATTAAATGCTAAACTATTATTTTTGATATTTTCTTTATAAAATGGTGAATGAGTAAATGGAATGGATGAAGTGAAAATATGAATGATGAACGCTCTTGGTAATGAAGAAATGACCATCCTTGCTCATAAAAGATTATGGGAGTTAAAATTCATCAAGTCTTAAGAAAAAAACCTCAAGATAACACTTGAGTCCAATATTCTCAATTAATAGTGGCTCCTACAAACATAGCTAACCACTACCTCTTGAGAAATTGTTAAAAACCACTTGATGTGCAAATAAAATTGGAATAATGCAACATGAGTCTTCTTGAAATTGAGTACATAAAATTCCCTCAAAGGAAACAAATCAACCACATTAACTAGACAATAACACGCTAATTACTATAATCTCATTGCAACCACAAGAAATTAAAACACATATTTTTCACACCACGAAATCCAATCTCAACTACAATTATCAAACCAACAGAGACAATAAACATTAATCACAATTCCATAATTTATACACAATGATTCCTAAAACTAGGCAACCTAAATATATAAATCTCGACTAATAGAATGAACAAATTAACTCCCCTTTAAAGCTTTGAACTCAAGTCAATATCCCCATCACCAAGAAGAGAAATCAGGCACACATTATTGTAACCCCACACTATGTTCTGGCCGAATCCGAAAAGTGGAAGAAGTAGAAGAATAATCGATGGTCCTGCAGCGAAAATGTCCTGATCCAAGGTCTCTCCTCTGGCCGCCAGCGATGGAAGTTGGTGAAGGTGATGGTGGAGGGAGGTTGCTCGCCGGCAACCGTGGTGGAAGAGGAGTCGCCGGCGAGAAAGGTGAAGAAGAAGAAGATGTGATCGTCTGGATCGTCGCTCCAAGTTCAGCTCTCTTTTCTTTTAATCTCCAATCTCCCTCTCGTTCTCAGCGTGCTCGTTCTGTTCTCTTTCGTTCTGTTTTTCGGCCTCCCCAAATTCCAATCTGGAACCCTAATTATTCCTTGGTCAAAACGCAGAGTTTTGACCAGGGACTTAAATGAGAAGTTTAAAACTTTTTCATAGAGGGACTAAATTGAAACTTTTATAACTTGAGCCCAAACTTCCATTTTCAAATCTGGTTCAATTTCTTCAAACACCTACAATTTAAACCAATCAAGCCAACATCAGATCTTCCCAAAAAATATTGAATAAGAGTAATTACAATAATTATGACAATTTTACCCTTTTTAACACATTTTTCATGTAATCACTCATTAATCCAAATTAATCATAAATAATACATTTTTAGCCCAATTAACACTATGAAATCCAAAATTAATCATTAAATAACACATCAAAATATGATTCGATCAATTCCCCCACACTTAGACCTTTGTACTCCTGAACAAAGGAAATTAAGTCCAAGATTCCAACTCCACATCACTAATGCATTTGAAATATGAGCAAGCTCATAATTAGAAAGCAATGGATTAATTAATCAAATTCTTCAAGTCAACACCAGTGATAATCAAGCGATGTAAAGAAATTAGCTGACTACACCACTCAAAATATTAGAATGAAGCACAAGAGAACTCTCAAGATATTAGTGTTTCACTCATTTCACCTCATTGATTGGGATAATTTCACTCTAGCTCACTTAATCAACACCTTACCATAGGCTTGTAACAACTCTAACATCTCCACTACTAATAGCAATTAATGTAATGAATCAAGAGGACTTAAAAGGCTTGTAACGTTGGATGAAGGCTAAATGAAATGGATTAATTAGAGCAAGTTGTAATAAAATATTAATAAAAAATGTGAAAAGCAAATAGGATAAATGACCACCGATAGAAATTAAATCCTAACTGGAAAACCTTGTATAAGGTTTCTTAAGTCAGGGCATATTATAGACAAGTGAATTTTTAGCTCGGAGTAGGTTACCTCCGAAGTTATTTCCGTAACCGAAAAGGGTTACACTGGACTGGCTAAGAAGCTATCTGATGTTCAAAAAGCAAATCGGATAAATGAAAATCTATAGAAACCAAGCCATAACTTGAAATCCAGGGATGAGGTGGTAAACATCTGGGCATATTATGAATCAGTGGATTTTTGTCCCGAAGATGTTGTTACCCGAAGCGATTTCCGTAACCGAAGACGTTTATCCGAAAATGTTTAGCAAGCAACGGAATGTCCTGAATAGGATCAAAAATTTAGTTAACCCAGACATTTCTAAAGAGGAAGAATAGACCTTCAGGGCTATGTTGTCATATTTTTGAGATTAGTTAAGATTACGCGATTCGAACACCGATCGGGGAATTTTACCGGGTAAAACCATAAAGCAAGAATTGATGACATAAGCAAGTGTCATATGGAGGAAAGAGAGAGGGAGGAGGTCGGCCAACATCATCCAAGGGCCAAGAAGTTGCCATTTCCATGAAGTGCGATCCTACGGTCCAAAATCCGTCTGACAAAGCATGAATAGTACCTAAATTTTCTCTATAAATAGCAAGCAACTCTCTTCACAATTTTCACACCCAAGAGCTCTTGCTCATTTCAAAATTTGGAGGAGCAAAGGAAGAAGGAAGGAGTCCGAGGAAATTTGTAGCGAAGCTCTGAGTAAGTTCTTCGGTCTTTAGTCTCAAGTTTTCGTAGTTCTTTCGGTAGTTTTAGTAGAAATATTAGTTAGATCTAGGGAGTAGTGATGACTTCCTATTTTTAATAGATTTGAGACATATTTTAATATATTTGGGAAGTCATCAATACTAAATTAAAGAGATTTTATTTAGATTTTAAGGGAAATCAATTTGGATGCATCATTTATGGGATTTCAATTTAAAATAAAAGTTTTGAGTTTTAATATATATATATATATATATATATATATATATATATATATATATATATATATATATATATATATATATATATTCAGTTTTATTGTTATTATTATTAGGTAATTCCCTTCTCCTTTTCACAGTTAGGCGAAGCATGTGGATGGGAATTAATATGTTAGATTAAAAGGATAAAGTCCACCGTTTTGGATTTAATGCAATGGGCCCACGGATTGAAAGGAAAAATAAAATAAAAAAACCAAAAGTTAAAAGAGATGGAGATGCAGCAAATAGGAACGTGGGGGATTGAAGGATTGGGCCCGCAAACATTGAATCAATTGAAGACCTAATTGAAAAGGGAATTGGGTTTCGGCTGGACAGAAGCTACGAAGAAAAAGAAGAAAAACGGAAAAACAGAGAGGGGGAGTGCACATCGGAACTGGAGAAAACAGAACAGAGGGCGAAAAAGGAGAACGGACCTGGACTGAGTATTTCGTTGGAAAAATTGGGAACGGACAGAGGTAGAGAAGAGAGAGCTGAAATTGCAGAACGGAGGTGCTGCGTACACCATGGTTCTACCTTCGTTTCTTCCTCGTTGAGCTATTTCAGAGTTGACAAAGAAGCTGCTGAGTCTATGTCCTGGGTTTTCTTATTTCACTTGACTCTGTTCTAGTTTTTTGTTCATTTCCAGCATGTTTTTGAACTCTGATTTTAGTGGTGTTGCTGTGATTTTTGTTAAAGCCATGCTTGGCTAATTTCCCTTTCATCCTAGGGTTCTTTTGACCTTTGTATGGATTAATACTTGAATATTCCTCTCTTTTGGTAGATTAATATATGTATGTGTTGATTTTAACCTTGGCTTAATGCTTCTAAATGATTGGCCTCCATTTAGATGATTTGTTCACTTAGGTTTTGACTTGAGAGAGCTAATCTAGGTGTAGAACTTGATTAAAATTATGCTTGTCTTGAAGTTTACTTGATAAATGGATGGTTTGTTGGTAAAATAGAGATATGTTTACTAGCCTTGCATTGTCACATTAGGGTTGTTGCTTAAATATTGATTCTCATTAATTGTAGCAAGAGATTGTGCATTTTAATGAGAAGAGAAACTTGATTTTGACTTGAGAGAGCGGGTCAAGTGTTTTAGAACCTTAGACTAACACATATATGTATTGAAATGCTACTAGAGAGGAAATTAACCAAGTTTTATGAAATGCAAAAGGGGAAAAAGAGCCCTAGGCTCAATTATCCTTGAATTTAAAGAATCAATTGCCTTTATCAATTTTATGTTTTAGAAATAGTCTTTAAAAATTCTCATTTCAACTCAAAACTTTGTTTTAGCTCAACTTGATGAAATTCACTAAGCCTCTTGCTTGACCATTTTGTTAAACAAATCCTCGTGGGAACGATACTTTATTTATCACTTTATTACTTGCCAATATCGTACACTTGCGAGGCGAACAAGTAGAAGATGAGATTCCTTTTATTGTTTTTAGGCCTCATTGCATTGAAAGATGCTTGACGAGGTAAAAACATAGTAGGGATTGAGTTTCTGAAAGTTAGAAGTCAAAGTAGCGAAGCTCTGGCGAAATTTCGCCAGTTGGCGAAGTCAGGGGTAAAATAGTAATTTATGGCTAGAACCTCTATTAGAATAATGTTCATGAGTTAATGGATACGATGTTACCCTGTTAGGATATCCGGGAGGTCCGGAGTCGGGTTCAAAGGGCCGGACGATTGGCCAATTACACGGTAGAAGGTACGTTCGCGTACTGTAACACTAATTCTAATGCATTTGTTATGCTTGTATATGTTGTGGATACCATGAACAGGACTCTTTCCTGGACATGCACTGTGACTAGGGAACCGTATCTAGATCACTAAATACAGCTTTGCACGGGTTATAGTCATAATAATGTCGTTATGTTTTCCTAGCGCTGAGGACACGACCGTACATCATGGCACTGGGTATGTGCAGACCAGGGATAACTTTGCATGATAGTGTAGTTGTTATCAAATGATCATACGACGTACTGGCTTGATCATTGCTGTAATGTTAGAAATATCTGTTATGCATATATTGATACATAAGCATGAGGTTAACCGTTACCTGAGGTCCAATGTGCATTGGACCTCAGTCTTAAATGATAGTACAGGTAAGGACCAGGACCAGAGAAGGCACCAGTAGATGGAGCCATAGATATGAACCGAGGGGCAGAGTCGTAGTAATGCACCGGTCGAGGCAAGAGCCAGAAGAAGATCATCAAAGCCTATTGTCAGGCATGGGTCTAATGAAGTTATTTCGAATAGTTTGGTGCCGAAGGCAAGGCTAGTCTATGTGGGTCAGCCAATCAGTCGCCTTGAACTCGGTGAGGCCCCCATGATAGACACTTACCTGGCCATTCTGTTCGGTTAACGGAGTTAGGTTCATTGCCCCAAGTCTAGTCAAGGCTTGGTCTAGGTTGTATAGTTACTTTTTGTGAAATGTAATTGTACAAAGCTCTGTATGTTGTATCACATGATTATTTCTTCGGGAAATCTTTAATATACCAGCATACGCTCGGCATCGTCATATGTCAGGGTCTTTTTATATCAGTTACTCATATATTGTCCAATTTTTAGTACATTGCTCTCTGTTTTCTGCAGTACTCTAATGTAGCACCTCAAGTTCTGTTGAATTTTTCTAAAACCAACTGTCATCCGACACAATTTGTAGTATGGAATTTGGGGTTTTACACTCTCACCTAACGCCACCAGATTATTGCTTTGGTTGCTGCAGGATTTTTGTTGAATCAGACTCATGTGATGCGATTTCACTTGTAAAGGAGAGAGGCGTCTCTCTTCATGTAGATGAGTCAATAATCTTAGAAAGCAATGATCTCCTAAGTCGAGATTGAGATTGCCATTTATTTAAGCCAGCACTACAGCGGACCAACTAGCTTATCGGGCTCTAGAATTAGAACACGTTTTGAAGGTGATATCAACTCGTAGTCAGGATTTACAAGCTTTAATGCATGCTAATTCTAATGATCTAGGCATGTACGGTGGTTAGAGAAAGTTACCTTCAAGTATTTAAAAAAAATAAAAGAAATTAATTGAAAGAGACATTATCTGGGTTTCTTACTATGTTAACAAGCTAAAAATATCTTCCTTGTTCCTTCCCTCAATTGGTGAATGGGAAAATATATCAATTAGCGTTAACAGGCATGTATAATATTTTTGCAGAAGAAGTTGGTGTATACTTTTGCACCCAAGAAATGTATATTGTGCTAGAAGCACATATGGAAAAAGTATATGGGCATTGTGCACCTTATCCTTAAAAATAATTAGTATGGGGCCCACAAAACCATAAGTTAATGGATGTTTGACTTGGTTAATAGATCTGCCATTTTTACCTCATTTAGAGATGTTCATGGCCATTTTTGCACCTAAGAAATCTATGATGAAAAGTAAGATCTAATCCTCCTTCTCTATCAAGTCTTCATCGAGGCTACATACCCCTTGAGCCCTTTACAGTAGGGAGTTCCATTGAGCCTAGCCAGAAATTCAGGAATGCCTTGATCCATCCCAAATTGCATGGCTATATTTTATGTGTGAGCTTCTATTATATACAAATTTGTGTACAAGTTTGTTCTGTCTGCATGCAAGGGGATATGGAAAGGAGAATCCCCATTTTTTTAGGAAAAAAATTGCCTTAAAATTAACGATTCTTACATAAAAACTATTATATATGCATATCATATATATGATGGTTGTTTCATTAAACTCATTAGCATTTGTAGCAAATAAATTACGATTGTCCTATAACGACCATTATTTATGCTAAACTTTATATAACGGTTATTGTCAAAGAATCGATATGTATGTTATAGAGTTTATAACGGTTGTTTTCTTGAGACCATTATGCATTATGCTAACATTACGGTATATATAACGGTTGTTTACATGAGCCCGTTTTATTATCATTACAGCATTATACACAACATGGACTCACCACAACTCAGTACATAACGGGTGTTATATTGGAACTGTTATAATAGATACTGAATAAAAATTACGGTTTAGAATTGTAATTTATCTGCGTGGAGCATATATAATGGCCGCATATATGACAGTTCAGAACTGTGATGTATGACAACTAATAACCATCATCTATCGTCATTTTTGTAGTAGTGATACAAGCCTATAAATAGCTATATATCTACTAACTACTTTCTTGCATGCTTGCTATGCTCATTACATTAGAAATTACCTTGAGCTTTAGGCCAGTCCTAATGGAGGTTAATTACACAGAAAGAAATTGAAACAATACACATAATTATAATTATATACAAATAGCCACAAAATAAAAATAACTTCAACAAATCAGAATAAATATATATAGTGTGAAATGGTAAAAGAATCAAGAAACTTACCTTGTTTCAAAGACCGGTTTGCCAGTGGTGAATCCTCCCTCCTTCCTCCCTTTCTCTCTTCTTCTTCTTTGGTTTCAGTCTTCCTCACTTCCTAATTTTCTGGTTCAGGGGTGAAAATGAGAGAAGGGAATAGAGTGGCTGATCAGGGTTTTATTCTTTGGTTGCAACTTTATTCCTGGTTTAATATACTAAAAACATCAAATAATTTCTATAAATTAATCGTTACGTTTGTGTGTGTATTGTAGATCAGTACTTTGCATGGATGAACTCACCTGAATTTCTGGTAGCAGGATTTGATAGATTTAGGGGTCAAACGCTCGTTGTTCCTGGGAATTTCCCAATAGGATGCAGTGCGTTCTATTTAACAATGTATGAGAGCAAACATATAAGAACGACTTCATGAAACTGGTTGCTTGGTTTGGTTAAACAAGTTTGCTGAATACTACAGGCTTCTAGCTGAACTAATCGGCTTCAAGAGCATTATCCTCTTGCCAATATCATATATGCTGATTATTACAATGCTGCATTGCCACTCTATCGTTCGCCCACAAAATTTGGTAACACTCTAATTGGACAGTACATTTATATTTGGAAAAATCACTAAAGTTCTAAAGAAGCAACGCACTTATTAAAAAGTCCCACAACAAGTTCAGTTGCAAAAAATGACAGTAGGTCCATATTACTCACTTATTGTGAGACTTTTTGGTGATTATATTCCTTTCTTGAGACCTTATAGTAATTTTTCTTTTTTGTTTTCATAACCATATATGGATACTATTATGATTTGTGGTAATGTTATGAAATAAATTACATGCGTATAAATTGATAGCAATAGATTTATTAAAAGGATCCTACACTGCTCCCTATAAATTTGGTGGCTTGTGTTTAAAAAATAATAAAGCCTTTGGAAGTCTTAATAGCTAGGCTTTGAGGTTATAGGGATTTGCTGTGTTCGAAGTCTGTGAGAATAATTTATTTCGAAAATAAATTCAGTTCTCATTAAATTACAAATCTTTTGGATGTAATGGTTGTAATATCTCAGCGCCTCGCTCTCGATATTTATATAAGCACCCTCAAGCTTATTAAGTTGGAGGGCAAAAAATATTACTAGTATTTTAGTTTAAAAATATTAAGATATTAAATTAAAGGGTTTTAAACTTCTCATGTTGCATGAGAAGAAGATTCCTACCCACACATAAAATGGTGGGACCCACACACATATATATAATGCCAATTATATATATTTGTGAGTCCCACCATTTCATCTATGTGTGACATGAGAATACACTTCTCCTACAACATGAGAAGTGTTTTTCCCTAAATTAAATTATGAAACATATATAACTTCTAATTATGTGGTAATCGTCGTCCATGATCCGACAACACAGCATGGAGATCCACATTTTGCTCTTTCTTCTGGAGGCATTGATGATGCCTTTTTTGTCTTTAGCCTTGGGGTCCACAATCAAAAATAACCAAGGATTGCGTATAGGCAAACTTAGGATCGTTCTCTCTTCTCGAGGAACCTTTTATTGAATCCTAAGTAATCTAAATGACATGCAAATGCAATAAAAACAAGGGGAGAATGGTTTTTGCTTTTCAAACTAATAAACTAAAATAAGAATGCAATTTAATTAAATCCTAACTATTATTTTTGGTATTTTCTTTATAAAATGGAATGGAGTATGAAAATGAGTATGAATGCTCTTGGAAATGGAATAGTGACTATCATAGTTCAATTAAATATATAAGAGTAAATTTTCACTAAGTCTAGATGAAAATCCTCAAGATACCACTTTAGTCCAATATTCCCAATTAATAGTAGTTCCTACTACCGTAGCAAATTACTATCTCTTGAGATATTGTTTAAAACCACTTAGTGTGTGATTATGATTAAATTAATGCAACTTGCTTCCTCTTGATATGAATGCGATACCACGCCACTCAATTAATCCAAGTCAATCATACTATCTAACAATACCACGTAGAAAGCACAATATCATTAAATCAATAAGGAAATACATATATATAAATCCAAAAAACTACAAAAATGCAATCCAATCACATAGGTTCAATACACAAAGTTATCCAACCGGGTAAACTAAGTCTCAAAATACAAAACAATATTCCTAAAACTAGGAAATCCAAATACAAATAGAGAAAATGGATTGAACAAAATGAACTCCCCTATTAAAAGCTTTGCAACTCAAGTCAATATCCACCACCAAGAGGGAAAACGTGCTCAGCAAAACACAGCCACAGTCATAGCAATTAATCAGCCAAAGCACCAGAAATCCATGAGAAATTAGTGAAAGGGATTTAATGGAGAAAGGAGGTGGAAGAGGAAGTCAGGTTTGGCGACGGAATGAAGATGAGGGGCGACTGTGGGTGTTGGTGAGATTGAGAGTGAAGGAAGTGGAGGTAGATGACAATGAAGGATGAAGGATCAAAGTCAATGTGAGAGTCCCCAAAATCCCAATCTCTGGTTCGCGTCTCTGTTTCTTCCTCTCAGCTCACGGGTCTGAAAGTCACGGCTCTGCTCTGTCTGGTGCTGAGTGACGAAGATGAAGGTGGGTATGACGGTGAAGCTTGCCGGCGGACGTGGTGATGGATGATGCCGCCGGCGAGAGGAACGAAGAAAGGGAAGGAAGGAAGAGGTCGAAGGTGATTCCGGAGATTTCATTCTCGCGGCGCTGGTTCGTCCCTTTCATTCCCTCTGCGTATCAGATATATAAGTTGAATCAAGAAGAAATCAACCCTACTTTGCCAAAACGCATAGCTTTACATGGGGACCTAATTGAAACTTTTAAAAGTTTTGAAGAGGGACTAAACTGAAAACTTTACAACTTGAGCTCAAACTTCCATTTCAAATTTGGTCTAATCTTTTCAAGCATCTACAATAAAAATAATTAATCTAACATCAAATATTCTCATAAAAATCAATGATTAAGAGTAATTACAATTTTTTTGACAATTTTACCCTTTTTAGTCCTAATTCAATGTATTTACTTTTAATCTCAATTTACCTCAAGAGAGGCATTTTAAGCTCAATAGCTATAACAAAATGCATTAAGAGTCCCAATTTAATTATAAAAAAATAATATAAAAATGTGGTTCGATCAATTCCCCCACACTTAGACCTTTGTACTCCTGAACAAAGGCAACTGAGTACAAAATTGCAAGTCCAAATCACTACTGCATTTGAAAGATGAGTAATTTCATAATTAGAAAGCAATGAATTAATTAATCAAATTCATCAAGTCAACACTAGTCATAATTAAACGATGTAAAGAGATTAGCTAACCCTAGAATCCAATATATTAAAATGAAGCACTAGAGAACTCAAGGTATTATCAGCGTTTCACTCATCTCACCTTATTGGAATAATTTCACTCTAGCTCACTTAAGCAACACCTTACCATAGGCTTGTAACAACTCTAAAATCTCCACTACTAATAGCAATTAATGTAATGGATCAAGAGAACTTAAAGGTTTGTAATGATGGATGAAGGCTAAATGAAATGAATTAATTAGAAAAAGAAAATAGTTGATATGCAAGTCAAAGTGAATGACTAAGTTCATAGCATCTAAATAACTTTACAAACTTTTGCCAATTCTTTTGAAAATCATGAACAAATGCCTTCTTGATATTTCTTTTTATTTCTTTTTTCTTTTTTTGGCAATACTTTTCTTTTCTTCTTCTTCTTCTTCTTTTTTTGTTTTTTTTTTTGTTTTTTTCACATATATGGCATTTCAAATTTTTATTGGCAATTCTCTTTTTATTTTTAGAATACTATGAAAAATATGAGTAATGACATACATACAACATAGGAATGGCTCAAAAAGGGAAGCAAATGGTAGATGAGTGTAAGTTTGTGTTTGGGTGAAAATGGTTTAGAATTGAATGCCTCTTTCATTTTCATCACAATAACGCAAATACCGTTTCGAAAAAGAGTGTAAACAAGTTCTAGAAGGTGAAAAACTAAGTGAACATGCACACATGAAAAAAATTTAAGGCTCAAATATCCTTCCAATAAGGTTTTTCTCCAATGCTCACTCTAACAAAATCAATTGCATGGTAAACTAACCACAAAACATCTACTTAACTATTCCAAGTGCTAACCTTACAAACACAACCAATCAAAACATTGCAATCAACTATAATCATGCTTAACTCTTAAATGCACTAATGATTTATAAACTCTCATTTTCAAAATAAAGAGTAAGCAAAAATCAAATTGTGGGTTCACTTCTCTTCCCATTCACTTGAAAAACAAAACATGGTTTTATAAAGTTGCCAAAACACTAGATCTCATGAAAGCTCAAAGAATTTCCCACAAATTATACACTTCCAAAGTGGTAAATGCGACCCTTTACCACTTAGGGCATACATTAAGGCAAGTCATTCTTGAAAAATTTTAAGTTTAGGGCATTTTGTCATTTAAAAACAACCAATTAATTGGGATTCAAAATATATTCCCCTCCCCCACACTTAATCAACACATTGTCCTCAATGTAGAAAAATCACCCTAAAGAGAATGATAGACAAGTTGAAATTCAAGGCACAATAGTAATTAGGTAGGGTAGTGGCCAACAAAATGCAAAGCATACATAGGGTTCTTATTCTGCTTACGAAACTAAATTATTTCTACTTTTTCTACTGGATTGTGTCCCTCCCCCACACTTATCTTCCTCATACAACAATTAAGCCCAAATAATCATAGGAATTAGGAAGAAAATAAGTGAGGAAAGAGACAACCTGTGTTAGCGTATCTTGAGTCGCTTGAAGGAGAAGTTCTCATCCCCGATGAGAATCATACATTTATCTTTAAAAATATCTTCTCCTGCATTGAATTTCCTTGGTGGAGGTGGTTCAGGATCAATTAGAAGAGGCCCAAGAATGTACGATGGATGTTGGTTCCATCGATGACCTTTCCAAGAATGTGTCTGCAAAGAAGACAAGCAACCAAGCAGATCCCATCCAAAAATAGAAACATGGAGAGATTTCAAGTGAATTAAAGACATTTTAGGAATCAAACTCTCCAAGTAACTATCACATCCAAGGAAATCAATGCTACTCCTGTCAGTAAGAGTCATACAAACAGTTATATTATGAAAATTCTCTTGTGCTTGCAAAATGGAAGGTGCGGAATCCAACTTAGTGTTGGGGCACACCACATCATCATTACAATCACAAGAGATGGAGGGCAAAAGAGTGGAAGAAGGAAGAGAAGTTTTCAAATTGTTACCACCCGAGGGTTCCAAAATTTTAAAGCAATCATTTTTCTTTTCTAAATCGGGTGGCAAATCACAAGATAACACTTGTTGGAAAGATCCATCAACATGTGGAATTTTAGCAATCAAAATTTCAAAATCTTTGTCATCAACAAGGCTACAATGAAGTAATCCAATGGGAATTTCATTCATTTGGCATTCTAGGCTATGATCTTTTTCACTCAAATCAACCACATTATCATTCATGCAAGAGTCAACATGTTCACAACTGTTATGCTTAGAATCATCAATAGTATAAGAGAGTGCATTATGATCAATAGTAGAATCAACCACTTCACTAAATGCTTTCTTTCAAAACTCAACAAGTAAGTGGAATTTTTCATAATAACAATCTACACATATCCGATCTTCCGCACAAGAACATGAAAATATTTCATTCAATTTTCACAATCATCCCTAGTACTATGAAGAGAAGCATTTTCAACAATTAAAGCATCACATAAAGAAGTAGGATCACACTCATCAACAAGTACAATTGAATTGCTACTACTAGAACTAATGGGTTGAGCAATTACTTTTTCAAACATTTGAGGGGATTCAACAATAATTTGCTCATCCACCTCATCATCACTCAAATCATTAATTGCTTCACTAGTTAAAGTAGTAGGAGAGTCTACTTCTATAAGGATAGGATTATTACCAAATGGTAGTGAAGACTCTTCAATGCTCTTTTGTACTTGCTTCACTTCTTGTGCTTGTGTGAGAATAGACACTGAAGGATTGGAATCTTCCACTTGTAAAGTGGTATGTGGCTTTTGATCTTCGGTTTTTCCATCATCATTGGAGGTACATGACCATGGAGCTCCTTCTTCTCCTTCGGTTTTTATCCATAGCACATGGTGAACAAATTCCTTGATGAATTTTTCAATGTCCTCCATTTCCTCTTCCATTTCCACAGAGAATCCACGAGGAAGTGCATCTTTGAGCTTGAGTAAATGTAGATGCCGAACCTTTATTTGGTCATACATTCTTCTTAGGGTAAGGGTTTGAGCATCCATATATGGCAAGGTGAGGAAGGCATCAAGTCCGGAAGGTTGAGGAGTAGAAGGTTGGGATGGATGTTCGGGGCATGGTGGAGTGGGTGGCTCATGTGGAAGTGTATGTGATGGACCAATCTCTTGTGGATTATGGCACTTAGAAGACTCTTGTGCAGGCCACTCCATTGCTTTCTCCAACTTCTCATTGCTTTCTTCTAGTTGCTCCACTTCTTGTGTATGTGTGAACATGAGAAGAGGATTTTCTTGGAAATTAGTCTTCAACACTTGCGATTGTTGAGTGATACGCTCAATTTCCTTTTCCTTTTCCATTCTCTCATTCTTTTTCTCTTGATATTCCATTTGTCTCATTATAGAGTCCATTTTATGGTCAAAGTTAGCCTTGTATGACCGCTCCTCATCTACCGTCTGAGTCATTTGATTTTGCAATTTTCTAATGACTTCACTAACGGTAGGTTCTTGGTTTGGCATACATGGTTGAGAATGAGGTCCATAGGGTGGCTCAAATGGGTATAGGGATTCATGAGATGGATAACATGGTCGGGAAGTGGGATGGAATGAAGGAGGAGGTTCATGGTATGGCATGCAGTTGTATGGTAGAGGATTATGAGAAGGCTCATGATATGGGTTGTATGGTGGTGGAGAAGGCTCATGGTATGATTTATAGGGTAGATGTGGTGAGTGATTTGGTTGAAATGGAGGTTGGTGGTAAGGTTCATGATATGGGTGGTGGAATGAGCCATGACATTCTTGACCAATTGGATTATTATCTTGAATTCCCAAGTTAGCTTGAAGAGCCCGTATTGTTTGTTGAATGGAATCAATGCTTTGAGAGATAGACTCTTCCCTTCTGGTCGAATCTCCTACGAAAGAGTGAGATTGAAAAAGTGAATCTTGATTACCATTAAACCAAGCCATGAAAGTTCAACATAATTAATTCCCAAATGAATTACAAGTATCTATCTAACTAAGAAAAGGAATCTAAAAAAAAATTACAAATGCAAATGAAAAAGGAAAAAAAAAATCAAAATGACAAAAGATGCAAGTATCTATGAATTAACTTGGAGACATGGTGAATTCAAACAATAAAGCTCAACTTCATATCAAATTTAATGCAAACACCACACAGAAGCTACCAAGTCAAGAAAATAGAAGAATGCAATGAATGCTATGCAAACTACCAAAATGCAAAAATCCTAAACTATATGCAACGAAAAATCAAAAATGTAAAACTAACAAGCTTCACACGAGAAACCCCCTGTCAAAAGTGAATTTGACAATTAGATTACCTAGGGAGCCAATTACTTAGCTCCCCGGCAACGACGCCATTTGATGAGGCCCTTTTTGTCTTTAGCCTTGGGGTCCACAATAAAAAATAACCAAGGATTGCGTATAGGCAAACCTAGGATCGTTCTCTCTTCTCGAGGAACCTTTTATTGAATCCTAAGTAATCTAAATGACATGCAAATGCAATAAAAACAAGGGGAGAATGGTTTTTGCTTTTCAAACTAATAAACTAAAATAAGAATGCAATTTAATTAAATCCTAACTATTATTTTTGGTATTTTCTTTATAAAATGGAATGGAGTATGAAAATGAGTATGAATGCTCTTGGAAATGGAATAGTGACTATCATAGTTCAATTAAATATATAAGAGTAAATTTTCACTAAGTCTAGATGAAAATCCTCAAGATACCACTTTAGTCCAATATTCCCAATTAATAGTAGTTCCTACTACCGTAGCAAATTACTATCTCTTGAGATATTGTTTAAAACCACTTAGTGTGTGATTATGATTAAATTAATGCAACTTGCTTCCTCTTGATATGAATGCGATACCACGCCACTCAATTAATCCAAGTCAATCATACTATCTAACAATACCACGTAGAAAGCACAATATCATTAAATCAATAAGGAAATACATATATATATAAATCCAACAAACTACAAAAATGCAATCCAATCACATAGGTTCAATACACAAAGTTATCCAACCGGGTAAACTAAGTCTCAAAATACAAAACAATATTCCTAAAACTAGGAAACCCAAATACAAATAGAGAAAATGGATTGAAAAAAATGAACTCCCCTATTAAAAGCTTTGCAACTCAAGTCAATATCCACCACCAAGAGGGAAAACGTGCTCAGCAAAACACAGCCACAGTCATAGCAATTAATCGGCCAAAGCACCAGAAATCCATGAGAAATTAGTGAAAGGGATTTAATGGAGAAAGGAGGTGGAAGAGGAAGTCAGGTTTGGCGACGGAATGAAGATGAGGGACGACTGTGGGTGTTGGTGAGATTGAGAGTGAAGGAAGTGGAGGTAGATGACAATGAAGGATGAAGGATTGAAGTCAATGTGAGAGTCCCCAAAATCCCAATCTCTGGTTCGCGTCTCGGTTTCTTTCTCTTAGCTCACGGGTCTGAAAGTCACGGCTCTGCTCTGTCCGGTGCTGAGTGACGAAGATGAAGGTGGGTATGACGGTGAAGCTCGCCGGCGGACGTGGTGATGGATGATGCCGCCGGCGAGAGGAACGAAGAAAGGGAAGGAAGGAAGAGGTCGAAGGTGATTCCGGAGATTTCATTCTCGCGGCACTGGTTCGTCCCTTTTATTACCTCTGCGTATCTGATATATAAGTTGAATCAAGAAGAAATCAACCCTACTTTGCCAAAACGCATAGCTTTACATGGGGACCTAATTGAAACCTTTAAAAGTTTGAAGCGGGACTAAATTGAAAAATTTACAACTTGAGCCCAAACTTCCATTTCAAATTTGGTCTAATCTTTTCAAGCATCTACAATAAAAATAATTAATCTAACATCAAATATTCTCATAAAAATCAATGATTAAGAGTAATTACAATTTATTTGACAATTTTACCCTTTTTAGTCCTAATTCGATGTATTTACTTTTAATCTCAATTTACCACAAGAGAGGCATTTTAAACTCAATAACTATAACAAAATGTATTAAGCTAAGAGTCCCAATTTAATTATAAAAAAATCATATAAAAATATGGTTCGATCAGATATTCTCAAGTAATAAATTAATCTTATCATGTAATGAGTCTCGTATTGGGTGGGTTTCTTTGAAAGATGGGCCTTATAAAGCCTTAGGTTCCCCAACTCCACAAAAGCTAGCTTTTGGGTGTGGTTCTCCCAAGGACTTATTCCTGCTACATACCTATTCATATTTAAAGATAAGTCGGCCAAGAAAAAAGCACAAGAAACAAAGCATATTTATATCTAATCAAATAAAAAAAATACTACTTCATGTCCTAAATATAGGATATAGTTTAAACAGAATATTTAGCACAAGAGGAGTACTATATTTAATTAAACAGAATAACTATACATGGCATAAGGCCGCACTGGTTTTGGATTACCGCCGGTGCTAGAGCAACTAGTGACTGCTGTTGGAGCTCCGTCAGTGTCGGTAGTGGTGACCATATAAATACTTCAAGATAGCTCAGGTGAGACTTGAACTCATTAATATCCCCTTGATTCATCAAAATAATTCCACAGCCACTAAAGCACCAATGTCTATTGATTATCCAATAGCTTTGGTTCTTCAAAATTTAAATGAAGTTATCATTTAAGGAATTTATTTTAAATGAAATATTTTTAAAAAATTTAGAATCAAAGTGAATTTGTTGACAATTAATGTTCTACATATAAAAAAGACGACTTTGTATAATTAGTTGACGTGTTGTTGTCATTTAAGTGCTATTTAAGCAATGTTAGCGGTCCTAATACGTTAACTTATGCATGTCACATCGTAGGTTTTTAAATAAATTCTCCCAAGCAAGTTTGTCGTCGCTCAATTATTTGACAATTGTTTACTTATACAAAAGGAACTATATATTTTCCTGGCAAGATTATCTTGACAAATTAGTAAATGAAAAAAAATAAAATTGGATAAGACGTGCAAGATTTCAACGCATAGAGATTATGACTTTAAAGAATCTTAATTAGTTGCAGGGGGAAATGTTACACTGGTTCCTTTAAGATCTGTTATTAGTCAAAGTGGTCAATTATTCCTACATAACCATTAATGGCTTCTTCTCCTCCATCTTCTCCACTTTGGACTCTGCAACAACAGAAGACAGTAACACTAGTACTATATATAGCAACCCTTTTATCACTCATTTCCAGTTCTGCTGGATGCCCCTACACCACCATCTTCAGCTTCGGTGATTCAATTACCGATACCGGAAACTTGTGTTTTGGCTCCCCATCACCACCATCGCGCAGCTGCCTTGCTCCCTACGGCGAAACCTACTTCCGTCACCCCACCGGAAGATACTCCAATGGCCGTCTTATCATTGATTTCATCGGTAACACTATTTTGGACTTGATCGTTCCTTCTATATCTGTTAAATATCCTTGCACTTCTGAAACCTCAAATATTGTCTATTTCAACCTTTTCTTATAGACGTGCAAAAATACTGTTTATATGTTCCATCTAGGCCAAAATATAAATTACTTTCAACCATCTCACTGGAATAAAGGAAGAGCAATTAACTCATTTAATCTGTTCTTAATTGAGGGGAAAAAAAAAAATTCAACTTTGCTTCTATTCAAATCTTTCTCACCCCCTTCATTTTCTTGATTGTCCAACATATACATACCAACAATAAATAGGGGTGAAATTAGAAAAAATGTCAATTAATAACTTTGTGAGTAACTTATATTATTGACGAAGTATTTCTATTGAAGGGAGTGCGTGTGTGTTCTTACATAAAATTGTTGTTTCTGTGCAGCTGAGTCATTAGGCATTCCATTTGTGAAGCCATATCAAGGAATAAAGAATGGTGATGTAAGAAATTGGACCAAAGAGGGAGTGAACTTTGCTGTTTCTGGAGCAACTGCCTTGAATGTAAGTTTCTTTGAAAAGAGAGGTCTTCATATTTTCACTAATGATTCTCTCAGTGTTCAACTTGGTTGGTTCAAGGAATTATTGCCTTCTATCTGCACTTCTTCCTCAAGTAAGTTCCTAGTTTTACATATCAAGATATTGGTCAAGTTGCGTGAATTATTATTTCTTCATTTATTTGTTTGAAGCATGTTCGATTCATACATCAACAAGAAAGGTTAACTTTGGTCCAATGTATAATATTCAATAAAAAATTTGTTACAAATTTATAGTCTCCCAAATATCTCTATTGATTGTACATATTAAGGGGGATTTCCATTAGGGATAGTTAAAATGCACATGAATGTAAACAGAGTATTTTAGATAAATTAAGACATATTCGTTACAAGGAACTAACTTAATTTCCTTATCATCCGCAATTTAGTCATCTAACTTTTATATCAAGGATTAGATGACTGACATACAAAAATATTGTTTTATCTGGCAGGCTGCAAGAAAGTGTTTGAGAAGTCACTATTTCTGGTAGGAGAAATTGGAGTCAATGACTTTAAATTGCTTTTTTCTTGGGGAAGGAGTTTAGCAGAAATCAAAACCCACGTGCGTCATTTGATTAATGCAATATCTTCAACAGTAAGGGTAAGATTTTTTAAAAGCTTTGCAATCGTCTCAGCTTGGACTATCTATATACTCATATGGTTCTATTTATAAGGTAGAGAAAGAAGGTTTTTTTTTTGGGGGGTCTTATTTATAAGTTGCTTCATTAATTTTTTCATATAAATATATAATTTTACCATTAATTATTATTATATAGACTTTGCTCAAAAGTTTGAAAACTGTTAAATTATAAGGCAAAATTAATGAAATTTAAGATTTTTCTTAGTTAGAACTCACTTAACAGGACTATAGGACTGTATATATATACATGCCACTAAGAGGAGAGAGGAAAACTTGTGGGCCCCACTAAACTCAATTTTGAAATTTTTTTTCCCTCCTCTCTTTTTTTCTCTCCCCTTCCCTCCCTCTCCCTCCCCTTCCCTCAAACCAAACATACCCTAAGGACCCGTTTGTTACAAAGAAAGTCCAGGGAGGGAAAGGGAAGATCTCAATCTTCTCATGGATTTTGGGTGTTTGTTACAAAGAAAATCCAGTCAGCAACTCACTGGAATTGGACATTTTCCCTCATTTGAGGGAAGATGCTTTCCCTCCGAAAATGGAAGGAAAGCTGTAATCTTCCCAGGAAGATTGTTTTTTGACAGATTTACCCCTGAAATTCAAATTTTGTTTTGGCGGGAAAGATCAATTTTGGCGGGAAAATTCAAATTTGACGAATTTTTTTTTTTTCACAAGTTTGAATTTAACAATAATATATTTTTTTAAAATATATTTTAGCAAAAAAAATATTTTTCTTTTTATTTTGAATTAATTTCTTTTGATGGTAGAATAGACATTTCCTCCTCTAAAGTGTCTGCCGCCCATTCTCTTCCCTGATGCCTTTGATCTCAGCCCTTCATTTCATCCCGTGGTTAGAAACATCGTACTAATTGAAAGGTTGTCCTTTGTTTGACAAATCCTGACCATTTATTCACACACTTTATCACAACCGTCTTCCCCCTTTACCCTGTCGCAAAATGGATTTTTCTTACTTCCGAGTCCAAACTTACACACCCTGGGAACCACCGGACGAGTCCGAACTTAATCAAAACGACATTGTTTTGATTAGTGAAATGTCTCTAACCCCTGAGATGGAATGAAGGGCTGATATCAGAGACATCAAGGAGGCATTAAACAAGGGGCAGTAAACATCCTTGAACCACACACACACATATGTTTGTGTATGTATCATATCTTAATACTTATCATCAAGGATCTCAGATGTATTCTTGGATACAGGATTTGATAGATGTAGGGGCACAAACTCTCGCTGTTCCTGGAAATTACCCACTCGGATGTGGTGCAGCCTATTTAACATGGTTTGAGAGCAACAATAAGAATGACTATGATGAATATGGTTGCTTGAAATGGTTAAACCACTTTGTTGAATACTTCAATCAGAGGCTTCAGGCTGAAATAAATAATCTTCAAGAGCTTCATCCTCATGCCAAAATCATATATTTTGACTATTATAACGCTGCATTGCCACTCTATCATTTTCCCACAAAATTTGGTAATATTAATAATTATCCTTCTCAATAACAGAGATTTGAATTGTGATATTATAACATTCGATCTGATTTGTGCTAATGGTATGAAATATATTATAGGTTTTACGGGTCTCAAAGCTTGTTGTGGAGGTGGAGGGGCATACAACTTCAATTTTTCTAAAGTATGTGGAGATGAAGGAGTGAAAACTTGTGAAAATCCTTCAAAGTACATAAGCTGGGATGGTGTTCATTTGACACAAGCTGCGAATAAATTGATTGCAAGAGATTTACTAAAAAGGATCCTTCACTGCTCCTCATAAATTTGGTGATTTTTAATTAATTTTTCATACTCTTTTATCTTTCTTTAACCACACTTATTATATTCATTCCTTTTAAATTGAACACATAAATTTTTTTCCTCATCTCCCTCTTCTCTCATGCCAAACAGGCCCTTATCAATTCTGTTGAAGTCTGTCGAAGAAAATATATGCATAGGGCTGAAGGAAATCTAAACTTAAATGCGATGTAAGTATAGCTTTTTTTTTTTTTTCTTGGACTCAAATTCGTCAATATTTCAATCAAATTAGGTAAGAATGTGTATTAAATTAATACTTGAACTTGTTTTGGATCTAAACTCTCGTGAGAATGATACTCTATTTATTTTGTATTACTTGTTGTAACTCAAATACTTGGTGCAAATTATTATGCATATATTACCTTCTATCCTTAATACTCATATGTAAGATTTAGCTAACTAAATTGCGTAGATTAAGAAAATTAATTAC
Organism: Acacia pycnantha; assembly: GCA_025563575.1. NCBI lineage: Eukaryota > Viridiplantae > Streptophyta > Magnoliopsida > Fabales > Fabaceae > Acacia > Acacia pycnantha. The sequence goes on along the minus strand of JAMWYP010000095.1, from coordinate 1,994,277 downwards.
ATTAGTTATTTGTCACAAATAGGGGTTGGTTTTCCTAAAATATCATATTTTTTCATGACTACCCTTAAATAAAAAATTGAAAACTTCTTAATGTGTGCAATTAATTAATAGGGATACTTTGGAAAAAAAAAATTTATCTAGTTGTAGATTTCTTATGTTTCTTGTTAATCATCTTATTTTCTTTGTAAATTCTATGATTCAATTGATTGTATGCGTTTTTCCACTGATAAGATTTTTGTGTGATAACTTGAAAATTTGAGTTAGAGTTTGGACATAAATTTATACACATTAGATTTCCAATTCAAATCTATGAAATGAGATGATACCGCTTTCTTTTCGAACTAATGACCATAAGCATTTATACAAAAAACAATAGTTAAATTTACAACTCCAAATTTACACATATGATTATAGAAAATTTATAAGTGCTCTCATAGGTCACTTTACAAGTGACCATAAGCATTTTAAAAACTGAACATAAACAAATTTAAAGTGTCCTTAAATATAATTATTATTAAGAAAGTTGATGCAAGTTTTTCAATTGATATGCATAAGAGAAATGTTGTTTCCATCAACTGATAACGCGATAAGAGTGCTTGGAAATCTTCAGAAAAAGACAAACTAATACTCCCTCCGGTCTTAAATATGAGACCTAATTGACTTTTTTGAAGAGATTAAAGAAGCTAATTAAATTAATTTAAAGTATTTATATTTATCGTATTTTCTCTAATCTAGTTTGTCTAATTTATAAACAGATATATAATTTAATCATATACAATATATAATATGATAAAGTAATTTATTTAAAGCTCATCCAAACGGGCCCTAAGGGCCCGTTTGGATGACTTTTTTGATAAGAAAAGCACTTTTTTAATGCAAAAATAAATGCTTTTTAATTAGTTTATGTGTCTAGATGATTTTTTTTTTAAAGCAAAAGTAAAAAAAAAAAAAAAGAGCCAAAATGCTGCTTTTTTAAAAAGCTCCAATTTGGAGCTTTAAAAAAAACACTACAAAAAAACACTCTCTTTAAAAACTCATCCAAACGGGCCCTTAATCTCTCAAAAAAGAAAAAAAATCAATTGTATCTTATAGTTAGTGTAATACCCTAAAAATCCTAATTATGATAAGTATCATAAACTAGTAAATAATAGCTATTGGAAATAGGTGAATATGTGGTCTCGACCCTTAAGATATAATTATCTTATTTGATGGAAATTTCTATTGAAATTAAAAGGCATAAAGGGGCCGAAAATCCCTAAAATGCATTTATGGGTCATAAAATACCCTGAGAAAATTATGATAAATCTCAAGAGGCAGTAAAATAATTATTAAAAATTAGAGAGTATATTGTCTCTAATTTTGGTAATTTATTAAATTATAACCTTGAAAAATTAAAGGGAAAAATCAAAAAGTATTTTGAGGACCAAAATGACCCCATGATTTTTAATATTATGCATGGTGCATAAATTACCAATGTCAGTCCAATAGTTGTAAGATAATAATTAATTCTAATTAAGAAAATTGTCAACAATTGGTAAGTGGGTAATTAGATAATTACTGGCTAATTGTTTAGACATGGATAAAGGAGATATTCAAATTTAATTATTTAAAACCCCTAAATTGGGATTAATGACCAATAAGGGATCAAGATGGGTATAAAGAATATTGCTAAGAAATTTGGCATAATTAAAAAGTATATTAGGTGAATTACATAAAATCCCTATGGCTTAATTAAGCAACAAAGGATTAAGCAATAAGATAACTACCTAATTAAATATTTAGAACATGGATTAATGAAATAAAGCAAGGTTTGAAAGGTCAAACACAAAGGGGCCAGCCGAAATTCAAGGGAAAAATAAAGGAAAATTGAATGGAAATTTAAATAGAAACTTAGTGAAGAAGTTATTGGAAAAAGTAGAAAAAAACATATAGGATAAATGACCACCAATAGAAATTTAATCCTAACTAGAAAACCATGAATAAGGTATCTAAAGTCAGGGCATATTATAGACAAGTGAATTTTTAGCTCGGAGTAGGTTACCTCCGAAGTTATTTTCAAGATTAAAGGAAAAGGGTTATACTAGACTGGCTAAGAAGCTATCTGCTATTCAAAAAGCAAATCAGATAAATGAAATCTATAGAAACAAGCCATAACTTGAAATCTAGGGATGAGGTGGTAAACATCGGGGCATATTATGAATCAGTAGATTTTTGTCCCGAAGATGTTGTTACCTAAAGTGATTTCCGTAGCCGAAGACGTTTATCCGAAAATGTTCGGCAGGCAAGGAAATACCCTGAATAGGATAAAAAATTTAGTTAACCCAGATACTTTTAAAGAGGAAGTTTTGATCTTCAGGGGGTTGCTAAGGAATTTTTAAGATTCTTTAAGATTAAGCGATTCGAACACCGATCGGGGGATTTTATCGAGTAAAAACCATAAAGCAAGAGTTGATGACACCACATGACATCATCTTTGTGGACTTTTGGGACATGGAGGTCGGCCAAGGCCCTTGGATGGCTAGGATTTGAGCTTCAAAAAGTGTGTTCAATCCAATGGTTCAAGATTAAAGGAGAAGGTTTGGAAGATTATCGTTTTGCCCTCGCATTTTTCTATAAATAGCCTTCAAGTTCTCTTCAATTCTTCACACTAAATCCTCTTAATGATTTCGAAACATAGAGAGAAGTTAGAGATAGGAGCTCTGGAGGAAAGTTGAAGTGAAGTTCTGCACGGGTAAGTTCTTCAGTCCTTAGTTTTAAGTTCTAGTCTTTTATTCGGTAGTTTTAGTAGAAATGTTAGTTAGATCTAGGAAGTAGCAAATGAAATTCCTATTCTTGTTTTTAAGCCTCATTGCATTGAAAGATGTCTGACGAGGTAAAAACATAGTAGGGATTGAGTTTCTGAAAGTTGGGAGTCAAAGTAGCGAAGCTCTGGCGAAATTCCGCCAATTAGCGAAGTCAGGGGTAAAATAGTAATTTATGACTAGAACCTCTGTTAGAATACTGTTCATGAGTTAATGGATACAATGTTACCCTGTTAGGATATCCGGGAGGTCCAGAGTCGGGTTCAAAAGGGCCGGACAATTGGCCAAACTCATGGTAGAATGTACGTTCGCGTACTGTAACACTAATTCTAATGCATATGTTATGCTTGTATATGTTGTGGATATCATGAACAGGACTCTATCCTGTACATGCACTGTGACTAAGGAACCGTATCTAGATCACTAAATACAGCTTTACACGGGTTATAGTCATGATAATGCCGTTTATGTTTTCCTAGCGCTAAGGACACGACCGTACATCGTGGCACTGGATATGTGCAGACTGGGGATAACTTTGCGTGATAGTGTAGTTGTTATCAAATGATCAAACGACGTACCGGCTTGATCATTGTTGTAATGTTAGAAATATCTGTTATGCATATGATGATAATATAAGCATGAGGTTAACCGTTACCTGAGGTCCAATGTGCATTGGACCTCAGTCTTGAATGATAGTACAGGTAAGGACCAGGAATGGAGAGGGCACCGGTAGATGGAGCCATAGATATGAACCAAGGAGCAAGAGTCGTAGTACTGCATCGATCGAGGCAAGAGCCGGAAGGAAATCATCAGTGCCTATTGTCAGGCATGGGTCTAATGAAGTTATTTCGAAAAGTTTGGTGCCGAAGGCAAGGCTAGTCTATGTGGGTTAGCCAATCAGTCGCCGTGAACTCGGTGAGGCCCCCATGATAGACACTTACCTAGCCATTCTCTTCGATTTACGGAGTTAGGTTCATTGCCCCAAGTCTAGTCAAGGCTTGGTCTAAGTTGTATAGTTACTTTTTGTGAAATGTAATTGTACAAAGCGCTGTATATTGTATCACATGATTATTCCTTCGGGAAATTTTTAATATACCAGCGTACGCTCGCATCGTCATATGTCGGGGTATTTTTATATTAGTTACTCATATATTGTCCAATTTTTAGTGCATTGCTCTCCGTTTCCGCAGTACTCTGATGTAGCATCTCAATCTCTGTCAAATTTTATAAAACGAAGTGTCAATCGGTACTATTTGAGGTATGGAAGTTGGGATGTTACAATTAGAATTCAATTGAAGGTAGAAAATAGAAAGGAACAAAAATCAGATCAGACAAGTCGGTTTGACCGGAAAACCGGCAAACCAGTTTGGAATACCCCCAAGAACCGGGAAACATTCTGTAACATCCCATTTTCAAAAGCCGAATAATTGTTTTTTTCATTAAAACATCAGAGTAGAGCACCGGAGCATAAGAGTAACTGATATATATTCAAAATAACAAATGGTGTAGCATAAGAGTAAAAAGTAAATACACCGATATATATTCAAAATAACAAAAATCATCCAAACTCGGTGTATGTCGACTAGTTGCTCGTAGCGGTACATTATTCCGAGTGTTATCAAAAGTAAATACACCTCGTTTCTCATCAAAGAACATCCACATGATTACCCAAATGACTTATACTTCTTCTTAACATTATTTATATCATTTGTGTACATGTTTCAGATTATTAAAGCTTGAGAGAACATCAATCTTTATAGAAATCAAGATCTAGAAGATGAACTTGCTGCATAATCTTAGAAATGGGAAAGATGACTGAATCCAATGAGAAACTTGAAGAAACGAAGTTGTCTACTCAATTGTAATGCTTCTCCAAAGGATTAAATCATTCAGATGATGAAATACTCCAACGGACATAAGCCAAACAGATTCAGCATTCGAATTAATGTTCATGACAGGAATCAACCACTGTTGACGAAACGGAAAATCAAAGCATTTACTTTCACGCGTCAAACAGAGGAAAATTCAAGAAGAAGAAATCCTTCACTTGGAAACAATTGATATAGCCATTACTCGAATGATTCCTGAACAAATAAAGGAAAGTCATTAAATGACATAACGGTCATAATCTTCAATGCAGAGCAAAAGTTGGAAATCAGAAAAGGCCGTGAGTCCCAACGGCTAGAATTTCGAATGGAGAGAATTCAGAATTGAGAAGCAACGGTCATATGAAGATTTGCCACTATATAGAGCTGCATACAAACCTTCAACGACAACACAAAGCAGAGAACAAGCTTACATCTTCAACATGCTAATACTCTGATCTTTATATCATTTACTCTCTGTTTTTCAATGTCTATATATCATAGAGAGTGAAATGTTTTGTATTGTACTTCAGTGTTCATCCATACACTTCGAGAGAGAAGATTCATTGTAAACATCCTATCTTTATATACGTGAGTTACTCAAGATTGGGTGATCTTGAGTGGGAAACACATTGTGTTGATTACGGCTTGTAAGGAGTGAATCCTAGTGAGAGGATTACTTCGAGTGCGAGTGTGTAATCAAGCGGGTGTATTGATTACAGTTTGTAAGGGAGTCAATCCTAGTAAGGGGTTTACTTCAAGTACGAACGTGTAATCAAGTTGAAAGAAGATAGTGGATTGAAATTCTAAAGTAGAGCTTGGGGGTTGGACGTAGGTCAAGGATTGGGCCGAACCAAAGATAAATCACCGTTTGCATATTCTCTTCCCTTATCTCTTACATTCCAAGATATATGTTTGAATGATTGCTTATCACTTTATAAATTATTATTGACATTCAAACTATTTCCAGCAAGTGAAGAAAAGTTTTTAAAGTTCTAAGTTTTTAATCAAACACCCAATTCACCCCCCTCTTGGGTGATAGCCAAGTCTTTCAGGCCCTTCCCTTTAGGTTAAATAGGGTTTTTAAGTTTCTAATGTGAAAAACGCGTAGCTGTACTTTCTGCACTTTTTCACGACTGGCTACGGCTAGTGGCCCACTTTCCGCGGCCAGTGCTAGTTGCGGCCAGTGGCCCACTTTCCGGAGCTTCAAAACTTGACTCCATCCTCCTACAAAAGAGAAAGGAATTATCAATTCTCACTTGAATTACAAACTCTACAAGATATAACAAGAATTTCTTTGATTTTCCTTGATACTTTGATATGCACATTTTCTTCTATACACTTCATTTTCTATGCATACTTAAAGCCCAAAATAGGTAAAAGAGATAGAAAATGTGCTGGAATGTTGTCAATTTCTAAGAGTTAACACTCCCCCAAACTTAAATATTTGCTTGTCCTCATGCGAAAACATATATCTTCACTAAATTTCTTCAGTATTTGCCATTGATGCATGAGTAAACTTGTCCTCATCTACTGCTCAAAGAGTTATATAAAACAGGAAACCAAGTAAACATGCACAAATGAACACTTCATAGATTTAAAACATGTTTTTCAAGAATTTCTAAATGTGAGTGTGTGAATGGAGTTGACATGTACTCTTTTTGCACTTGCTAAAGTTAAAAGCAACAATTCAAGTCATATAACTATATTCAAACCATCAATTCCATCATTCTCTAATTTCTTCCTCTTTTCTTCTAATTCACTTCACTTGATTTAAAAATCAAAGGGACTTTTCAGTTTGTAATGGGGCTAGGGGTTAAGGTTCTCAAAAGAAAAGGTAAAAGATAATCAACAAATACCTCAAGATAGATGATAACCACTCAAGGGGTTTCTTCATTTTCTCATTAGACATACTCCCCCAAACTTAAGACAAATTGATCTTTTCCATATCAAGCCTTCTTGGGCAACTACTTTTTTTTTTATGCACAATTTTTTTGCCGTTTTTTTTTGCCATTTTTTTTTTTTGGCTTGATTTCTCTACATTGTGAACCCTTTTACTTTCTACCCTCCTTTTTCTGATCATTTGAATTTCACACATCACCAAATTCCACATCTCAATCAATTATCATTTATCTCAAAGCAAGGGAATCATGGTTTTTCATACTGGCTAAGGTAGGTAGATGTTAGGTCTTTCAAAAGTTTTTCAATTAGGCTCAAAATAAGTGTTCAAAAAGGAATAGAATCAATTAGGTAGGCTTGAAAGGCTCAATCGCATTTTATGAAGTGCCCAAATCCTTTCTTTAAGTCTTATGAAACAAATCAAAAGCTTTGAAGAATTCCAAAGATTATTTTGAAACTAACAGTTTGAAACAAAAGGCATATAACCTAATTTGCCACAAAGCCCTTCAACAAGAACATCCGAATACAATTAACTCCAATAAGTGCTTTCTAGTTTAAAAATTCTGAATAACATGATTTATCACTACAAAACCTCCATCAATGCACATTAAACAAAATTTCCTATCGAACATAGAAGATTGAGCCGTGATTTACATCATCGGATTCATTCAAGCAACTTTGACAAATAACAATTCATTTTAACCTTCTTCACAAACAAAAATTTAAGCATGAGAGATTTCAAACATTCCAACAATTTTCTTTTAGGAACTATTCAAAATTTTCACTGTGCACTCATCAAAGTTTCAAAAAAATTCAGAATTGCAACAAACTTTCACCCCCAACTTAAAGCTGACAATGTCCTCATTGTCAACTAAAAGGATGGGAAAGTAAGGAAGTAGCATATGTACCGATTCACTCATATCCACAGCATTTACAAACTAACAATTAGGCCCTCACAGACTAGCCACAACATTTTCAAAATTACTTCCACTACTAGCTATCAGTAGCTAGGATATTAACAATAACAACATGCAAGTCAAAGAGAAAATGATATGAACCACTCAAAATAGCCATCAATAGCTAGGAAAGTCATATTCACATGTTAACAAGAGTGTCAAATAGTAGTGGCCATCAGTAACCATCAAGAACCATAAGCAGATATCCACAACAAAAAGCTATCAACAATCTAATCCAAAACTGAGGAAGGCACCGACTGTTAAATCAATGGACACAGCCGATGCATGCACATCAACAACAACAAGATGGGCACAGGAAAGCATACATCCATCAGCAAAAATTTCAGCACAATCTAAGTATGAGCCCTGTAGTTAACTTTCACAAAAAGGAATTTATTTAACCTGACCTAAAATGAAAAGAAAAGATCCCCCAAGCTTAAATTTTTTTCTGATGCCAAAGCTTTCAGCTAGAATTCCAAGCCTAAGCCTAACCGTACTACCTCCTTCAAGAATCTAAAATTTTTAGAGCTCTACACTCTTATTCAGCCTAATTCTAGCATTGGAGAAACTTCACAAATCCAGCATATTTAGGCTAATCAAGAGAACGATCAAAATCTTGAATAATCATTAAAGTTCAGAAATAAGTCATGAAACCTTTGGAGTGCAATCAAAACATAATTTCCCATAACAGAGAACTCAGGTCCAGCTACAAACCAGTGTGTAAAAGAGCAGATCAAATGCTTCAGGGCTCAATTACTTAATATAATTACTCCCCCAGGGACCAAAAGTTTTATAACTTATCTACTCATTGCAAAGACTCATTTGAACCATGACAAGATTGGACTATCATCTAAAATGCAAAATAGTTTGATCAAGTACTAAGATAGCTGCCAAGTCAAGCAGCAGCAAAATATGGTCTGAAATCTTATTGAACTGGGCAAAATTTTGTACCAAAAACAGGATCCACGCCTAGTTACACCTCAAGATGTAAAAGACAGTTTTTAACATTCAAAAATCATGCTACAATTGCAGATTTTAGTGCTTGATCAACCTATTATTTCTCCAACATGAGAATTGCCAATCCAAACAAGGAATCCAAAAGCCAGCTTAAACAACCATCAGTAGTTGCTAATAGCTAATCCCCAAATCACAATTCAAATTCAAGCTTAATTCTCAACAAGTCTAACAATAACTTGGTAGAGCATAACTTCCAAGATCATTTAGCATATGTAGGCCATCAAGAGAACAGAACCATCTAGGAAATTAAACCTCACATTTTATTTTCAGTCGAGACTATCAAAATTAGCAATGGAAGACAGTGATACTCAGATTACTATCTCAGTTCAACCAAAACAATTTTAGTATGCCTTAACTATTTCAGTTCTCAAGTACAATCAAGCATTATCAGTCCATAATCAAAGCTGCCCTCTAATCTATCCAGACACAACCCAAAAATAGAGAAAGGCACAAGATTTACCTCAGGAATGAAGAACAAGAACAAACCAGATATGAAGACAGCAAACAGGGACTACGAATCAAACTCTGTTCCATGATTGTGTACTCCTAATGGTGAGAAAAAGATGACAGCTTGGCTGGGTTTTGTGAGAGAGCAAAGGCAAAGGGGCCATTGACCGCTGGAGAAGACAGAATCGCCAGAAGGTGCAGAGGGAGGCTGACGGTGGAAGCAAGATTGGTATGTTCAGATTCACGGTGAGAAAGAAGAAGGACGCCATTTTTTATCTCACGGCTCTGCGCGATCTGGTATGTTCAGATCGAACGAGAGAGAAGAAGAAAGTTGCGCCTGAGTCACGATGATCTGGTGGTCTCGATGAAGATGACAGATGCGATGATGGAGTGAGTGGGATATACGGAGGAAGAAACGATTTCTGTGAAACTGAGAGACGGTTTTGTGAGTGAGAGAGATGGAGAGGTTGTGGTGGTTGACTCCGGCGGCTGGAACGAAGAAGGGGAAGGGGAAGGACGGCGGTGGAAACAGAGGAAAGGCACGGTGATTGGGCGTCGATTTCGAAGGAGGGAAGGAGAGATAGATCTGGTTGGGTGGAAGAGGGAGACGGCAAACAGTGAGCCAGGGATCGACGATGGTGACATTGTGAATGGGGAGAACTCAGCCGAGGAGGAAGCTATGGAACTGAGGCACGGTGAAGACCAAACATTATCAGTCCAGAGTTTGCTTCGATGGTATGCGGTGATGATGTGCGGCCGACTGGACTGAAAGGATGGGAGTGAGGATGCAATGAAGAGATTAGGGTTTCAAATTGGAAATTGATGAGAAAAATTACATTTGGAGATTAGGGTTTTGAAATTGGGAATGAATTTGGTTCTAATGAAGACTAGATTCATTGGGTAAAATGGGAATTACATTAGATAATGAAGGGCAAAGTGGGAAGAATATTTTTTTGATTTTTTAATTTTTTTTTTAAAAAAAATTAAATTTTTGCATTGTTTTTTTAAAAAATAATAATAATAATAAATTTTTTTTTTACTTTTTTTTAAAACGATTTTTTTTTTTGTTTTTTTTTTTTAAATCGAAAATAATTCTTAAATAAAAGAAAGGCCACTTGCCTCAAGAATAATTTTGGGAACACTGGCCACAGCCAGTTGCATCACTTTCCGCGGAAAGTGAACACAGAGAGCACTTTCCGTGGCCAGTAGTCCACTTTCCGCGGAAAGTGAACACAGAGAGCACTTTCCGTGGCCAGTTGCAACACTTTCCGTGGAAAGTGAACACAGAGAGCAACTTTGAACCACTTGCCACAGCTAGTTGCGAAACACAAGAAACATTCCCAAATACCATAAGAATCACCCAATAAGCTTTATACTAATCATTATCAACCAAATTACTAAGGGTCAAGCATTTTAGACCATCCAAGACCATAAGGCACACATATTCACAAGGAATACAACAACACATCAAATTTGAGCACTCAAGTAATGGTCACAAGTGGATTTCACATAGAGTATCAACCAAATAATCACAATAGCCACAATATTACTCAAAATTGACTAGTCATCATAATTTCATCTTAGAATCATATATATATGGACTTAGAGTCAAATGGACTTCCCTCAAAAGCATTCCCCGTAGCACTCATGAGTTCTTTCTCCTTCATGGATATTCCTCTAGCTACAACAATCCATTTCTAAGTTGGGTACCTTTTCTTCCTACAAAACAAAAAGATCAAACATAAACCTACTAAAGAAAATAAAGACACACACACACAAATTGAAAAGATTTAGTTTAGAACTTGGGTTGCCTCCCAAGAAGCGCTTAGTTTATAGTCTGTAGCTCGACTCTTCATGTTGGTCACTCCTCATTAACTAAGTAGATAGTGGACACAAGCCTATCCACATCTTCACCCCAATAATGCTTCAATCGTTGACCATTAGCCTTGAATCTTTCACCTTTTTCATTTTCCAGCTCCACATCACCAAATTTAGATGCTTGAACCACCGTGAATGGACCGGACCATCGAGATTTTAGCTTTCCCGGAAATAACTTCAACTTGGAGTTATAAAGGAGGACACTTTGACCGGGTTCAAAACTCTTGGGAATAATCTTGCTGTCATGATCCCGCTTGGTCTTCTCCTTGTATATACTTGCATTCTCATAGGCATTTAGGCGGATTTCATCTAACTCATTAAGTTGAAGTCACCTCTTCTTCCTCACAGCTTTAGGATCAAAATTTGGCTTTTTGATAGCCCAATAAGCTCCATGCTCCAATTCGATCGGTAAGTGGCGTGCTTTCCCAAAATAAGCATATTTGAGATGAGAAGGTAATGGCTTTAACTCTAGAACCGGAGGAACTTCAATAGAAGGCTTCAATGGAGTACTTGAGGCATCAGACAGCTCAAGTGGTTCAATGGTCCTCGGTCTAGAATGAGGAAATGAGTCAAAATGAAAGAGCTTTTCAACAACATCTTCATCAAACTTCTTAAAGCTCTTCTCATCAATCGAGAATGCCTCTAAAGGGTCTTTGATCATGGAAGCATATGATTCTTGAGGAATAACTGCATCTAATGTATCTACAAACGAACATTGAGTAGAATCATTATGAAACTTTGAGGCTTTTTGCATGTTGAATATCACTTGCTCATTATCGACCCTTAAAGTGGCCTCACCCTTCTCTACATCAATGAGAGTCCTTGCAGTGGCTAAGAATGGACGCCCAAGGATGAGAGAAATTTTCCAATCAACTTCACAATCAAGCACTACAAAATCCACAGGGAAGATGAACTTGTCAACTTTTACTAGGACATCTTCAATGATTCCTCTCGGTTGAGAAATGCTACGATCGGCCAAGAGCAAAGATACCGTAGTAGGTCTTGGCTCTCCCAAGCCCAATTGGTTGAAAATAGCGAGGGGCATCAAGTTAATACTTGCACCCAAATCACAAAGAGCTTTACCATTAAAGTTAGTGCCAATGTTGCAAGGGATGTAGAAGCTTCCCGGATCTTTAAGCTTAGTGGGTAACTTCCTTTGAATGACTGCACTACACTCTTCGGACAATGCCACGGTCTCAAATTCATTGAATCGCCGCTTCTTAGACAGAACATCTTTAAGGAACTTAGCATATTTAGGCATGCTCTCCAAAGCTTGACAAAAGGAATGTTCACATGAAGTTGTTTGAACATATTCACAAACTTTTGAACTGAGCATCTTCCTCTTTCTTCTTGAATCTTTGAGGAAAAGGTTGTGGTGGCATAAAAGTAGGAGTGGTTGTCTTTCTCTTTTTCTCATCGTTCATCTCTTGCTCTACCTTCTTGTCTTTGCCAACATCATGCAAATTTTCTTCAATTTGCTTTCTCTTCTTAGTGACATCTTCTTCCATTGCACTTTCTTCATTAACATTAACAATCACTTGATCATCTTTCTTTGGTTGAGGAGAACTTGAACTAGGCACATCCGGTAGCACTTTGCCACTTCTCAAGTTAATGACATTGCATTCCTCTTTTCCAACTCGTTTTGGATTAGGAATGGTATCACTAGGAAGATTGCTTCTTGACAAAACATTTACTTGTGATGCTAATTGCCCCATTTGCACTTCAAGATTTTTAATAGCAGTTTCATGGAGAGAAAAAGTAGCCTTAGTTTCAACTCTTGAAGACTCTACTTCAGACAAGATTCAGGCTAGCATCTTATCCGTTTTAGACTCCTCTTCCTTAATAGGAAGCTGCCTTGGTTGCATTTGAAAATCGGGTGGAATAGGCTTAGTACCAGATGTAGACCCATGTACTTGATTCAAACTGTTACCTTGACTCCAAGAAAAATTGGGATGAGTTCTCCAAGCACTATTGTAGGTTTGTGAATAGGGGTTGCCTTGAGGATGTTGAAACTTGCCCATGTAGTTGACAGATTCAGTGGCCATGTAAAGAGGACAATAGTCAGGCATATGGACATCATGGCATTGATCACATACAATTGGTGTGGCATGAACAGAATGCACACTTTGAGAAGTGCTCTTTTGCATTTGAGACTCTAGCACATCAAAACGCTTATTCAAAGCGGATAAGAGAGTTGCAATTTGTGAGGAAGAGTCTTCTTTTGCATTAAGCATAGCTTGGTTAGTCCTCCTATCATTGCCTTGAGTATTGTTTGCGGACAACTGATCCAACAACCGAATCACCTCATTCACAGGAACATTCCGGTATCCTCCATTGGTCATAGAATCAACCATTGCTTTAGATGGAGGATTAAGTCGAGTACAAAAAATTTGGACCACAACCCATTTGTCCACCCCATGATTAGGGCATTGCTTCATTAACATCTTGTATCTCTCCCAAGCGGCATAAAGATGCTCATCGGGATGTTGTTTAAAGCTTAGAAATTCATCCCTAGCTTCCACAGATTTGTCATCAGAAAAGAATCGAGCTCTAAACTTAGCCTCAAGATCGGCCCAAGAAGTGATAGACCCTTCCGGAAGATTGTTGAACCAATCTCTAGCCTTGCCTTGTAGAGAAAGAGGGAATAATCGTAGCTTCAAAACATCTTGGGGAACTCCATTTTGCTTGAAAGAATCACACACTTCCAAGAAGTACATCAAGTGCTTGTTGGCATCTTCATTGTAAAGACCATGGAACATCCCATGCATTTGAAGCATTGTTATCATAACCGGCTTGATCTCAAAGGTACGTGCTTGCATTTCCGGCATCCGAATGCAAGATTGAGGACCTTGCATATTCCGACTAGCAAAATCATTGACGGTAGCTCTATCATATTCATCGTCTGCCATGGTTTTAGATGCAGATTCAGTCTCTTCTTGAATGAGAGGCACCGCGTCAAGTACCACTACCAATCCGTCCGGATGCAAGTTTTGCATATACTGAAATGGTACCTACAAGAGAAAAAAAAAAGAGCGAGTATCAAACTAAAACAAAAATCAATAAAGGAAAAAGAAAGAAAAATTGTAAACCTAACTAAAAGCTCAAGCAAAGTTTACTAACACAAGCCCAAGGTTGACCAAAGGATTTGTTTGCACAAATCCCCAGCAACGGCGCCAAAAACTTGTTCGCCTCGCAAGTGTACGAGATTCGCAAGTAATAAAGTGATAAATAAAGTATCGTTCCCACGAGGATTTGTTAAAAAATTGGTCAAGCAAGAGGCTTAGTGAATTTCATCAAGTTGAGCTAAAACAAAGTTTTGAGTTGGAATGAGAATTTTTAAAGACTATTTCTAAAACTTAAAATTGATAAAGACAAATGACTCTTTGACTTCAAGGATAACAAAGCCTAGGATTCTTTTTCCCCTTTTGCATTTCATAAAACTTGGTTAATTTCCTCTCTAGTAGCATTTCAATACATATGTGTGTTAGTCTAAGGTTCTAAAACACTTGACCCGCTCTCTCAAGTCAAAATCAAGTTTCTCTTCTCATTAAAATGCACAATCTCTTGCTACAATTAATGAGAATCAATATTTAAGCAACAACCCTAATGTGACAATGCAAGGTTAGTAAATATATCTCTATTTTACCAACAAACCATCCATTTATCAAGTAAACTTCAAGACAAGCATGATTTCAATCAAGTTCTACACCTAGATTAGCTCTCTCAAGTCAAAACCTAAGTGAATAAATCATCTAAATGGAGGCCAATCACTTAGAAGCATTAAGCCAAGGTTGAAATCAACACACATATATATTAATCCACCAAAAGAGAGGAATATTCAAGTATTAATCCATACAAAGGGTCAAAAGAACCCTAGAATGAAAGATTTAGCTACTCATGTTCAAATACAAAGAGAGTCTAAGCAAAACTTCTGAATACATGGAGAATGTAAGAGGAAAAGAGGAGAAAAGAGGAAGAACCAAGGTGAAATCCCCAAAAATCTCTTCTAGGTTGAGCACCCAAGCCTCCAAAGCTCCAAGATCTCTCCCCCAAGCTCTTCTCTTGTATGCCCACTTGTTCCCTTGTGCAAAAAGTGTGTTTTTCGGCCCTTCCCTTAAGGTTAAATAGGGTTTTTATGTTTCTGATGTGAAAAATTAGTAGCTGTACTTTCTGCACTTTTTCACGACTGGCTACGGCTAGTGGCCCACTTTCCGCGGCCAGTGGCCCACTTTCCGCGGCCAGTGCTGGCTGCGGCCAGTTTGTCCACTTGCTGCGGCCAGTTTGTCAACTTGCTGCGGCCAGTTGTACAGGTTCCTTCTAACTTTGTATTACTTCACTTCCTTTATTTCTTCCCTTGTTTCTTGGTTCTTATAGAGCTTCAAAACTTGACTCCATCCTCCTACAAAAGAGAAAGGAATTATCAATTCTCACTTGAATTACAAACTCTACAAGATATAACAAGAATTTCTTTGATTTTCCTTGATACTTTGATATGCACATTTTCTTCTATACACTTCATTTTCTATGCATACTTAAAGCCCAAAATAGGTAAAAGAGATAGAAAATGTGCTGGAATGTTGTCAATTTCTAAGAGTTAACACTGGTTCTCCAGGAAGCCCCACGTTCACACCTATCTTCAGCTTTGGCGACTCACTTACTGATACCGGAAACTTGTTTTTCAGCGCCCAACCACCGCATCTCCACCACTGCTCTTGTAATATCCTTAATTTGGGGTCTAGAAACTTGAGGATAACCTTATATCAGGCAGATGACTAAGCCCAGTTTGAAAAGTGTGACAAATATTATGAAAGGAATTTCCCTTAACGTTTCAGTGAAATGAAATAGTGAATTCTGGTCAATTGTTGATTTTTCTTGAAATCTAAATTTTGGACCAATTAAAGGAAGGACAAATGCTCGGGTCAAATGGGAAATTTAAAGACTAAGTGAGTATGAATTAATTGGCCAATAAAAGACAACATTGGAGACTCCCAATGAGGCCATATTTTCGGCCAACAAAGACAAGAAGGAAGAAAATGAAATATGTAATCTTAAAGAGGCAAGTGCAATCAAGTCATTCTTATCCAAGTTGCCATGTGTCACACTAGGGAAAATATATTGACTTGGTATATGACACTTAAGCACATGTAATTAAGGCAAGGGAATGAGTCATTTTCCTTCTCCAACAAGTCAAGAATTTCGGCCAAGAGAGGAACAAGACAAGGAAGGAAGAGACAAGCCATGAATAACACATACAAGACAAAATAGAAGGAGAAGAGAGAAGGGAAATTTGGTCAAGTTGGATGTGGGACCTAAGGGCTTGTTCTCCAAGAAATATTAAACACTCAAAACCCTCCCTTTTTGCATGCATGTTCGGCCAAGAACAAGAAGATAAAGAAAGGAGAAGTCAAGAGAGAGAAGGGGATCAAATGGGAATTTCATTGGAGAATTTCAAGTGTGAACAAGTCTAATTAATATCAAGAAGTCATTAGACACTTGTCCTTGCCTCTTCTTGTGCCACATGTACAACTTGGCTAACAAGTTATTTTGTTATATTTTCCCATAAATTTTAGGGAAAAAGACAGATAAAAAACTTGGAAAATACTAAATCCCAAAGAGGTGCTCCCAATATTAATAATTCCTATAAGATGTGAGATCCAAAAGTGAGATTTTCAAAATTAATAAAAAAACACAAATACATTAATTTTTTTCTTAAAAAAATAACCCTTGCTATTGACTGGCCATTGTGCGAAATTGTCCACTTTGTCACTAGAGCTCTAACAGGAATAATTATTTGGCAAGGTGATGGAGGTGGGATTTGATCCCCTACCACTTGTTTGCCAAAAATATTGATGACTATTGAGCTAATGCATTTCAACACACACACACACACACACATATATATATTTGACTTGTAGATTTGATTTGGTTAAAAAGTAGAGGTGGATGCTACATAGACATACCATATCATCATAATGAATCAAAAAATGTTTGACCATTTGGACAGTTAATTTTACAGCGACATTGTTTATTTTTTAGACTTTGAGGGTAACATTATCAACAACAAAAGATTCAAGGCATGTTGAGATTTATTAAATATTTCCGGGGTGGATTTATACTTTAACCTTTATGCTAACTATATGCTTGGGAAGATACTTTTGCAGTGGTCCTCATTATAAGGCAAAAAGAGAATATTTTTTGTCTTTAGTATAAGTCACTACATTAAATTAAATTTATCATATAAATATAGAATCTTACTCTTAATTTATTGGTCTTAGATATTGAGACTTAAAGTTTGTCCTAGTTCTAATAAAATAGGGAGAATGTTAGAAAAATAACTTCAAAATTTTAAAATATCAAATCAGTTATTGGTTACTGTTACGGATTTATATAAGGCCCATATTCAATATAGGGCCCAACAAGGGGCAATCCACGTGGCACAAATATGACGCCACATCACTTGGGCTTGGAGGCACAGAAGCCCACAGTCCAAACCCTAAACCTAAGGTAGCCTCTATATATAGCTGGTTAACCTAAAAGGTACGAGAGGTCTACACTCTGGCTAATTACATACAGCCGTCACAGAGCATACAGATCACCCCCTTTTGGCTAAACGCCTCCAATAATTCTGGAACTACATGGACTTTGATCCCTCTTCAGGGTACGTAGGCCCTAGGAATCGCTCCTAGGTCAAGTCCCAATCAACATCAACATACTAGCCCGTTTAGGGCTAGTGTTCTGGTTTTACGCCAGAACAGTGGCGCCGACCGTGGGGATCGCTAAAATTCGATTCCTGTGACCAATGATGATTCAACCAAGCAACAATATTCAGAGAGGTGAATTCCCGCGACAAAAAATGGTATAAGAAGGGTTTTGTAAAAAACCTGGAGGAAATTTGTTCCTAGAAATTTGAATACCAACCTTAGCGGTACAAAGCCAACTCTCTCAACCCCCCCAGACAGTCGAATTCACTGAAGCAATCAGATAAATCGGGTTTGCAAAAGGGTGCTTGTAAATTTTTCAGTTGTGCCACCCGATCTTGCAAACTCATACTCTGGCTTGTTAGCTATTTTTTTTTTAAAAAAGAATTTGTCTGGGAGTTCAGTACGGGATTAAAGCTTACCGAGAACAGAGATCGAAGGAGCAACAAGTTAACGACGATGGACGACTTTTAGGCGCTCGGAAATTCTAATTCGAGTGATAAAGTTAAAGCAGATAAGCAGTGGGTAAGACAATCACCGATTTGAAGGAGGAGACGAACCACCATGGTGACGTGCTCCTCTGCAAATCCATCTTAACCAGCAAGAAGAGACTGAAAATCAACATGAACTCAACTAGAAACCTTAAATCAAAGAAGTGCAAGATAGCTAAACTCATAAAAGGGTTCCCTTGCTCAGAAAAAAGAAGTTCGCAACAGCCGAGATAGAAAAAGAGAGCAGCTCTCATGGTCAAGGTGGGCCGCCGCAGGCGACGGAGGAAGAGGGAGGTCGAAGGTCCTGAAGAACGAAGTTCCTCTTCTGGTTCGCGGCACGGGTATACCTCAGCTCTTTGTCTCGCGTTGTAGCTCCTGAAATTGACCTAAAAAACCTGGTCAAAACGCAAGTTTTGACCAGGGACCTTTCTGCAAAGTCGAAAAGTTTCACTGAGGGACTAAAGTGCGAATTTTCAAACTTTTTGTGGGGCATAACTACACTTTAGAAAGTGTACTGTTTATCTGAAACCTGGACAATGGGAAGCATTTCCTCAATGGCTTTCATTTTATTTTTCCGCCATGTCTTAAGATTTGGCTGCAAGTTTTATCTGAAACGATTGCTAGGTGTGAAACGACTGCTAGGTGTGACACGACAGCTGGGTGTGACACATGTACTAGGGGTTATGTGCTGTTGGGATATGCTTGTTTGCTGTATGATTATCTGTAATGCATATGTTGTGTATGTAAATATGAGGTTAATTGTTACCCGAGATCCGGTGCGGATCTCGGCTCTTAACATAGCGTCGTGGTCGGGAGGACCGAGGACCGAGGAGAGAGGGAAGCGACAAGCTTAGAGGTTCAAGCGAAGACTATCGTTTCTTTGTCTGGCGTAGGAATCAAAGAAACACTTCATTGTTGTTTACTTTAAAACTCTCGGTTCTTGTCACATTCGTAATTAGCCAGTGGGCATTTTGAATATAAGTATCAGTTACACTCTTACTCCGATGCTCTACTCTGATGAAAAAATTTTATACTGCTTTTGGAAAACGGGATGTTACAAGATAAACGTTTTCTCTCATCTTTACTAAACAACCCATAGAAAATTTTCAATATTCCAAAAATACACTCTCAACAAAAAAGAATATTCTTATTAATGACAATTTCTCATCCCTCCCTTCAAACCAAACACACCACTAGAGTTTGTTGTGTCAACATTTGTTGTTAACAACAATAACGGTGTTAGAAATATATGACAAAAAATATACTTTATAAAGTTAATGAATTAAAAGTATACTTTATATAAAACTTAAAAGACTATAAATATACTTTCGTATAATATTAAACATCTATAGATATATTTAAGTTGTTAAAATTTTATCAAAATAATTCCTATTCGGTAGCTTTTTATTAAAATATATCATCATTTCTTACTTTTGTATTCTTTGCAATTCTGAATTGTTCATGTGGAATTGTAAAATGTTAAATCTATTCATATTCCTTTTAATTATTTACTATTATATTAATATAGTTAGAAAATAAGAAATTCCACACCATTGAAAATTAATGCTACGGTAGAAATAAAAGGTGCCAAGGTGGATAGGATGATTGTAGACAATAAGGGAAGTGGAAGCGGAGACTTAGCTTGTTGACCAAAAAAGAAAAAAAGAAGCGGAGACTCGAGGAAAACAAGGGGAAGTATAAAATAATTTAGGTTTGAATAATTTAAGAATATAATATCCTAGTGGAAAATATAATATAAAAGTGAAAGAGCAAATCTCATAAATATGTACCAGTGATCAAAGTGGTTATTTGTGCATTGGCAGTAATGGCTTCTTCTCCTTCATCTTCACTTTTTTGGACTCTGCAAATAGCGGCGTTACTATCATTCATTACAGGTTCTACAGGAAGCTCCTTCACATCCATCTTCAGCTTCGGTGACTCACTTACCGATACCGGAAACTTGTATTTCAGCTCGCAACCACCGCCGCCCAACCCTTGCTTCCACCATCCCTACGGCAAAACCTACTTTCATCAACCCACCGGCAGGTGCTCCGATGGCCGTCTTATCATTGATTTCATCGGTATCACTCAGAAGTTTTGGGCTTTATTGGCTGTTGAATATATTATTTAATTAGCAAACGGTGGCTGTGAACACAGTACACACATTTTTCAAAAATCATTCTGGTCCCTTGGATCAAGATTTCGACGGTCAGGATGAGGATGAGGAGGGATGGGCAGAAAAATGGACAATGAGAGGATCTCATTCCATATATATATATACCCACTACCTCGTCTTTAGTATAAGATAATTGATTTTTTTAGAGATATATATAAACTAAATAAATTATTTTAAAGTATTTTTATTTATCTTTTTTATACCAAACTAATTTTCCTAACTTATTGATATATACTATGATATAGATAATATATTTAGCTTTCTTAACTTCTAAAAAAAAAAGATAATTGGGTCGTATATTTAGGAGTATAGTGAGTATTTAATTAGTAAAAATTGGCTGTGTGTATATATATACTACCTCCAATGCTAAATAAATTACAGTAAGGTATTTTTATTCATTGTTTTTCTCCTAACTAAGTTGTCTAACTTGGAAGCTTATATGGTTTAATAATATATATATAATATGATTAAGTAACTTATTTAATTTCTTTAATCTCATTCAAAAAAAAAAAAAAGGTTAATTGGGCCTTATATTTGGGATAGAAGGCGGTATATATATGTATTATATTTCTGTTAAATTGTTGTTGAATTATTGTGGTTTGTGCAGCTGAGTCTATGAGGATTCCGTTGGTGAAACCATATCTGAGTATGATGAATGAAAAGGTGAAGCATTTGAACAAAGAGGAAGGAGTGAATTTTGCAGTTATAGGAGCAACGGCGTTGGATGTGAGGTTCTATGAAGATATTGGAATCCACAATTGTCCCACCAATGATTCTCTCATAACTCAATTGGGTTGGTTTAAAGAATTATTGCCTTCACTTTGCAATTCTTCCTCAAGTAAGTTGTTTAATTTGTTTTCTCCCTTTTCTCTTGTTTTAAGCATAACTTACTGACAGATTTGGGTCTCTTAATGCCTTTCAAAATTTTCCCAATTTCGTAAATGTTTTTCTTATTATTAGATTATATATAAAATGAGTAACGTTTTGATGTAATATGAATAAACAATGGATTCAATTTTCAGTTTTTTACGATTTTTTTAAGAAAAATGTTATAAAATTGTGTAGGTTCCTTTTAATGTTGCAGGCTGTGATGAAGTCATTGGAAAGTCAATATTTTTCGTTGGAGAAATCGGTGGTAACGACTTCAATTATCTTTTTATGTCACGAAGGAATCTGACAGAGATTAAATCTTTCGTGGCCCCCGTGATCGATGCAATCTCTTCCACAATAATTGTAAGTTTTTTTAATATGCTCTGCTGCGATCACCTCAACATGCAAAATTTAATACTCCCTCGATCCCATCCTAAATTTAGGCACATTCGCCATTAACAATGTCTTTATATCCGCAACGAGATTTAAAAATATAACGTTGTGAATTATGAACTAACTCCTTATCAATAAAACCAACTTCTGTTGGCATTACATGGTTTTATTTTAGCATAAATATAATATCTTGATCCATTTTATCTCCCAAATTTATAATTATTTTTTCCCAAACTATCCATATTGATAGCATATATTAAGAGAATTTGTCCATCAAAGCGTATTTCCAATATAAATAGCATTTTTTTTTTAAAATAACTAACTCAACTAATTTCTTTAATTTCTACAAATTAGATTTATACTTTTAAGTGCAGTACAAATTTGGAAGAGAAGGAATCCTTCTACTAACTCTTGCATTTAGAGGTGGAGGGAGTATCTAAATACCCAAATCTGTTTAAAAGTAATTAGAGGGAAAAAGGCTGAATTGAATTTGTTGCTGCAGGAATTGATTAATGTAGGAGCTCAAACGCTGATGGTTCCTGGGAATCTGCCAATAGGATGCAATGCAATCTATTTAACATTGTATCAAAGCAAACGTAAGAAGGACTATGATGAAGCTGGTTGCTTGGTTTGGTTAAACAAGTTTGCTAAACACTACAACCAGAGACTCCAATCTGAACTAAATCGAATTCAAGTGCTTCATCCTCATGCCAAGATCATATATGCTGATTATTACAATACTGCTTTGCCACTCTATCATTATCCCACAAAATTTGGTAATATTTTCCCTCTCAACTCAATCACATCATCATCTCTTGCTCAAGTCTGCATTTAGTTCATCGCAGTACGTAGTACTACTAAAGATTCTCATTTTAAAAAAAGAAGGGTGTGTGAGGTCCGTTAGATCCCTTTGGGTCTCGAGTTCGAATTTTAGAGGAGACACTTATATTAGGAGAGGCAGCCTCAAACCGAATATCAGACAATTAGTAGTGCCTTTTTACATCGGTTGGTTAATATCATACCACTCTGATCCTATTTATAAGTCCATTTTGACCAAAAAATTTGGTCCTTATTATATGTCCAGTTTCAAAGTAATAAATGCATTTGTTTCATTTTTTGCCCCTATTAATTGCAATAAACAAAAAGAATTTATTTATGTTGACTTTTGGAATCAATTATAGATAAGAGAAAATTTAGAAATTTAGACCATAATTAATGAGTTAATTAACTCTTCTTAGTATATGAGAGTTAGTTAATTTAAACTTATAAATAGAACCAGAGTGATATAACCAGAGTATAATTTTTATGTTCTTTTTAAGAAAAACGTTTGTTTCTTCATTAACTTTCTGTTTTGGTGGGAAAACGAATAGCTTGAGATGAGTGCTTCTGAGACTATTAGTGCACACTTAATGCATGATCAATATTAGCAAACGATATAAGTAAATGACCTTAAGCCAATAAAAATGATATATTAATTAATTTGGTGCTAAGTTGATAATTTAGATGATATTTTTATTGTCTTTTTTAATTTAATGGAATAAATGACAGGTTTCATTACAAGTCTCTCAGCATGTTGTGGAAGTGGAGGGGCATACAATTACAATGCTTCAGCAATGTGTGGGGAAGAAGGGGTAAAAGCCTGTGACGATCCTTCAAAGCACATTAGTTGGGACGGTCTTCATCTGACAGAAGCAGCATATAGATTGATGGCCCAAGCATTAGTAAATAGACCCTACGCTTCATCATGAATATGTATATATTAATGTCACCTTTCTTTAAAATCTCCATGATATATAATACCGCGGAATATATAACCACATGTAATGCCCTAATTATAAGATTGGGTTGATCTTTTTCTAGATATTAATGAAGCTACAGAAATTAATTAGTCATTTTATATATTGTGTATCATTAAATTATACTACCTCCGGTTCTAATTATAGGAACACTTTTATAGTGTAATTTGCACTACAAAGTGTTTCTATAATTAGGATCAAATAGATTATATTATTTTATAAGTCAAACTAATTAGTTTGGAGAAAAAAATAAAAATACTCTAAAAAATAATTTAATCAGCTTCCTTAATCTCTCCAAAAAAGTCAACTTGGTCTTATAATTAGAATCGGAGAGAGTATTATTTAGAATTGGTTAAATTATTTAGTTCCCATGGCCTCTTCTTATTTTTCAATCTAGTCTATAGATTTTTTTAAATAAAGAAAATGGCTAAATTATTAAATAAAACTTCCCCGAACAACTTCCTTAATCTTTATAAAACTTAAATCATAAGCTTTTAAGTCTTTGCAGATAATCCAAAATATCAATTTTACATCCCCTTTAATTTCTTTTTAATGGATACAACTATCTCAACCTTCGAATTATTATGCAAATAAATCTCTTAAATCTTTAGTCATTTGTAACTAAATAAATGAATAAAACTAATAATATGGAAGTTATCTGTGTAAATGTAAAAGATCATGAGGATTGATCATAAAGTTTTAAAAGCTAGATAGGTTATTTACACATCACATGAAGTTCAAGGGAGTTTATATAATTTAATCTAAAAAACTATAATTGGGACCTTTTTTATTTATAAAACTATAATTAGGACTTCATTGCTCTAGAATATGATTGGGCCGAGCCCAACAAAATAGAATTGAAAATTTGTGGAAAAAGTTATGCCAATGGATTGTGGATCAGAGGCAGGGCCCAATAATATGCCCCGCAAAAATATATCTCCCAGTATAACTGTTTTTTTAGGCAGGGCCCATAATTTAATTGTTTTATTTTATTTGGTGACGACTATTCATGGTTTCCCTCCTAGTTCTCATGTTCCTGATAATATCTCTCTCCAAGTCTCCAATGCAACTGGAAAGAGAGTGTTTATCATGATAAAAAGGGCAAAATGGGGAGTGAAAAAAATAGGAAAGTACAATAATGAGGCAATGTGCAAAGGGCCGTTGTTCACACTTCACACTATCACAGATGGGGAGTGAAAAAAGTAGGAAAGTAAGACAACCCTTTCAAAGATCACAGTTCACACTTCACATTTCACACTAGGTCTGCAAGTCTTACCTGCATCAAGAACCGTGCCTCCATTCTCTCTCCCCCCTCCTTAGCTCCCTCCTCATATGCAGAAACCATGAACAAAGAACCTTTAGATCTGGGAACCGTGAATCTTCCGAGAGTAACATCGAAGAAACTCCAAACGATGGCCAAACAAGATCAATCAGATTTGATGACAAGAGCAACAAGGTTTCAAGAATGGAGGTGACTCTTCAGTCTTCATATCTCTTTCTCTCTCCTCCTTCTCCTTCTATGTCTCATTTTTTTCTCAAGCGACTTTCAGGCGAACCGCAACTTTTAGGTGACTTTTTTTAAAAAAAAATAAAAAATCTGTGGCTTGGTCAACTCGGCCAGGTTAGGCTCAGTTGACTTGAGTCAACTTGAAAATTGGGGTCACCCCTTAATGTCGGTCAGTTTGCCAGTTTTCAGTTCGGATTTTAAAAGCTTGGTTAGATCCCATTTAGGGCTTGTTTGGTAAAGGAAACATATGATGAAGGGAAGGGAAGGAAAGGAAAGGAAGGGAAGTGAATGGAAAGGAATGAAAGATTGTGAGGGAACTTAAAAAGTTGTTTGACAGACATAGGAATGGAACATAGGTTAAGGAAAAATAAAATATTTGGTAGGAAGAAAAGATAGTGGGTTAAGTGGGAAACATTTTTTAAATACCCATAATACCCCTTACATAAAGTAATGCTAAAAAGGGTCTCAATCTATTTTTTTACCAAAGAGAAACCGATCCTCCCCTAAAATTGGCTGTGTTGGGAAAGAAGGTAAATCAAAGGAGCTGTGGATGAGATCTTCGATGACAACAACTACTACAGTGAATGGAGGTGAGAAGGAAGACGGAGATGACAGAAATTACGGATGTAGCATCACATTTTTTAGTTGCACGTGTTAGTTTCAAGAGGAGCAGGGAGGGAAAATAAATATATGATGTGTGCAGTGGCGGACCCAGAAAATTATAGCATGGGGGGCACAATTGGTGGGGATTCGGGGGCAGCGCCCCATAAAATATTTTTTAAGGAAAGTTTTAAATGCATTCAAAAACAAAAAAATATAAACAAGAAAAAAAAATATATCAAAAAAATATTTATGAAATCAAGTGAATACTGATGATATAATAAGAGAGACAACTATTTTACAAACCTGTTATTTAGAAAAGCAAGGCTAAGTACTGTTAGAAATAAATGCAGCTACATAAAAACAATGAAGGGTGGGTACTCAATAAGTTCAAGTACATATATTTTAATAAAAAAGTATATTACAATAAAAATAATTATAATGTCATCCTTCTAAGCCTTATTTTTTGGAATTCCATCATAATTGTCTTATTATCAATGCTATCAAATACATCTTTTTTCAATATAAGGCATTAAACAATCATTCAACCATTCACCCCTCATCCCATTACGAAGTATAGCCTTGATGTATTAAGGGTGAATACCTGTGGACAATCATTCAAACATATTTTTTATTTTAAAATCCCAAATAATTAAGGGGCACTTGCCCCCCAAACCTTGTACCTAGGTCCGCCCATGGATGTGTGTTAATCTTGCTAATGTTGGATCTAGTTTTTTTCGAGGTAGGAAAGAGTAAACGTGTGTGGACAATTGAAGAAGATAGTGCGCTTGTGGAATTGTTCGTTGAGATGAGAAAAGTAGGACATAACATGAGGAAATCAGCGTGGTTTACGGATCTAATGCATTTGGAGAGAAAGATGGAGGAGAGGTTGCCATGGTGGTAATATCCATAGTCGAATTAAGAGGGTAAAGGAAGATTGGATGATAGCTTGTGACATGTTAAATGGGGACAATGTGAATGGTTTTACTTGGGACAGTGTGAATTATTGTGTGATTGCAGACGAACATGTGTGGGATGCATACATGCAAGTAAGACATTGTTTTTGTTACAGAGAAGATCGATTAAAACAATTAAGATTTAATTTGTTGTTATGTTTTTTTGCATGTTGATCGGAGGGCGGCTAAGTTCAAGGGCAAACCTTTTCCACACTTCGGAAATCTTCTTCTTGGGGAGATTAAGAAGAGAGGATGATTATGAAGAAGATGATAGTTTTGAGGAAGTTGGGAGATGAATTGGCAAGATTGAAGCAAGTTTTTGTTTCAAGTCTGTGTTGGAAAAAAATAATGTGAAGTTCATATTGTTGTTGTTAACTTGCTAAAAATGTGATTGTATTGTATTTTGTTATAATTTCTTAAGAGAATATGGAAAAAAGTTGTAAAAGTGTCATATGCAATTGAATGAAACGAGCAATGTATTTTGTGTTAAATTCGAAACTTTGTTTTATGGTGATATTGATAGGAAATCAAAGTGAGGTTTATGTGTGGTTGAATTGGTGAATAATGAAGTGCTTTGCTTGTATGAATGACTGATTCAGCCAATTATATTAACATAGTTATAGGTTAAATGGATCAGAAGTTTGCGTAATCTGCAAATATAACCTGCAAATTCAAAATATAGACTAAAGGCCCAATAATTATTTTATTTTTGAAGTTAAAGAATGAAAGAAGAAAAAGGGAAGTATAGAGCCAGGATGTGCAATGTTTAGAAGAAAAATGTAACTTTCAAAGATTGTGAATGACAATCCACATTTATAACCCATACATACATACATAGACTGTTGAACTACTGAAAATAAGGAACAAGATAGATAACTGACATCAGCAGAAGATAATAACAGCAGTAAAGTTCATTACTTTAACTTCAAAAGGAATAGAAGTTCAAATTCGAACCAGAAAGCCCAATTCAAATTGAGACAGTAACATGTAACAGCTTGAGGAAGATTAATGCACATAGATGTAACAACAACAAACGGCGGGCTAAGTCATGTCCTTCCTCAATCATTACAAGTTAAAACAGAAAATATAAAGTAATGTATCCTTAATTCTTCTTCTTCCTCTTCACTGGGGACTTCTTGGGATGTAACCTATTTGAATAATTTAGTATCACTTTCCATTTTTGTCCTCTTTTGTTGCTCCCATCGGTTCTTTTTATAAGGAACAGTTACTAAAATCATACGATTAAAATATTAGTTAAAAGTAATAAATGTGTAAGATATACATTTTTTGTTCCAATTATACCATTGTTTACAAATAGAGTACATAAAATATAATAAGTGAAAATTTATTATACAGAAATAATGAGTAACATATATTTAACAAAGGTAAAAATAGAGAGACTAGTTTAAAATTTCAGACAAAAATGATTTATTCCTTACTATATTAAGAACCACCCTTATGAGGGAGATTATTCCTTATAAAAATTACCTGAGGAAGTATTGAGTAGTCTCACTCATTTGCTCATTCTCTCTTTCACGCTCACTCTTTCTTTCTATTCGTAAATAGGGGTGTTTGTGAAAAATAAATTGCATGCCTTGAGCATGTTTTAACCAACTTTTAGATTATATTTATGTCATTGGGTTATTTGTATATTATAAAAAATATACTTGAGGGAGTTATATAATTGAAGTGCTTTGGAGACTCAAAATTCGTAGACTTGATGTTATCCATATGCAAAGATTAAATGGAACTAATTACAATGAACTAATTTGCAGGCTGTAATAAAGTTCTTGAAAAGTCATTATTTGTGGTAGGAGAAATCGGAGGCAATGACTTTAATAAGCCTCTTGTTGCTCGAAGGAGTCTTGCTGAGATTACAAATTTCGTGCCTCGTGTTATTGACGCAAGCTCTTCAACAATAAGTGTAAGATTTCTGAAATGCTACCAAATGAAAATTTACTTGGACTTTATGATTTGAATTATTTACTTAATTTTATGAATATAAGATTTCTGAATCTTTTTCCCGGTAATAAACTATCAATATTATATATTAGTGTTTTTGATTCAGTTGCCTCGAGCTCTGATTGAGAGGAAATGTTTGTTTAATGTGTTCTAATTTTTGTTATAAGACACATCTAACCACTTCACCAGTACCAAAGAAATGAGGTTGAGTCATCATATTAACTGTATCTCAAAATGAAATTTAAGAGTATGAAGTATCACTACATTGGCTTCATGCTAAGTCTTCTTCAATACTAAATCATAATATGGATAATATTTAGAGAAAAATAGTTAATCAACGACCCATGCTCAAAAGCCATGTTAGATCTCTTACCCTAATCCATGATCAAGACTGTTTGGTGAATGAGCCGAAGTACTGGGTGGTTAACGTTGTTAGTAGCTGTTACATCATGGGACTCACTTTACATCAGAAAAGGTAGTCATGGACATTCAATAAGATGCACGTGAAACTGAAACTGAAAGTCTACGAGTTTAATAATATGGGCAGCGAAAAAATGTTATATTTTATCCCAGTGATACGGTTTTTGTATCACAGAATTTTTGTTGGTTGATTTTAATTGAAGTTGTGTTAATGGCAGGAGTTGCACATGTTAATTTTAAGAGGAGCAAGGAGGGAAAATAAATATATGATGTGTGTGAATCTTGCTAATGTTGGTTTTTTTTTTTGGAGGTAGGAAAGAGTAAACGTGTGGGGCAACTGAAGAAGAGAGTGCGCTTGTGAAATTGTTTGTTGAGATGAGAAAAGCAGGACAAAACATGAAGAAATCATCATGGTTTACAGATGATCTAATGCATTTGGAGAGAGATGGAGGAGAGGTTGCCATGGTGTGGGCTGAAGGAGAAGAGTAATATCCGTAGTCGAATTAGGAGGGTAAAGGAAGATTGGATGATAGTTTGTGACGTGTTAAATGGGGAAAATGTGAATGGTTTTACTTGTGACAGTGTCAATTATTGTGTGATTGTGTGGGATGCATACATGCAAGTAAGACATTGTTTTTGTTACAGAGAAGATTGTTTAAAAACAATTAAGATTTAATTTGTTGTTATGGCTGTTTTGCATGTTGATAGGAGGGTGGGTGGCTAAGTTCAAGGGCAAACCTTTTCCACACTTTGGAAATCTTCTTCTTGGGGAGATTAAGAAGAGAGGAAGATTATGAAGAAGATGATAGTTTTGAGGAAGTTGGGGGATGAATTGGCTAGATTGAAGCAATTTTTTGTTTCAAGTCTGTGTTGGAAAAAAATAATGTGAAGTTCATATTGTTGTTGTTAACTTGCGAAAAATGTGATTGTATTGTATTTAGTTATAATTTCTTATAAGGATATGGAAAAAAGTTGTAAAAGTGTCATGCAATTGAATCAAAGGAGCAATGAAAAGTGAAGATTTTGTGTTAAATTCGAAACTTTGTTGAGGTTTATGTGTGGTTGAATTGGTGAATAATGAAGTGCTTCGCTTGTATGAATGACTGATTAAGCCAACTATATGGACATAGATATAGATTAAGTGGATGAGAAGTTTGCATAATCTGCAAATATAACCTGCAAAATCAAAATATAAACTAAAGGCACAATAATTATTTTATTATTGAAGTTAAAGAATGAAAGAGGAAAAAGGGAAACATAGAGCCAGGATGTGCAATGTCTAGAAGAAAAATGTATCTTTCAAAGATTGTGAATGATAATCCACCTTTACAACCCACACATACTTATACAGACTGTTGAACAACTGAATATAAGGAACAATCTAAGATAGATAACTGATATCAGCAGAAGATAATAACAGCAGTAAAGTTCATTACTTTAACTTCAAAAGGAATAGAAGTTCAAATTCGAACCAAAAAGCCCAATTCAAATTGAGACAATAACATGTAACAACTTGAGGAAGATTATAAGTTAAAACAGTATAATACTTCCTCAATCATTACAAGTTAAAACAGAAAATATAATGTATCCCTAATTCTTCTTCTTCCTCTTCAGTGGTGACCTCTTGAGATGTACCCTATTTAAATATTTCAGTATCACTTTCCATTTTTTTCCTCTGTAATTACTCTCATCGGTTCTTTTTATAAGGAACAACTACTAAAATCGTACGATTCAAAATATTAGTTAAAAGTAATAAATGTGTAAGATGTGCATTTTTCTTTCCAATTATACCACTTTTTATAAATAGAGTACATAAAAGATAATAAGTGAAAATTTATTATACAAAAATAATGAGTAACATACATTTAATAGGGGTAAAAATAGAAAGACTAGTTTAAAATTTCATAAAAAATTTATTCCTTACTATATTAAGAACCACCCTTATGAGGGAGATTATTCCTTATAAAAATAACCTGAGGAAGTATTGAATAGTCTCACTCATTTGCTTATTCTCTCTTTCACGCTCACTCTTTCTTTCTATTCGTAAGTGTTTGTGAAAAATAAATTGCATGCCTTGAACATATTTTAACCAACTTTTAGATTATATTTATGTAATTGGATTATTTGTATATTATAAAAAAATACTGGAGGGGAGTACAATAATTGTAGTGGTTTGCAGACTCAAAATTTCGTAGACTTGATGTTATCCATATGCAAAGATTAATTGGAACTGATTACAGTGAACTAATTTGCAGGCTGTAATAAAGTTCTTGAAAAGTCATTCTTTGTGGTAGGAAAAATCGGAGGCAATGACTTTAACAAGCCTCTTGTTGCTCGAAGGAGTTTTGCAGAGATTACAAATTTCGTGCCTCATGTTATTGACGCAATCTCTTCAACAATAAGTTCAACATAGATTCAAGTTGCGTCTGGCTCTGATTGAGAGGAAATATTATATTAACTTTATCTCCGAATGAAATTTAAGAGTATGAAGAATCACTACATTGGCTTCATGCTAAGTCTTCTTCTATACTAAATCATAATATGGATAAATTTTGAGAAACATAGTTAATTAATGACCCATACTTCTCGGGTCATGTCGGTGGATATTGAGTTGAGACTTGAGACGATAAATTGGATTTTGATGTGATTCCAAATTAATCTCAAAAAATCACAATACAAAAATAAATTAAAAATAATCAAATTGATAAATATGGGAAAATGGATCGTAAATATAAAACAATTGAAAATTAAATATAAAGAGAGATAAAAATATTTTTCTTTAATCTTACGTGTAAAAATTTATAAGAGATTTCATTCCATATAAATAAAATAAAAAATTAGAGTGCCGGCCTCTATATTGTAGACTATATATATAATGTATATATATGTATATATGTATATACATATACATATATATCTATATATATACATATATATGTATATATATATATATATATACATATATATGTATATACATATATATATATGTATATATGTATATATATACATATATATGTATATATGTATATACATACATATATATGTATATACATATATATGTATATACATATATATATATGTATATATGTATATATGTATATACATATATATATATGTATATATGTATATACATATATATATGTATATATATAGATATATATATATATATATATATATATATATATATATATGTGTGTGTGTGTGTGTGTATGTATATGTATATATAAACTTGTTGACTCTCAGTTTCAGTTTCATCATTTCATCTTATTGAATGTCCATAACTTTTTTTTTGATGTAAAGTGGGTGCCATGATGTAACAGCTAATAGCAACGTTAAGCACCCAGTACTCCGGCTTATTCACCAAACGGTCGTATCATGGAGAAGGGTAAGAGATCTAACAACGCATCCTTCTCGTTTCTCACCTTGTATATATATCCCCCCCTCTCTTTTCTCCTCCACAGTTATTGAGGTGAATAACTCAAATTCATTATTATTCCTTATGGCACCTTTTGAGTCATCTTCTTCATCACTTAGCTCCCTGAGAAGCAAGGTAACCCTAGCACTACTACATGTAGCTTCCTTAATATCACTCTTTACCAGCACTACAGGATGCCACTTTATATCCATCTTCAGCTTTGGTGACTCACTTGCCGATACTGGAAATTTGCACTTCACCTCGCAACCACCACCGTTCCACTATTGCCACCTCCCTCCATTTGGTCAATCGTACTTCGGTCGCCCCACCGGAAGGTGCTCCGATGGCCGTCTTATCATTGATTTCATTGGTAATGTACTACTCTTATATTTCAGGCACGGCAACTTGCCCGTTTTGTTCCATTTCCTTTTATACTATAAAGCTGATCACCAGGTCAACTTAATTTGACGCGCCGCCATCGTTATAGTGCTAACAATACTATATTAATTCTTTTCTAGTAGTATAAAGAATTGCGCTGTCTTAAATAGGGGTGGAAAAAAACCCAGTAGTCCAGTTTGGTCCAACTTAAGCTAGTCCGATTCGATATGTCCAGTTCAAATAAGCAACATAATGAAATTGGACTAGACTAACTGGTCATGCTAAACCGGGTTCTAGACCAGGAGACCAGACCACGGGACGGGTCCAGTCTAGTCTAAGTAAATTTTTATAAAAATACTTTTATAATTTAGACATTACTTTTTATTTTTTATTTAATTTAGTTGGCTTTTTTTTAAGGATTTACAATTAAGATTTATTTTTTTATGATGATTTTTATATGATTATATGTATTTTTATTATCTTAATTTTATTTATCATTTTTAAATCTTTTTTTGCAATATATCTTTTTATTGTTGTTGACTATGGTTGGATAATCTTATAGATTTATGATGTCTTAATTTTATGTGACATGTTTCATATAATTATAGGTACTTTTATGGTCCTAATTGTGTTTAATATGTTCAAATTTTTCCTTCCAAAGACCAAAAAAAAAAAAAAGTTAAAAAATTAAATTTAGATCCTAGACCAGTCCAAGAAGTCCACCTGACTCAGTTTGGTCCAGCCCAGCCTCGGGTTGGTGCGAGATTAGACTAAACCTTGATTGCTTTGTACAACCCAAGGTCCTCTCCAGACCAAACCTTGTGTAGATGTCAAATCCGGTCCAATCCATGCTCATCCCTAGTCTTAAACTTCAATTTATACCAATAATGTATTATTAATCTTAACCTAATAATTACAAGTAAAAGGAAATCTCTCAATTTATTAATACGATTGATGTTGTCCATTTTTTAATGAAATTTTATAATATAATGCGATTGGTCCCTCAAAATTATTTATTGTGTAAAAAAAAATCAAGTTATTTTAAGTTTTGACTCATATATAAATGTATTTTTTTTTTTTTTGTATTTATTACATTAAAAAAATGTTCTTGTTAATTATCAGTGTGTTGGACGCAGCTAATAATTTTTTCAAAAATATCTACCATTCAATATTACTTTTTTTAGGCAATTAGATCACTAGAGAACAAGTTGAACTTAAATGATTTGCGATGACTGTTCTCTGTTATTGAATTGTTGTTGGGCTGTGTATAGCTGAGTATCTAGGGTTTGAACCATTGAAACCGTATCTGGGAATCAACAACGGAGAAGTCAAAAATTGGAAGATAGAAGAAGAAGGGGTTAATATTGCAGTTGCAGGAGCAACCGTATTGAATCAAGATTTCTTTGAAGAAAATGGATGTAATACCCTAAAAATCTCACTTATGATAGGTGTCATATTTTAGTAAATAATACCTATTGAGAATAGGTGAATATGTGGTCTCAAATTTATATATGGTATTTCTAGGCAATTTTCCCTAGAAAATTAGAAGGAATAAAGTGCTAAAAATCCTTAAATACATTTATGGGTCATAAAATACCCTGAGAATATTATAATATATCTTAAGAGGCAATTAAATATTTATTAAAAATAGGAAAGTATGTTGTCTCTAATTTAGGTAATTTATGGGATTATTTTCCTTGTAAATAAAAGAGGAAAAATCCAATATTAATTTCGGGAACATAAGTTGCCCCATGATTTTTAAAATAATACATAGAGCATAAATTACCAATGTAAATAAAATAGTTGTGAGAAAATAATTAATCTTAATTAAGAAAATTATCAACAATTAGTAGGTGATTAAATAAATAATTTATTAAGCATGAATAAAGGAAATGTTTGAAGTTAATTGTGTGCAAACCCTAATTAAAGATTAGTGACTAGTGAAGGGTCAAGATTAGTAAAAAGGTGATTGCTAATTAATTAGACATGATTAAGTAATATATAAGTTGAATTACATAAAATCCCTAAAGCCTGATTAACCAACAAAGGATGGGATTAAGACACTAATCAAACTTATTGATTAACTTTGACAAGTCAACATTAATCAAGAGCTAGGATTGAATCTAATAAAGTGAATCTAATGGTTCTAATTAATTAAAGCCTAAATCCTTGACAAATTGAATCAACCAATGGGAACACATGATCAAAGGATATTTGTGCAAGTGGGAAGCATATTCCTTGGTCAAAAATCCTCCATGAATTTCGAAATAGTAGAAGAAAAAGAAAAGAAATATGTGTGTGTGTGAAAAGGGTTTGAGCAAGTGAAGAAAAAATGAAAAAGTAGAAAGATGTGTTGTGAAAAAGCAAATAGGATAAATGAGAACCGATAGAAAATAAATCATATCTTGAAATCTGTGAACTAAGTATTAAACATCAGGACTTATTATGAACAAGTGAAATTTTATCCGGAAGTTGGTATTACCCGAAGTCATTTCCGTAACCGACGGGGTTTATCCTAAAATGACTAATAGGCTGCAAATACCCTTAGTGGGACCATAATCATTGTTAATCCAAATATTTCTCAAGTGATATCATAGACCTCCAAAGTTACCTCAAGAAGTATTTGAGAATATTAAGAATATCCGATTAGAAACACTGAGCAGGGAAGTTTATCGGTGGAAATCCATAAAGGAGATATGTGACATCATTTGGATGATGTCATTTTTGAGCAAAAAGAGGGGGGGGGGGAGGTCGGCATGAAGGGATCAAGGGAGGAGAATGAAGGTTGAGCAAAACCCTAGATCTTGTGGCTTAGAATGGAAAAGAGAAAGTTCAAGGTATTTACCGAATTGCCATAGCAAAACTCTATAAATAGCACCTCATTCCTCTTGAAAATTCACACCAAATCTCAAGAAGCATTTCGAAATAGAGAGAGGTTAGAGAGAAGGAGGAGCTCTGGAGAAGGAGTAGCAAAGCTCTGGGTAAATTCTTCGGTCCCTAGTTTAGGTTCTAGTCTTTTGTTTAGTAGTTCTTAGTATAAATGTTAGTTTGATCTTTAATCTTCCGAGTATAATTTTGATATCATGTTTTAGGGTTAAATATGGTATTTTTTTCGAAAATATGATGGAGATAGAGATATGACAAAATTTTGGAAGATTAGAGTCAAAGTATCGAAGCTCTGGCGAAATTTCGTCGGTTAGCAAAGTCAGGGGTAGAATGGTCATTTATGACTAAAATATCTGTTAGGATATTGTATCATTAATAAATATGATATTGTATCATTAATAAATATCTGTTCAGACGTACCGTATTTCGTCAACGCAGGTACGTACGTTTGCGTACTACACTACAAGAAAAGTCATGTTTTGCGGCGGAACTTTTCCGTCGCAAAACATGCATTTTCCGTCGCAAAA
Organism: Acacia pycnantha; assembly: GCA_025563575.1. Classification (NCBI taxonomy): domain Eukaryota; kingdom Viridiplantae; phylum Streptophyta; class Magnoliopsida; order Fabales; family Fabaceae; genus Acacia; species Acacia pycnantha. The sequence continues at coordinate 1,958,339 of JAMWYP010000095.1, read as the reverse complement.
ATAGTTTGCGGCAGAATTTGCGACGGAAAACAGTCCGTCGCAAAAATTCTCCTCGCAAACCATTTTTGCGACCGAAAAAATCATTTTTCCGTCGCAAAAATGAATTTTGCGACAGCAAAACATATCCCTCGCAAAAATCCCAAATTTTGCGAGGGAAAGTATGTTCCCTCGCAAAATCCAAATTTTTGCAAGGGACAAATTTGTCCCTCGCAAAATTTTGGATTTTTGCGAGGGACAACCTTCCTCGCAAAGTTCTGATTTTTGCGAGGGAACATTTGTCCCTCGCAAAATTTGGGATTTTGCGAGGGACAACCTTTCCCTCGCAAAAATCCTGAAGTTTGTGAGGGACAAATGTTCCCTCGCAAAAATCAGGAATTTTGCAAGGGAAAGGTTGTCCCTCGCAAAAATCCAATTTATTTAAAAAAAATAAATAAATAAGCAGAAAAAAATATAAAAAATTAGAAAATAAATAGACTTGTATATCATAAAAAGTAACAGTAATAAGAGTTTACAAATCAAAAACAAAATATTACAAATTATAATGTTGTGGCCAAAATGAAAAAAAAATAAAAAAATATAAACAGTGCTGGATGCATCCTTCTCTTCTTGCTCCTTCACCTTCTCTTCTTGCTCCTTCACCTTCTCTTCTAACATCTTTATGACAAGCAGAAGTAATACTAAGGATACCCATGAGTTATACAACAGCAAGGTCATATGCAAAGAAACCAACCGGCATTGGCAGGAACAGTCCAGGGAGTTGTGGTCCATACGGCCAAGTACAAATTTGGAAATTCTTGCAGTAGGCCACCTACTGCTGGAGAAGCATTCACTAATCTGAATATGGCATATATACTTCTTGAAACATGACCTTCCGGATACTACATATAAATAAAAAAAGCAGCAATGGAAATACTCTTAGCTCCGCCATCTCAAACTTTTGAAGAAAAAAGTACTCATCACATATAAAGACATAGAAAGTAGAAACTCAAACACACATGTTTTACACGATAAGAGATCAGCAAATCCAATGCTGTTCAACATGACACCATGGCCTTTATGATCTATAAAAAAATATTAAAAATAATACAAAAGCATAGAAGGTTAATTTACCTCCAACTCAGCCTCAGCAAGTGCTGTCCTTGATGAGGGGCTCCAGTGAACAGGTTTTCTGCCTCTGTAGATATGGCCTTTCAAAGCCATCTGACCAAATACTTCGATCTAGCATATGTAAGATATGAATTATGAAATCAAGCACCCAAGAAAAATTTCAAATCTAAAGTTCAATAGTCTGAAGATATGGCTATCTGCAGTGATGATTAGCAGCCTTGGCTCTCAACTTCAATGGTGTGAGGTTATTTCTAGCCTCCTTATCCAGCGACTGCAAAACTGTAATAACTCAAAACAATCATACTATTCTTGAACACAGCATAGCAAACATGGCAGTAATAAGGGGAAAAACAAAACTTGCCTTTTAATTCAATAGGTAGGCCATGACAATCCCATCCAGGCACAAAATGAACTTTATAGTTCTGGAGAATCTGAAAATAAAAAGGAAATATAAATCTTAAAAGAGGATTAGTGCTCACATGCACATGTAAGTGACACATATTGTTAAAGCATTCATGTATTTGACGGACTTTAAAATATATATGATTCGGAATAAGTATGAAAATAAGCAGGAAGTCTAACTATAGAAGACGGGGAAAAATACCTTGTAACGATTTATAATATCCTTCAAAATTTTGTTTAACGCATGGCCAATATGAAGGTTGCCATTGGCATATGGAGGACCGTCATGAAGAATGAAACTCTCCTGAACATGTTGTTTGAAGTAAGTTAAGATAGTTGTATAAATATAACTGTAGCTAAGGGGAACTCCACAACCTACCCCATTATTTTTGTCAACGACTCTTTTAAATACTTCATTATCCTCCCATATTTTCTGAATTTCAGGCTCCCTTGTTGAAGAATTTGCCCTCATACCGAATGCTGTCTTTGGAAGATCAACAGTGTGCTTGTATTTACCATCTTCTTGCTTAGTCCCTGAAATTAACACAAGTATTGTAACTAAGCATAGAACCACATGCTTTAGTTCTTTAGCTAACATGGCAGGCATCCAATCATCCATAAACCCAATAAAATAAATTAAAAAAGAATGGATAACACAAATAGTACTATGAAATTCAGAAATAGCAAACAGGCTACCTTCAGCAGCTTTCTTTCCTGCCATAACAGGTCCTCGAGCTCTTCGCTTTGAAGAACAGAGCGGGTCTGCTGAATGAGTACAGTAATTTGACATGTTTAGGACAGATGTTACTTTAACTGATGAGGTCCCATTTGAATTCAATAGGCCAATAGAATTAGTTTTCCTGGAGATTGCATAGGATGTTTGCGAGAAAACCTAAGCATGCATTAAACAGAAAATCAATCATGATTACAATAGTACTATTTTCTTTTCAGTTAGGATGATAAGAAGCAAGAAACAGCGCTAAATCCCATAAAGCCAAACCATCAGATGTAAAGACAAAGTGTAATAACAAATTTTGAAAGCCATGTGAGCCCAGAAATCCAAGATATTTGGTTTTACAGTAAAAAATATAAGTGGTACCTATTGTACATAGCTATCAGAACAGAAGAAGATGAAGGACAGAAAATGCAGAGTATAAAGTCATTAAACAGATGCAAAAAAAGACAACAGCTGATAAATATACATATCAGGATGCAAAAAAATATACCAACTCATCAAAGACAACAAACTCGTATGCATACAAACTTCCAAGTTCCAACTGATCGATCTAGCAATCGAAAATGACAAGAGAAGAGGAAAATGAACTTACCTTGCAGGGACGAAGACAGCAGAAGGAGGAGACAGGGGAACGGAGGAGGCCGACGGTGGTGGTGGATTGGGGCTTTGGAATCGGGGATGGTGAAGGGAGAAGGGGACGATGGTGGTGCGGTGATTTTGAACAGGGGAAGAGAAAGGACGATTGGGGAGGAGGCTCGGTGGTGAAGAAGGTCGACGGAGGAAGGGTCTGAGCGACGGCGGTGGAAGCAAGCTGGTATGATGGAGGAGCTGCACAGGGAGGGCGACGGTGAGGAACCGAGGCACGGTGACGATGAAGGAGGAAAAAAGCTCGTTCTCTCACTCGACTCCGCGGCGCTATTGACAAGGAAACACGGATGGAATGGGAAAGAAGAAGGGGTTATTGATAAGATTAGGGTTTGAGGAGGGAATCAAAATAACTCATTTTTTGCGAGGAAAACCTTTTTCTCTAGCAAAATAACTAATTTTTGCGAGGGACCAATAGTTCCATCGCAAAAATAACTCATTTTTGCGAGGGAACAACCGTTCCCTCGCAAAATTCACTCATTTTGCGAGGGAACATCAATTCCCTCGCAAACATGAGTGATTTTTGTGAGAGAACTATTTTTCCCTCGCAAAAATTAGTGATTTTGCGAGGGAATAAATCACTAATTTTTGCGAGGGAAAATTGTTCCCTCGCAAAAGTCACTCATTTTTGCGGGTGATTTTGCGAGGGGACATCAGTTCCCTCACAAAAATGAGTAACTTTTGCGAGGGAACTATTTTGCCCTCACAAAAGTTAGTGATTTTGCGAGGGAAAAATTTTTCCCTCGCAAAAATTAGTATTTTTACTTTTGTTTTTTTGGCCAATTTTGCGAGGGAAATAAAATTCCCCTCGCAAAAATACCCATTTTGCGAGGGAAAAATAATTCCCTCGCAAATAACCCAAATTTGCGAGGGAATTTTTTTCCCTCGCAAAGTCCGCCGCAAATTTGCACTTTTCTAGTAGTGCTAGTAACACTAACTCTGATGTTTATTATATGCGTATCTGTGTTATGTGTATTGTATGCGTATAGGTGGTATGTTTATTGAATGCATATAAGTGTTAGAAGATAACTATCTGCATGCTAGGGGCGATACATCTGCATGCTAGGGGCAATACATCTGCACGCTAGGGGCGATACATCTGCATTGGTTGTGTGCTCATATACTGTTAATGTTGTGAATATTTGTAATCCATATATTGTATATATAAGCATGAGGTTAACCGTTACCTGAGGTCTAGTGCGCGTTGGACCTCAGCTCTTAACATAGCTTCAGGGTCAGGAGGACCAAGGACCGATGATAAAGGCAAGCAACACGATTAGAGACCCAGCTGGAGACTTTCTTTTGTTTTGTATTTACTTTTTTGTTCGACACTCAGATTAATGTACCGCTACTCTGATTAGTCAAACACACCACAGTTGATATTTTAAATATATATATCAGTTACTCACTTGCTCCGATGCTCTACTTTGATGAAAAAATTTTATTCCGCTTTTAGAAAATGAGATGTTACACTTTTAGTATCAGAGCAGTTGTCATGGCATAGATCTGACTAAGTTATTCCAAACCTTTTGGTCCCGAAGGCAGGGCTAGTCTATGTGGGTAAGTCAATCAGTCGCCGTGAACTCGGTGAGACTCCCATGATAGACACCTACCTGGCCAATAGGTTTGAGTAACGGAGTTAGGCTCTACACCTTTTTAAAGATCATGTTTTGAAAATGAGTACTGATATAACCCTAGGTCAGTGTACCACCTTACTTCGGTATACCAGTCTGAACCGGTATACCATCCTGAACCGGTGTACCACCCTCTGTTGGTGCATCACTCTAACCCAGAGCCGGTGTATCCATCATCTATACTTATATCAATATCAGTCCTTGATAACCCTGATAATCCTGATAATCTTGATAACCCTGATAACCCTGATAATTCACTCCAATCATTGGTAGGCGACAACTTCGACTACACAGAGATCAGAGATATTGATATCAACTCCGACGCAGACTTTGATAATTATGATAATTATGATAATCTCCAGTTTGTACTGGACGGTGATTCTATCTTAGCACAGAGCTTATATGTGGAGCTGGGTCACTCTGGACGAAACTCGGTGACCAACAAAGATAAATATATGCGCTGTTTGACTCATGTTGAGAAATTCTATCAGAGGAACTCCCGTTACGTATTTCCGTACCCGTTTTTGGGTGAAAGAACCAACGAAATTCTGATTTAAGGGAAATGTTGCGGGTATCTGTAGTGTAAATACTTGTGTGATAGACTAATCGTTGTCTTCCTAATATACATCTAATGTTTTCCTTAACGAAGGAAAAAGAACGAGTCATGGCAAACTTACAAGGAGCCGGGGCTCCCAGAGGCCGAGGCAGAGGCCAGGGTAGGGGCCGAGGTAGAGGACGAGGTAGACAACCTCGAGTGAGACCAATACCAGGACCTGAACAAAATGAAATACCAGATCAACTGGAGCAGAATGAGTTGCAGGAAATGAGGAGGACGCTGCAAGAACAGAGGGCTCTTATCGATAAACTCCTTGAAGAAAGGCGGGAAAGACAAGATCAAGAAGCTGAGGATGAACAAAATGCTGAGGAAGAAGAAGAAGACGAGCAAAGTAACGAACACGCTGATGAAGCCGAGGAGTCTGATAGATCTCAGTCACCTCCTCGACGAGAGAGAGTAGTAGAGACCACACAATACTGGGTCACTCAATTTTGCAAACTCAAGCCACCCGCTTTCCGTGGTAAGAACGAGTTAGCTGAAGATTGACTGATGAGTCTGTACAAAATATTTAACGTCATGGAATGCCCGGAAAACCGGAAAGCTCAACTTGCAAATTATAAGCTCGAAGGAGATGGTGATAGATGGTGGAGGAGCGTTGCTGCGACATTGCGGACCCGTTATTGCCCTATCACTTAGGAGAAATTCCTGGAAAAGTTCAATGAACAATATTTCCCTCCCTCGACTCAAGTGATCAAGGAGTCAGAGTTTCTCCATATCCAACAAGGTCACGAGGAGTCATTTGATGACCACTTTGCCCGATTCACCAACCTGTCACGATATTCGTCATATTTGAAGCGTGACAATGACGAAAGTTGGAAGGCAAATAGGTTGATTTAAGTGCTAAGGTACGAGATAAGGGAGAAGCTTGTATCTCAGCACTTTCCTGAAATGACTAAAGCAGTGGAAGCTTGTAGGCTGATTGAGCGTAACCAAAAGGAGCTGTGTAAATCCCGGAATTTCAACACTAGCAGTGCAGGTCGTGACAAGGTCAGCCGTGGAAATTCCTCGCGGAAGAGAGAGGCACCATGGAATAACTCCCAAAGTGAAAGCAAGATGCCTTTCCAGTCTAGGCAGCAGAACAACCCATGAATGCTGGAATCCCAACCATGTCCAAATTGTGGGAAGTACCATCCTGGTGAATGTATTAGGAGACGGGTTTGCTACAAATGTTGGAAGCCAGGACACATTATCCGGGACTGTCTTGAGAGAACTGTGGAATTAAGGCCACAGAACCCAGGCCGAGTGTATGCACTAACCAGTGCAGAGGATAGAGAACTCCTGGAGATGGTCCAAGGTACTATCTATGGAATCTTCTCCAGGCATTGTATGGTTTAGGTGTTAGCCATTCGTTTAAATCATATGATTATGCGAATCACCTAGGGATGCATGTCTATAGATTTCCCTATGAATTGATAATAGCTACCTTACTTGATGTGAAAACTTTAGTTTCTAATGCATGTTTCTTAGTTATTACAACCAGACCATGATCGTATCATTGAGTATGAGGTATTTTGTGTTGCCGTGGTGTATAGGCGCCACAAAAACACTAAATATCAAAGTACGACATGACAAGATCTTTGTAGTCGAGCTGAAGCAAATTCTCGATCACCGAGAGAAACGGCTTAAAAATGTTCTGATAGAGTAAAGATCGAGAGCGTATGGTCCGGAGTTTAGTAAATACAAAGTCTAATTAGAGTAGAGAAAATTTCGAGGGCGAAATTTTGTTTAACGGGGGGAGAAATGTAATACCCTAAAAATCTCACTTATGATAGGTGTCATATTTTAGTAAATAATACCTATTGAGAATAGGTGAATATGTGGTCTCAAATTTATATATGGTATTTCTAGGCAATTTTCCCTAGAAAATTAGAAGGAATAAAGTGCTAAAAATCCTTAAATACATTTATGGGTCATAAAATACCCTGAGAATATTATAATATATCTTAAGAGGCAATTAAATATTTATTAAAAATGGGAAAGTATGTTGTCTCTAATTTAGGTCATTTATGGGATTATTTTCCTTGTAAATAAAAGAGGCAAAATCCAATATTAATTTGGGGAACATAAGTTGCCCCATGATTTTTAAAATAATACATAGAGCATAAATTACCAATGTAAATAAAATAGTTGTGAGAAAATAATTAATCTTAATTAAGAAAATTATCAACAATTAGTAGGTGATTAAATAAATAATTTATTAAGCATGAAAAAAGGAAATGTTTGAAGTTAATTGTGTGCAAACCCTAATTAAAGATTAGTGACCAGTGAAGGGTCAAGATTAGTAAAAAGCACATTGCTAATTAATTAGACATGATTAAGTAATATATAAGATGAATTACATAAAATCCCTAAAGCCTGATTAACCAACAAAGGATGGGATTAAGACACTAATCAAACTTATTGATTAACTTTGACAAGTCAACATTAATCAAGAGTTAGGATTGAATCTAATAAAGTGAATCTAATGGTTCTAATTAATTAAAGCCTAAATCCTTGCCAAATTGAATCAACCAATGGGAACACATGATCAAAGGATATTTGTGCAAGTGGGAAGCATATTCCTTGGTCAAAAATCCTCCATGAATTTCGAAATAGTAGAAGAAAAAGAAGAGAAATATTTGTGTGTGAAAAGGGTTTGAGCAAGTGAAGAAGAAATGAAAAAGTAGAAAGATGTTTTGTGAAAAAGCAAATAGGATAAATGAGAACCAATAGAAAATAAATCATATCTTGAAATCTGTGAACTAAGTATTAAACATCAGGACTTATTATGAACAAGTGAAATTTTATCCGGAAGTTGGTATTACGCGAAGTCATTTCCGTAACCGACGGGGTTTATCCTAAAATGACTAATAGGCTGCAAATACCCTTAGTGGGACCATAATCATTGTTAATCCAAATATTTCTCAAGTGATATCATAGACCTCTAAAGTTACCTCAAGAAGTATTTGAGAATATTAAGAATATCTGATTAGAAACACTGAGCAGGGAAGTTTATCGGTGGAAATCCATAAAGGAGATATGTGACATCATTTGGATGATGTCATTTTTGAGCAAAAGGGGGGGGGGGAGGTCGGCATGAAGGGATCAAGGGAGGAGAATGAAGGTTGAGCAAAACCCTAGATCTTGTGGCTTAGAATGGAAAAGAGAAAGTTCAAGGTATTTACCGAATTGCCATAGCAAAACTCTATAAATAGCACCTCATTCCTCTTGAAAATTCACACCAAACCTCAAGAAGAATTTCAAAATAGAGAGAGGTTAGAGAGAAGGAGGAGCTCTGGAGAAGGAGTAGCAAAGCTCTGGGTAAATTCTTCAGTCCCTAGTTTAGGTTCTAGTCTTTTGTTTAGTAGTTCTTAGTATAAATGTTAGTTTGATCTTTAATCTTCCAAGTATAATTTTGATATCATGTTTTAGGGTTAAATATGGTATTTATTTCGAAAATATGATGGAGATAGAGATATGGCAAAATTTTGGAAGATTAGAGTCAAAGTAGCGAAGCTCTGGTGAAATTTCGTCGGTTAGCAAAGTCAGGGGTAGAATGGTCATTTATGACTAAAATATCTGTTAGGATATTGTATCATTAATAAATATGATATTATCCTTATAGGATATTTGTGATCACGTACCGACCGTCAAACGTACCGTATTTCGTCAACGCAGGTACGTTCGTTTGCGTACTAGTAACACTAACTCTGATGTTTATTATATGCGTATGTGTGTTATGTGTATTGTATGCGTATAGGTGGTATGTTTATTGAATGCATATAAGTGTTAGAAGATAACTATGTGCATGCTAGGGGCGATACATCTGCACGCTAGGGGCGATACATCTGCATTGGTTGTGTGCTCATATACTGTTAATGTTGTGAATATCTGTAATCCATATATTGTATATATAAGCATGATGTTAACCGTTACTTGAGGTCCAGTGCGCGTTGGACCTCAGCTCTTAACATAGCTTCAAGGTCAGGAGGACCAAGGACCGAGGATAAAGGCAAGCAACACGATTAGAGACCCGGCTGGAGACTTTCTTTTGTTTTGTATTTACTTTTTTGTTAGACACTCGGATTAATGTGCCGCTACTGTGATTAGTCAGACACACCACATTTGATATTTTAAATATATATATCAGTTACTCACTTGCTCCGATGCTCTACTCTGATGAAAATTTTTTTTTCCAGTTTTGGAAAATGGGATGTTACAAGGGAATTGCTAGTTTTCTTACGAATAATTCTCTCAGCATTCAATTGCGTTGGTTCAAGGAGTTATTACCTACTCTCTGCAATTCTTCTTCAAGTGAGTTGCATAATTATTTGGCTAATGCAATGTTTGGTCTCTATAATTTAAAACCATAAGTTCCAGACTCTCAAGGGGTAAAATGGTATAGGTCCTTATTAAACTATAGGGACTACCGTTATAGAAGGAAAGGAACTTGAGAGACTAAAACCTATCGTTTGAAACTATATATAAGAGAATTTTTATAGGGATGTAACTTGTTCGAATTTTTTGTATCTTTTTGTCCTCTTTAATTACTCCCAACGGTTCTTTTTACAAGGAACAACTACTAAAATTAAACGGTTCAAAATATTAGTTAAAAGCATTAAATGTGTCAGAAATGTATTTTTCTTTCCAATTATACCCTGTTTATAAAGAGAGTACTTAAGAGATAATAAGTGAAAATTTATTGTACAAAAATAATGAGTAACATATATTTAATAAGGGTAAAAATAAAAATACTTGTTTAAAATTTCAGACAAAAATGATTTATTCCTTACTATATTAAGAACCACGTCTATGAGAGAGATTGGTCCTTATAAAAATGACCTGAGGGAGTATTGAATAGTCTCACTCATTTTCTCATTCTCTCTTTCAAGCTCGCTCTTTCTCTCTCTCATACACCACACAGAAGCTACCAAGTCAAGACAATGCAATAATGCAACAAGTGCTATGCAAGCTACCTAAATGCAAAAATCCTAAACTATATGCAAAGAAAAATAAAAAAATAAAAAATGCAAAACTAACAAGCTTCACACGAGAAACCCCTTGTCAAAAGTGAATTTGACAATTAGATTACCTAGGGAGCCAATTACTTAGCTCCCCGGCAACGGCGCCATTGATGAGGGCCTTTTTGTCTTTAGCCTTGGGGTCCACAATAAAAAATAACCAAGGATTGCGTATAGGCAAACCTAGGATCGTTCTCTCTCTCGAGGAGCCTTTTATTGAATCCTAAGTAATCTAAATGACATGCAAATGCAATTAAAACAAGGGGAAATTAGGTTTTGGATTTTTCAATTGATAAACTAAAATAAGAATGTAATTAAATTAAAGGGAGAATTACATTCAGGTCCCAAGGAAGGAAAAAAATTACAAAAAAGTCCCTTGAAATCACAAAATTACCCAGAAGTCCCAAGGAAATTTTTGTTGTAAATACATACATTTCCTGTTATAAATACATACATTTTCTGTTGTAAATGGTTTGGGACTTTTTTAATATTATTTGTACAGAATTTTTTAAATGTTGTTGTAAATACATATTTTTTCTGTTGTAAATACATACTTTTTCCGTTGTAAATGGTCGGTGTTTAAATGTTGTTGTAAATATATAATTTTCCTGTTGTAAATGGTTTGAGACTTTTTTGATATTATTTGTACGGAATGAAAATTACTTTTCGTGTTGTTGTAAATATATAATTTTCCTGTTGTAAATATATACTTTTCCTGTTGTAAATACATACAAATATTTACAACACGAAATGTATGTATTTACAACAAAAATTCTATTGGGACTTTTTTGTAATTTTATGATTTCAAGGGACTTTTTTGTAATTTTTTTTTCCTTCCTTGGGACCTGAGTGTAATTCTCCCTAAATTAAATGCTAAACTATATTTTTGGTATTTTCTTTATAAAATGGAATGGAGAATGAAATGGATGTAGTGAAAATACGAATGATGAACATTCTTGGTAATGAAGAAATGACTATCCTCGCTCATTAAAGATTATGGGAATTAAAATTCATCAAGTCTGAAGGAAAACCTCAAGATAACACTTGATTCCAATATTCTCAATTAATAGTAGCTCCTACAAACATAGCTAACTACTACCTCTTGAGAAATTGTTAAAAACCACTTGATGTGCAATTAAAATTAGAATAATGCAACATGAGTCTTCTTTGAAATTAACAGTCCCTCAAAGGTCACAAATCAACCACATTAACTAGACAATAACACGCTAATTAATATAATCTCAATGCAACCATAATAAATTAAATCAAATATCATCTTCACATCACAATATCCAATCTCAACTACAATTACCAAACTAATAGAGACAATTAACATTAATCTCAGTTCCAGAATTTATACACAATAATCTCTAAAACTAGGCAACCTAAATATATAAATCTAGACTAATAGAATGATAGAATAACTCCCTATGAAGTCCATGAGCTCAAGCACACATCTACACCACCAAGAACCAAAGAATCAACCACTGCCAACCATCAAAATAGCTCCTCCAAACTCAATTAAACTGGATCAGAAATAATGGAATCTGGAGGATGGAGAATCGAGCAAGGATGGAGGCTGACGGATGTTGTGGAATCGGTGCTCTGATTCTGAATCTGATTTAATATCTCCCCAGCTGCGTCTCTGGTCTCTCTTTTTTCTCGAACGAAACTCTAGCTCTCTCTCTGGTTCGTTTTTCTTTCTCCAAATCCGTCTCCATCGTTTTCAGCTTGCGGCCTCCTCCATGGTTATGTTCTGTTTCTGGGTGGAGCTCGCCGGCGACGGAAGGAGGGAGTGGAAGCCGTCGGCGAGGGTGGAATGATGGTGGAAGTCGAAAGAGAAAAAGGAAGAAGAAGGTCCGGATGTTCTCGTTGCTGGTTTTCCTGGCTAGGGAAGAAGGTCGGAAGGTTTCTGGTGGTGGCTGGTGAAGCTCGCCGGCGGCATTGGAGGAAGAGGAAACCGCCGGCGAGAGGGATGAAGGAAGGTGATGAGTGAATCGGTGAAGGTCCGAGGGTCCAAGATGTCTCTTTCTCGTTCTCACGGCTGCCCCCTTCTGAATATCCAATTCATCCCTTTTTTTAGTCCGTGTTTGCTGAATCAATAAGACCTAATTGGTTTTGAAATCAAAACGCTGTGTTTCATTGTAGGGACTTAGTTGAAACTTTAAAAAAGTTTCGCAGAGGGACTAAACTGAAAAGTTTATAACTTGAGCTCAAACTTCCATTTTCAAATTTGATCCAATTTCTTCAACCACCTACAATTTAAACCAATCAAACCAACATCAAATCTTCCCAAAAAATATTGAATAAGAGTCATTACAATAATTATGACAATTTTACCCCTTTTAACACATTTTCATGTAATCACTCATTAATCCAAATTAATCATAAATAATACATTTTTAGCCCAATTAACACTATTAAATCCCAAATTAATCATGAAATAACACATCAAAATATGGTTCGATCAAGTGTTTGTGAAAAATAAATTGCATGCCTTGAAGATATTTTAACCTTGAGTTATTTAATTTGTATATTATAAAAAATACTAGAGGGAGTACAATAATTGAAGTGGTTTGCAGACTCAAAATTCGTAGACTTGATGTTATCCATATGCAAAGATTAAATGGAACTAATTACAATGAACTAATTTGCAGGCTGTAATAAAGTTCTTGAAAAGTCATTATTTGTGGTAGGAGAAATCGGAGGCAATGACTTTAATAAGCCCCTTGTTCCTCGAAGGAGTCTTGCATGCAGAGATTAGAAATTTCGTGCCTCATGTTATTGACGCAATCTCTTCAACAATAAGTGTAAGATTTCTGAAATGCTACCAAATGAAAATTTACTTGGACTTTATGATTTGATTTTCTTACTTTATTTTATATATATAAGATTTCTGAACATTTTTTTCGGTAATAAACTATCTAATATTATATATTAGAGTTCAATATAGATTCAAGTTGCCTCTGGCTCTGATTGAAAGCAAATGTTTGATTAATGTACTCTAATTTTTATTATAAGGCACGTCTAGCCACTTCATCAATACTAAAGAAATGTGGTTGACTCATTATATTAACTTTATCTCAGAATGAAATTTAAGAGTATGAAGAATCACTACATTGGCTTCATGCTAAGTCGTCTTCTATACTAAATCATAATATGGATAATATTTGGAGAAAAATAGTTAATTAATGACCCATACTCAAAAGCGATGTTAGATCTCTTACCCTACTCCATGATCACGACTGTTCGGTGAATTTAATAAGCCGAAGTACTGGGTGCTTAACGTTGTTAGTAGCTGTTACATCATTGGACTCACTTTACATCAAAAAAAGTAGTTATGGACATTCAATAGGATGCACGTGAAACTGAAACTGAAAATGGGCATTGTAAAAATGTTATGGTTGGGAAGAAGGTGAGATCATCCATTTTTTCCTCTTCCTTCCTTGCCTTGTTTGCTTCTTTATTTCTACAAGTTCCACCTACCATGTCATCCATTTTACCTTTTTTCCTCTTTTCTTAATTTGTTGGCCCCTTTTTATTTCACAAATTTCACCTAACATGACATGTAATAGTTTAGGATGCAATGTGGAAATTTCATAACTTTCTCCTTAATCCCATGATGTCATCATTTATCAATTTCATGTGACTTCTTCTTCATTCTTTGTTGGACGAATTCAAGACTCAATTTAGAGCTTTATGAAGTTTCCTTTCATGTGTCCAAGCCTCTTAGTTTCCCTTTGAACACTAGGCAAAAATCCTAGCCATACACAAAAAGTTTCTTTTTTACTACTTTATTATGTAACTTTCCATGATCTTTCCTTTCTTTTCACCAACCGAAATTGATCATAGGAAAGAGGGTCGAAAATTGTCTCCTATCATATCCAATCACTTGCCAAATATCAAATTCATTTGGTTATTTATTAACCCAAAATTCAATGTAACACATATATTTCTTTTCCTTCTTTCCTTTGGCTGAATAGGCCTTAAAAATTTGGCCTCCATTTTTTCTGTTTTACATCTTATAAATATTGCCACATAATTATTAAAATTTCACTTGTCACCAAAATTCACAAGTGAATACCAATTTAAACAATTAAAAGTCATTGTTATCTTTTTAATTCCTTAATAATAATTATTAAGTAATAGTTCACCTGGCCTTCTTTTTACCAAAATTATGGCCTCAATTGGTCATTGAAATATTAATTCCATGAAAAATATTTGTATATTATATCTCGAAATTTAAAATTTTAGAGAAACTAAATGTTTGGGTAAATTCCACTATTTCATTCCGCTAAAAAATCAAGAAAATTTCTTTCATAATATTGTCACACTTCCTGAACTGGGTCTAGTCGTTTGCTTGATACAGGCTTATCCTCAAGTCTCTAGGCCCAAAATTTGGGATATTACAATGTTTGTGGTCCTAAAATTTGTAAACAAGCATGTGACATCGTAGGTTTTTAAATAAATTCTCACAAGAAAGTTTGTCGTCGTTCAATTATTTGAGAATTGTTTAATTACAAGTGGAACTATATATTTTCCTGGCAAGATCATCTTGACAAATTAGTAAATTAAAAAAAAAAATGGATAAGACGTGCAAGATTTCAACGCCTAGAGATTATGACTTCTTCTCCTGGAGGGGGAAATGTAACATTGGTTGTTATTAGTCAAAGTGGTTAATTATTCCTACATAACCATTAATGGCTTCTTCTCCTTCATCTTCTCCACTTTGGACTCTACAACAACAGAAGACAGGAACACTAGTACTATATATGGCGACCCTTTTATCAATCACTACCAGTTTTGCAGGATGCTCCTACACCACCATCTTCGGCTTCGGTGATTCAATTACTGATACCGGAAACTTGTGTTTCGGCTCCCCATCACCACCATCGCGCAGCTGCCTTGCTCCCTATGGCGAAACCTACTTTGGTCACCCCACTGGAAGATACTCCAATGGCCGTCTTATCATTGATTTCATCGGTAACACTATTTTGGACATGAACGTTCCTTCTATATCTGTTAACTATTCTTGCACTCTTGTAACTTCGAATATTGTCTATTTCAACCTTTTCTTATAGACATGCAAAAATACTGTTTATATCAACGCCAAAATATAAATTACTTTCAACTATCTCACTAGAATCAAGGAAAAGCAATTAACTCATTTAATCTGTTCTTAATTGAAAAAAATTTCAACTTTGCCTCTATTCAAATCTTTCTCACTTCTCTTCCTTTCGTTGATTGTCCAACATATACATACCAACAATAAATAGGGGTAAAATTAGAAAAATGGAAATTAATAACTTTGTGAGTAACTTATATTATTGACAAAGTATTTCTATTGAAGGGACTAGTGCGTGTGTGTTCATACATAAAATTGTTGTTTCTGTGCAGCTGAGTCATTAGGCATTCCATTTGTGAAGCCATATCAAGGAATTAAGAATGGTGATGTAAGAAATTGGGCCAAAGAGGGAGTGAACTTTGCTGTTTCTGGAGCAACTGCCTTGAATATAAGTTTCTTTGAAAAGAGAGGTCTTCATATTTTCACTAATGATTCTCTCAGTGTTCAACTTGGTTGGTTCAAGGAATTATTGCCTTCTATCTGCACTTCCTCCTCAAGTAAGTTCCTAGTTTTACTCATCAAGATATTGGTCACGTTGCGTGCAGTATTATTTCTTCATTTATTTGTTTGAACCATGTTTTTTTTTTCTTTTGTCAAAGAGTTGAAGCATGTTCGACTGATACATCAATAAACTTTGGTCCTAAATATAATATTCAATAAAATTTTTCTTACAAATTTATAATCCCCCAAATATCTCTATTGATCATGTCAAGAGGGATTTCGATCAAGGGTAGTTCAAAGTTCAAATGGACATGATTAAAAAGAGTATTTTAGATAAATCAAGATACATTTGTTACAAGTAACTAACTTAATTTCCTTATTATTTGCAATTGAATTATCAAACTTTTATATCAAGGATTAGATAACATACAAAAATATTGTTTTATCTGGCAGGCTGCAAGAAAGTGTTTGAGAAGTCACTATTTCTGGTAGGAGAAATTGGAGTCAATGACTTTAAATTATTTTTTCTTTGGGGAAGGAGTTTAGCAGAGATCAAAACCTACCTGCCTCATTTGATTAATGCAATCTCTTCAACAATAAGTGTAAGATTTTTTAAAACCTATGCAATCATCTCAGCTTGGACTATCTACATACTCCTATGGTTCTATTTGTAAGGTAGAGAAAAAATGTTTTTTGTCCTATTTATAAGTTGTTTCATTAATTTTTTTTTTATAAATATACAATTTTATCTTTACTTTATTATTGTCTAGACCTTTGTCAAAAGTTTGAAATTTATTAAATTATAAGGCAAAGTGAACGAAGTTTAAGATTTTCTTAACCTATGTGATAAGTGTTAGAACTCAATAAGACTAGAGGTGCATGTACAGGCCACCAAGACTGTCTGCCGCCCCTTCTCTGATGCCTTTGATCTCAGCCCTTAATTTCATCCCGTGGTTAGAGACATCGCACTAGCTAAAATGTTGTCGTTTGATTGACAAAGGCCGACCACTCAATCACAACCGTTCATGAGTTGTTACTTTCATCATCTTTCCCTTTACCCTGTTGCGAAAAGGATTTTTCTTACTTCCGTGCCCAGACTTACACAACCTGAGAACCACTGGACGAGTCCGAACTTAATCAAAACGGCATTGTTTTGATTACTGAAATGTTTCTAACCACTAAGATGAAATTAAGGGCTGATATCAGAGACATCAGGGAGGTATTAAACAAGGGGCAGCAAACACCCTTGATCCACGCTCACACACATATATATATGTTTGTGTATGTATCGTATCTTAATACTTGTCAGGATTTGATGTATTCTTGGATACAGGATTTGATAGATGTAGGGGCACAAACTCTCGCTGTTCCTGGAAATTACCCACTAGGATGTGGTGCAGCTTATTTAACATGGTTTGAGAGCAACAATAAGAATGACTACGATGAATATGGTTGCTTGAAATGGTTAAACAACTTTGTTGAATACTTCAATAAGAGGCTTCAGGCTGAAATAAATCAGCTTCAAGAGCTTCATCCTCATGCCAAAATCATATATTTTGACTATTATAACGCTGCATTGCCACTCTATCATTTTCCCACAAAATTTGGTAATATTAATAATTATCCTTCTCAATAACAGAGATTTGAATTGTGATATTATAACATTCGATCTGATTTGTACTAATGTTATAAAATTTATTATAGGTTTTAAGGGTCTCAAAGCTTGTTGTGGAGGTGGAGGGGCATACAATGTCAATTTTTCTAAAGAATGTGGAGGTGAAGGAGTGAAAGCTTGTGAAAATCCTTCAAAGTACATAAGCTGGGATGGTTTTCATTTGACAGAAGCTGCGAATAAATTGATTGCAAGAGATTTTTGAACTTGTTTTGGATCTAAACTCTCGTGAGAATGATACTCTATTTATTTTGTATTACTTGTTGTAACTCAAATACTTGGTGCAAATTATTATGCATATATTTAATCTAGACTCAATTGACTTTAATTTTTTGAGGAAATTAAAGAAGCTAATTAAATTAATTTAAAGTATTTATATTTATCGTATTTTCTCCAAACTAGCTTGTCTAACTTATATACTGATATATAATTTAATCAAATACAATATATGATATAATTAAGTAACTTATTTAGTTTATTTAACCTCTCCATAAAAAGTCAATTGAGTCTTACAGTTATGACCGAAGGTAGTAAATAACAAGGAACAAAAAAACCGGACTGGACCGGCCAGTCCGATCTGAAAATCGGCCACATGTCCGGTTTAGAATACCCCAAGAACCGGGAAATGTTCAAATTGGGAAAAACTGGTCTCAACTGGTGTGAACCGGTGGCAAACCGAAAAAGCCGCTGGGTTGTGCGGTTTGCACAGTTTTGTTAAAAAAATGAAAAAGACTTTTGTAAACAAATGTAGAAGATGGAAGATCTGAGTCTCTATAAAAGAAGAAGAATAAGAAGAGTAAATTATGAGAGAAGGAGAGAAAGAGAGATGGAAACAGAGAACAACTTTGACAAGGATTGGTTTTGATTGAGTCCATCTCATGGGCTTGGGCCCTCATTAATTTAAAAAAAAAAAAACATAATAACAAACATTTAATTCTATAATTCTTAATTACTCCCCTAAGGAGGAAATAAGATAATTTAATTCATTTAAACCCAATTATTTTCCATCAATACTATATAATTAAACTCAAAAGATGCTTAAAATAAAATAGTATTCAAGATTTACCCAATTAATTTTCATAAATATAAAATGGCTAATGAAATAAAATACGATATATTAAATTTTATTATTTTGAATCAAATTCTATTATTTTTGGATGGCCAGTCTGACATCGAGTTGACTCATTAAGACAGAAACAAAAGCTGGACAAACGAAGATATACATGGTGAGAACTGAGAAGATGAGCCATGCATGGATGAGTAAGAGCATACGAAAATTGGCCATGTGGATTACATTGACTTCATTGGAATCCAGTCAAACCTTACCTCCCACCTAGTGGTACCTAATGCTGGCCCTTAATTTTCTCCCTTCTCCCAAATGTTTTTTTCTTCTTATTTCTTTGAATCAATAAGTGCATTTTGATATTTTATAGGCAAAAAATGATGCAAATTTCAATTTTCTACAATTTTTCAAAGAGTTAATACTCTAAGTTAAAAGAAACCACACATACTTTTATGTAGAATTTTTTAAAAAATCGTAAAAAATTGAAAATTGCATCGTTTTTTACCTATAAGATATCAAAATGTTATTAATTTTATATAGAATATAATGATGTAAAAAAATAGGAAAAAAATATTTCGGAAGTGAGGAAAAATTAAGGGGTAGCAGAGAGGACGTTTGGGAGGGGGAAGTAGCTACACCCCCTCCCACCTTTGCCATACTTTAAGATCTTGTTGGCGAGCCACTTCTGAAACATTACTCGTTTGACTCAGCAACTCAGCCATTAGATCGACACTGTAATACCCGGATAATCATTTATCTGGAATATTATATTTTAGTAAATAAATACCTATTAGAAATATGTGAATATGTGGTCTCAAAATTAGTATAGTATTTATCTTATTTTCTAACGTAAATTCTATTAAAATTAGAAAAGATAAAGTGTTAAAAATGCATTTGTGGGGCATAAAATGACCTAAGAATATTACGATAAATCCTAAGAGGTAGTAAAATATTTATTAAAATTTAGAGAGTATATTGTCTCTAATTTTGGTAATTTATTAAATTATAACCTTTGAAAAATTAAAGGGCAAAAATCAAAAAAAGTATTTTGAGAACCAAAATGACCCCATGATTTTTAATATTTTACATGGAATATAAAATACCAATGTCAGTCCAATAGTTGTGAGATAATAATTAATCTCAATTAAGAAAATTGTCAACAATTAGTAAGTGATTAAATAAATAATTGTTGGCTAATTGTTTAAGCATGAGAAAATGAGATATTCAAATATAATTATATACAACCCCTAAGTGGAGATTAATGACCAATGAAGGGTCAAGATTAGTATAAAGAATATTGTTAAGTAATTTGGCATAATTAAGGAGTGTATAAGGTAAACTACATAAAATCCCTAAGGCTTAATTAACTAATAAAGGATTAAGCAATAATATAATTACTAATTAAGATAATTAAGGCATAATCTAAGTGATTAAAAAGAGTTGAAAAGTCAAAAACTTAGCCAAGAAGTAGCCTTCAATTTTCGAAAAAATAGAAAGAAAAGGAAGAAAAAGAATGTGTAGTGTGAACAAGGTTGTGGTTTGAAGAATATTCTAAGGAAAAAGAATATTCTGTGAAAAAGCAAATAGGATAAATGAGAACCGATAGAGAATAAATCATATCTTGAAATCCTTGAGATAAGTAGAAAACATCTGGATATATTAGGAATCAGTGAATTTTTATCTAGAAGTTGGTGTTACCGAAAGTGATTTCCGTAACCGACGGTGTTTGGCCTAAGATCTTCTGCAGGTAAGGAAATACCCTGAATGGGATCAAAAATTTATTTAACCCATATACTTTTAAAGATGAAGTTTAGATCTTCAGGGAGTTGCTAAGGAATTTCTGAGATTCCTCAAGATTACGCAATTGGAACACCGAACAGGGAATTTATCGGTAGGAAACTTGTTAAACAAGGGGGTGACATCATGTGCATGACATGGGATGATGTCATTTTTGTTGAAAAAAGGGGCATGGAGGTCGGCATGGTGGATTGGGTGGAGGAGATGAAGCCATGCAATCCAATCTTGATCCAAGGGTTTAGATTAATTTGTAAAAGGTGCAATTTTGCCCTCCAAGTTGCCTATAAATAGCTTGCACCTCTTGACATAATTCTCACACCAATTTCTTGAGCAAGTTTGAAATATAGAGAGAGGGTAGAGAGAAGGAGGAGCCGGAGGAAGTTGTAACATCCCGTTTTCACAAGCAGTATAAATTTTTTTTTTTCCAAAACATCATTTCAAAATCATCAGAGTAGAGCAACGGAGCAATTGAGTAACTGATATGTATATATAAAGTGCCGTAAGTCTGGCTGGCTATTTACAACAGCGGTACAGTAACCGAGTGTTTCAAAAGTGAAGTACAAAAGCTTCCGCCGGAACAACAAAAAAGTCTTCAGCCAGAACTTCTGTGCGGTTGCTTGTCTCTCTCCTCGGTCCTCGGTCCTCCGGAACTTGACGCTATGTTAAGGGCTGAGATCCAGCGCACCGGATCTCAGGTAACGGTTAAACTCATGTTTATGTATACACATACAAACCACAGTCATCCACAATATCCTCAGCACATACAATCACTCTATCACAACCCATGCATATGTATTGCCCCCAGCATGTAGACATATTGCCCCCAGCATACAGACAGATTGTCCCCAGCATACAGACATATCCTCTAACCACTATATGAATTCAAACAGTATAACATCTATACAACACACATACCACATATATGCATACCAAAAGCATCAGCGTTAGTGTTACAGTACGCGAACGTACCTTCGTTGACGGTCGTCGGTATTTCTAGCGGAATACTGCATTTGACGGTAAGAGGTCAGAACCTTATCAGAGATATCCTATCAATATAACAACGTACTTGTTAAGGATCTATCATTACGACGGACATTTTTAGTCAAAATGACCATTTTACCCCTGAGCCCCTAATCGGAGGAATTTCACCAGCACTTCGTTACTTTGACTCTAATCTTCCAAAATTTTGCCATAACTCCGACCACATCATGATTTTCAAAATTAATGACTAAAATACCCCTAACATATGATATCTAATCATACTTGGAAGATTAAAGATCAAAACAACATTTCTACTATAACTACCGAATCGAAAACTAGAACTTAAAACTCGGTACCAAAAAACTTACCTAGAGCTTCGCTACAAATTTTCCCGGACTCCTACTCCTCTCCAAGCTCTCTCTAATTTCTAACTTGCTCTTGAATTTTGGTGTGAGAAATGAAGAGCATGAAGGGTCTATTTATAGAGAATTCCAGGGGTAAATTTGCACTTTTTCTCCTTTAATCTCAACCGTAGGATCTTACTTAGTAAAGAAGTTTCAATCTCATCCATCCATCCCTTTCTCTTTCCTCCATATGACATCATCCTCATGATGTCACCCATGTACTTTGATGATGTCACTTACTTCCTCAAGAAGTTTTATACCGATAAAGTCCTTGTTCGGTGTTCTAATCGCGTAATCTTGTAAAATCTCAAAATTCCGGAATCACAACGTTGAAGATCTTTTCTTACTCATTAGAAATGTCCGGGCTAAATAAATTTTTGACCCCTTTCGGGTCTTCTCCGGTCCCGCCAAGTTTTACGAAAAAACGCGTCGGTTACGGAAATAACTTCCAGAATCATCAACTTCGGGACAAAAATTCACTGATTCATAAATTGTCCAGTTGATTACCAACTCATCCCCAGATATTGAGTTAGGATTTATTTTCTATAGGTTTTCATTTCCTCAACTGCTCCTTTGTCCTTTTCGTCTTATTCCCTTATTGTTCCATCGGTTTCGGAAATGACTTCGGAGACAGCCTACTCCGAGATAAAAATTCACTTGTCTATAAAATACTCTAACCTTAGAAACATTGTTCATGGTTTTCTAGATAGGATTTAATTTCTATCCGTGGTCATTTATCCTATTTGCTTTTTACAGAATATTCCTTTTTATCAATATTTTATTTCAAAAATCTTATCTCCTTATCCAATTTGAGATTTTCGGACC
This sequence comes from Acacia pycnantha, assembly GCA_025563575.1. NCBI lineage: Eukaryota > Viridiplantae > Streptophyta > Magnoliopsida > Fabales > Fabaceae > Acacia > Acacia pycnantha. The sequence goes on along the minus strand of JAMWYP010000095.1, from coordinate 1,935,891 downwards.
TTTTATTATTATTTTTTATTTATTTTCGTTTTTTTAATTACTTAATTAATTAATATTATATAAAATAATTATTTAATAAATTTTTTATATAAATTTTTTACAAAATTTTCCTATTGGTCCATACATGTTTTTAGGCTTAAAATTACTTAATCTCACCAATTTTCCTTCATATCTTACAATTAATTAGCAAATATATTTTATGCTAATTCTAGCCATAAACCACTAATTATAGGGTTTTACATAATTATCTTTGGATTTTCCTTTGTTTAAGTGTTCGCCTCGCAAGTGTACGAGATTCGCAAGTAATAAAGTGATAAATAAAGTATCGTTCCCACGAGGATTTGTTTAACAAATTGGTCAAGCAAGAGGCTTAGTGAATTTCATCAAGTTGAGCTAAAACAAAGTTTTGAGTTGGAATGAGAATTTTTAAAGACTATTTCTAAAACATAAAATTGATAAAGGCAAATGACTTTTGACTTCAATGATAATAAAGCCTAGGGTTCTTTTCCCCCTTTTGCATTTCATAAAACTTGGTTAATTTCCTCTCTAGTAGCATTTCAATACATATATGTGTTAGCCTAATGTTCTAAAATACTTGACCCGCTCTCTCAAGTCAAAATCAAGTTTCTCTTCTCATTAAAATGCACAATCTCTTGCTACAATTAATGAGAATCAATATTTAAGCAACAACCCTAATGTGACAATGCAAGGTTAGTAAATATATCTCTATTTTACCAACAAACCATCCATTTATCAAGTAAACTTCAAGACAAGCATGATTTCAATCAAGTTCTACACCTATGTATATTAATCCACCAAAAGAGAGGAATATTCAAGTATTAATCCATACAAAGGGTCAAAAGAACCCTAGAATGAAAGATTTAGCTACTCATGTTCAAATACAAAGAGGGTCTAAGCAAAGATACTGAATACATGAAGAATGTAAGAGGAGAAGAGGAGAAAAGAGGAAGAACCAAGGTGAAATCCCCAAAAATCCCTCTTAGGTTGAGCACCCAAGCCTCCAAAGTTGCCAAGATCTCTCTCCCAAGCTCTTCTCTTGTTGCCCACTTGTTCCCTTGTGCAAAAAGTGTGTTTTTCGGCCCTTCCCTTTAGGTTAAATAGGGTTTTTCTGTTTCTAATGTGAAAAACGCGCAGCTGTACTTTCTGCACTTTTTCACGACTGGCTGCGGCCAGTGGCCCACTTTCCGCGGCCAGTGTTGGCTGCGGCCAGTTTGTCAACTTGCTGCGGCCAGTTGTACAGGTTCCTTCTAACTTTGTATTACTTCACTTCCTTTATTTCTTCCCTTGTTTCTTGGTTCTTATAGAGCTTCAAAACTTGACTCCATCCTCCTATAAAAGAGAAAGGAATTATCAATTCTCACTTGAATTACAAACTCTACAAGATATAACAAGAATTTCTTTTATTTTCCTTGATACTTTGATATGCACATTTTCTTCTATACACTTCATTTTCTATGCATACTTAAAGCCCAAAATAGGTAAAAGAGACAGAAAATGTGCTGGAATGTTGTCAATTTCTAAGAGTTAACACACCCCCAAACTTAAATATTTGCTTGTCCTCAAGCAAAAACATATATCTTCACAAAATTTCTTCAGTATTTGCCATTGATGCATGAGTAAATTTGTCCTCATCTACTGCTCAAAGAGTTATATAAAACAGGAAACTAAGTAAACATGCACAAATGAACACTTCATAGATTTAAAACATGCTTTTCAAGAATTTCTAAATGTGAGTGTGTGAATGGAGTTGACATGTACTCTTTTTGCACTTGCTAAAGTTAAAAGCAACAATTCAAGTCATATAACTATAGTCAAACCATCAATTCCATCATTCTCTCATTTCTTCCTATTTTCTTCTAATTCACTTCACTTGACTTAAAGATCAAAGGGACTTTTCAGCTTGTAATGGGGCTAGGGGTTAAGGTTCTTAAAAGAAAAGGTAAAAGATAATCAACAAATACCTCAAGATAGATGATAACCACTCAAGAGGTTTCTTCCTTTTCTCATTAGACATACTCCCCCAAACTTAAGACAAATTGATCTTTTCCATATCAAGCCTTCTTGGACAACTACTTCTTTTTTTTTTTTTTTTTATTTCTATACATTGTGAACCCTTTTACTTTTTACCCTCCTTTTTCTTATCATTTGAGTTTCACACATCACCAAATTCCACATTCCAATCAATCATCATCTATCTCAAAGCAAGGGAATCATGGTTTTTCATATTGGCTAAGGTAGGTATGTAACATCCCAAATTTTGGGATTTGAAAGTTGAAATGGGAATTAATTATGAAATTTTGGCATAAAATAATTATGAGAATAATTATTGGAAATTTAGGATTATTTTTTTTCCTTTAGTTAATTTATTTTGGAAAAAAAAAAGAATAAATCCATGAAAGGAATAATTTAGGCCTAAAAATTATTGAATTGATATTTTAAGGCCAAAAGAAATTTAATGGAGAGGGAAAAATCCTTATGAAGTAAATTATCCAATAATTCCAATTAAACAACCCATTATTTATCATATAAATCCAACCCATCACACCATTCATTTAAGCCCAACCCGTAGCAGCAAAGAAACAAAAAACAAAAACTAAAACAAATTGCCCTATTAAGCTAGAAACGTAGCAGCAGTAGGAGGAAATGAATATACATCAACTAAACACGTTAGCCTGGTTCTCTTTGGAAATCACGGAATGCAGAGCAGCGGAAAGGAAACCAGATCACGCAACAGTGGAAGGCCATGCCTCTCGAGCTCCACCACTCTGCTACCCTGTATCTCGAGCCCAACAACAGTAGCACCATACCCTCTGCTCTTCTTTATCTTTAGCGTGACAACAGACCCATACTTCATACCCCCATGCTTCTCGGTCAACCACCCCTTAGGTCTTATATATTTGCTCTTTCATTTGCATTCTTGCAACCAGCACCAAGGAAGGGAACCGAGAGTGAGTTGCAACGAGAGAGTGAGAGAGAGCTTCAACTAGTCTTTCCCTCTGCATAACGTGTTGGAAAACAGGGGGGTTTGGATTGCAGCAAAGATCATCACGTGAAAATTAGCAACCTGAGGTAAGATATCGCATTTCTCATCCCTTGGGTTTCCATCATTCAGCAGAAGTTTATAAGTATTAAACCATATGAAATAAAGCTTTGTGTGGTTGCATAAAAACAAAACGAAACAAAAACAAAAGAAAGAAAAGAAACTGAAAACAAGGGACTGGTTCGGCCTGGGTTAGTGTCTGAATTGTTCTCTTTCACTGCATACTGTATACATATATACTGCTATATATATATATAGGTTGCCGTGGCTGCATATAGAAAAATAAAATAAAATATAGGATACATGAATAATATATATTGAAACCAATCTACAAGTGTAGGTATATATGTATACATATAATAGTGCTAGAATAGTGTATATATATATATATATATATATATATATATATATATATATATATATATATATATATATATCAGGAAACAAGAACTTTCCTGATCATTACTTGGCTGTCATTGCCGTGAACATAGAAGAAGAAAGGAACAATAAAACTTGACTTGGCATATGTGTATATGAATATGCAAGTCGTTGCATAAGGAAGAAAGAAGGGAAACTTTTAATGTCATTCGTGTGTGTACGTTGTTGTTTAAGAAAAAGTGGAGACTATATTTATATATATAAGTATATGTATTCCTAAAGTATAATAATAAGCTGATATATATATGTATAGTTTCGAGTAGCTGCTCATGGAAAGCAAAAATAAAAATAAAAATAAAACGTTGCTATCTAATATACATGTATGCTGAAACCAAGCTATAAGTGTAGGTATATATATATTGCTATCATGTGTAAATATATATATGGAACGAAAACTTTGAGAACTTGCTGTTAACACACACACCATTAGCTTTGGGAAAATATAAGAGAACTTTGCTAATATGTTTTATATAAATATGTCGATACTTAGGGATATAAGGAAAAGTTTTTGTGTGAGTGTGTGTTAACACTGCACATGTAAAAGCCATGTAAGTATATATACCTATAAGGTTGTTTTTGTTGTTGGTATATCCGTCTTTATATAAGTATGTATATTGACACTAGAATAATATATATGATGAAACATAAATGCTTTGGGAAACTATGAGAAACACTAAATCATATTTTATATGATGAATGGTATTTGTAAGCTCCTAATTAAAGTGTTAGGAGAACTTCTAAGAGTTTAAAGTAGTTATAGAAAAATACCAATAAATAGTAAAATAATAATAATAATAATAATAATAATAATAATAATAAAATAAATAAATATTGTTATTATTATTATTATTAGTAAAAAGGGAATAAATAATAAAGAGATTTATTAATTAATAATAAATAAAAGAGTGTTATTATTAATTAATAATTAATTAAAAGGGTATAAATGGAATAACCAATCCACCAGGGGTAGAAGCAGCCAATAGTGGCAATGACATGTCTTAGGATATTTTTATAAGGGAAATAATGCGGTGATACTATTATAGGATATCCGGGAAAGTCAGGAATCAGTACCAAAAGGTGAAAGTACCACTAGCTATGCAGACTAAGGTACGGACGCGCATCGTAACTTTAACTCGATGTGTCTTGTATGCTTATATGTGATTGGATGATTCATTGAGTCATGGACAAGACTGGTCTTGGGTCATGCACAGTGGCTAAGACTGGGTCTTAGGTCACCTGTTTATATACATTCAGCTTTGCGCGGGTTATAGTCATGATAATGCCGTATGTATGTTTTCCTAGCGCTGAGGACACGTGGAGGCGTGGCACTGGTGAGTGCAAACATTGCAAACATTACATGTGATGTGTGCTATGTATTGTGAACTTTACATGGGTTGTGTGCTATGTGTTGTGAACCTTACATCTGCTGTGTGCTATGTATGGTTGATGCTGAAATGTAATGAATATCTGTCATATATATTGTTTATACTTGAGCATGAGGTTAATCATACCACGAGATTCAATGGGTATTGAATCTCAGAATTTACCCTAACTTCAGGATCTGGAGGATCGGGAGCCGGAGAAAAGGGTAAGCAACACGCGTGAGGACTCGGCCGGAGTATTATTTTGGGAGAGTATTATGTATAATTTTTGAATAGTCGGATAATTGTACTACTAACGTGCCGACCGGGATACACCGCAAAGAATTTTAAGTTGTATCACGCTTATATTCCTTCGGAATTTTTATTAACCAAAGATATGTCCGGGCATATGTTATCAGTCACTCATTCGTCCAAACGTTAAGCATGCTCTCCGTTGTGACTCACTCTGATCTGTTAACGCCTTTACTCTGATAATTTCACATCAATTAGTCTAATAAGAGATTTAGGACATAAATGGACATCATAATAGACGTAGGAATTAGGGGCGTTACAAGGTAGACGTTAGGTCTTTCAAAAACAATCTTTAATTGGTTTTTCAATTAGGCTCAAAATAAGGGTTCAAAAAGGAATAGAATCAATTAGGTAGGTGATGAGGCCCTTTTTGTCTTTAGCCTTGGGGTCCACAATAAAAAATAAACCAAGGATTGCGCATAGTCAACCCTAGGATCGTTCTCTCTCTCGATGAGCCTTTTATTGAATCCTAAGTAATCTAAATGACATGCAAATGCAATTAAAACAAGGGGAAAATTAGTTTTGGATTTTTGAATTAATGAACTAAAATAAGAATGCAATTAAATTAAATGCTAAACTATTATTTTTTGTATTTTCTTTTAAAATGGTGAATGGAATGGATGAAGTGAAAATATGAATGATGAAAGTTTTTGGTAATGAAGAAATTGCTATCCTGGCGCATAAAAGATTATGGGAGTTAAATTCATCAAGTCTTAAGGAAAACCTCAAGATAACACCTGAGTCCAATATTCTCAATTAATAGTGGCTCCTACAAACATAGCTAACCACTACCTCTTGAGAAATTGTTAAAGCCACTTGATGTGCAATTAAAATTGGAATAATGAAATATGAGTCTTCTTCGAAATTGAGCACATAACAGCTCACTCAAAGGTCACAAATCAACCACATTAACTAGACAATAACACGCTAATTAATATAATCTCATTGCAACCACAAGAAATTAAAACAAATATAATTTTCACACTCCATAATCCAATCTCAACTACAATTATCAAACCAACAGAGACAATAAACATTAATCTCAGTTCCAGAATTTATACAAAATAATTCCTAAAACTAGGCAACCTAAATGTATAAATCTAGACTAATAGAATGATAGAATAACTCCCCTATGAAGTCCATTGAGCTCAAGCATAAATCTCCATCACCAAGAAAAGGGAATCAGCCCCTCATTGCAATCTGAGAACTCGCCGGAATCTGGAAAACACGCCGGAATCTGGGAAAATCTCGCCGGAAAATTCAAAGCTCGCCGGAAAACTCAGAATCTGCCCTGGAAGGTCACCGAGAAGAGGGAATGGTGGTGAATGGAGGATGATGAAGTCGAAGGTGATGGTCCCTGGTTCTCCTCTCTTCTCTCTGTTCTGAATCGCGGTTCTCTCAGGTCTGGTTCGTTTCTGCGTCTTTTCTGTCTGTTCGCGCGGCTGTTCTCTTCCGGTGGAGGTTAGTCGCCGGTGGCAATGGTGTGGGGGATGGAAGCCACCGACGACCCAAGGGGAGGAAGGTGGAGGAAGAAAGGAAGAAGAAGAAGAAGGTGCTATGAAGGTCTCCTCTCTGGTTTTTTCGTTCCTCTTCGTATGCGGCTCGTCAAAACTCCCCCAAAAAGAAGACCTAATTATTCATTAAATGTCAAAAACGCAGCAGTTCTGTCTTGGGCCCTCTCTGTCAAATTCTTCGATTTTGGGTCCTTTCTGGCAGCATGTTTGGGCCCTTTATGTCAATATCTCTGATTTTGGGCCCTTTTCTGACAGCGATTTAGGGCCTTTTCTGACATTAATTCTGATCCTCAAAAATCTCAAATTTCCTTCTTAAACACCTACAATGCAAGATTAAACACAATGTAGTATCAAAAGTCCAAGGAATCAATTGCATGAATAATTAACAAATTATGACCATTTTACCCCTAATTACATTTAATTCAATACAAATGTCCCTAACTCAAATTAGTGCTTAATCATGCAATAACGTCCGAGAAAAGGCATTAAAAATCCCAATTTAATTATGAAAAGTCATATAAAAATATGGTTCGATCAGTAGGCTTGAAAGGCTCAATTGCATTTTATGAAGTGCCCAAATCCTTTCTCTAAATCTTATGAAACAAATCAAAAGCTTTGAAGAATTTCAAAGATTATTTTGAAACTAACAGTTTGAAACAAAAGGCATGTAACCTAATTTACCACAAAGCCCTTCAACAAGAACATCCAGAATACAATTAACTCCAATAAGTGCTTTCTAGTTTAAAAATTCCTGAATAACATGATTTATCACTACAAAACATCCATCAATGCACATTAAACAAAATTTCCTATCGAACATAGAAGATTGAGCAATGATTTACATCATCAGATTCATTCAAGCAACTTTGACAAATAACAATTCATTTTAACCTTCTTCACAAACAAAAATTTAAGCATGAGAGATTTCAAACATTCCAACAATTTTTCTTTTAGGAACTATTCAAAATTTTCAATGTGCACTCATCAAAGTTCAAAAAAAAAATTTAGAATTGCAGCAAACTTTCACCCCCAAACTTAAAACTGACAATGTTCTCATTGTCAACTAAAAGGATGGGAAAGTAAGGAAGTAGCATATGTACCTGATTCAGCTCATATCCACAGCATTTACAAACTAAAAATTAGGCCCTCAACAGACTAGCCACAACATTTTCAAAATTACTTCGACTACTAGCTATCAGTAGCTAGGATATTAACAATCACAACAGGCAAGTCAAAGACAAAATGATATGAACCACTCAAAATAGCCATCAATAGTTAGGAAATTCATATTCACATGTTAACAAGAGTGTCAAATAGTAGTGGCCATCAAGAACCATCAAGAACCATAGCGATATCCCCATCAAAAAGCTATCAACAATCTAATCCAAAACAGAGGAAGGCACCGACTGTTAATCATTGGACACAGGATGCATGCACATCAACAACAACAAGATTGGCAAAATAAAACATACATCCATCAACAAAAATTGCAGCACAATCTTAGCATGAGCCCAATAGTTAACTTTCACAAAAAAGAATTTATTTAACCTATCCTAAAAAGAAAAGAAAAAGATCCCCAAACTTAGAATCATGCTAATACCAAGCAGCCAATCAACATTTCAAGCCTAAACCTACTCCTCACTGCCCTAGAAAACCATTTACTTTCTCAAACTGAAATTGCAAACATTGTAGAGGCAGCTGATCAATCCATTTCATTGTGGTAGACCAAAGAAATCAAAGTATTTCAAGAGAGCAAGTCAAGGGCAACAGAAAAGAAAAAGGTCAACAGGAAAAACAAGTTTTTAGATGACCAACAGCTTTTCCCATATCAAAATCAAATGAGCCAAATAGAAATTGGTTTCAACCAATGCAATCATCAGTAATTGCATAAAACCAAATAATCACAGAGATTTTCAAAGCCCATTGTTATCTTGTTGAATAAGAATTTGGTCTTTCACAATGAAATGATTTTAGTACAAGCAAAAGGTTCAAAACAAAGTGACCAAGATCTAGTTCACAACTTTGCAAAGTCAGGCCAAATCAAGTAACTATATAAGTAGTTCTGAATTCTAGTGGATTGGGGTCCAAGCTGGGTTTTCACAAATAATAAACACATTCCATTTGAAGGCATGTTTTCATGGTTCAAAACTCAATTGCAACCTTTTTCAATTAGAATCCACAACCCAAGAAAAATTCAGAGCATCCTTGTTTAGAAACAGTTAACCGTGCTTAACCAATCAAGTATGTTATGAACAATATCAAAACACACCCAAAATGAACCAGCAATCACAAAACCCATTTTCACCCACAATTATCAGTCAGACAACATACTACGCCTCAAACCACTATTCAAATTCAAGCCTAAGTGCCAACATGCTGCATAACAATTCAGAGCATTTTGTATAAAGACAAATTCCAAAAGCAACATTGTACAAAGTAAAACTCATGCAGCTACTCCAAGACTAAGTTCCCCAAATAATAGTTCACCACTGCACATAATCATGTGATAGTATGCAACTCTACAAGTTATTCTGAAATCTTTTGGAATTGGATCAGAACTGGTCCTTTTCAAAAATGAATTTCAATTTTTTCATTTAAAATCAGCAACCAAAAGATTCAGAGCAATTCGTAGATTTACAATTTACAGTAGCTCAATCCCACAATTATGCTGAAAACAAGATCAAAGAGGCACCCAAAATGACTAATTGACTCCAAGACAGAATGTAACAAGCAACCATCAATAGTTGCCACATGCTAATCCTCAAATCAATACTCATCAGTTTCAGTCTCAGCTAGCATGCTTAAATTCGGAATCAAAATCACAGTCCTATCACAATGCAACCCTACTCATGTTTTCCCTATGAAACTGCCCAAAACCAAAATAACCCAAGGGAAAAGAGATGAAGTATACCTCTGTGAGAAACAACAAGAGCAGAACAGAATCAGAGGCGAGACACAATCAGAGCAGAACAGAATCAGAGCTGCAAAGACAGTGATCGAAGCCACGACTTTGGGAACAGCAACGCAGCTCTGGTTGGAGGGAAGAGGGCGACGGTTTGCAAGCAGGGGTGGTTCTGGAAAGGAAAAGAGGAGCACGGATCGGGAAGAAAGAAGCAGAGAAGCTCACCACGGTGAACAGAGAGCTCAGCAGAGATCAACCATTGACGGTGAAGGATGAATGAGAGGAGGGACGGTTTGAGAGCTGAGGTCGACGGTGAACAGGGTTAGGGTTGGCCTGACTTCCCTTGTTCCGTCATCTTCATCGGCGCGTCTTCTAGGAGTAGAAGTCGTCGGAGATGACAGAACCTGACGGAGGCCGACGATGGAGGTGGATCGTGAGGGAAGCACGGTGAAGATGTGACGGTGGATTTGGAAGGGAGAAGAGACAGGGATGACGATGGTGGTGGAAAGTTTGGGAGACGAGAGAACAGAACAAGAGAGCCATCGCCGGTGGTGAAAGATGAAGAATGGAGGTGGGCAACGGCAGTGAGAGATGAAGGGGTGGCCGTGAGAGCTTGATCGCGAGAGGAAGGCCGTGAGAGCTTGCCACGATCGAATGGGAAACAATGAGCCGCGAGTTGTGAAGATGTGCGGCCGACTGGAAGAGTTGAAGGAGGATGCAATGAAGAAATTAGGGTTTGATGGAGATGGAGGGAAATTACATTAGGATTAGGGTTTTGAAATTTGGGTATGAATTTGGTTCTAAATGTGAGCTAAATTTATTGGGTAAAATGGGAATTAATTAAACAATGAAGGGCAAAGTGGGAAGAATTTTTTTTTTTTAAAAAAATTTATAGTTTTTTCTTAAATAAAAATAAATAAATAAATATATATATATTTTACTTTTGAAAAAGATTTTTTTTTAATTCGAATATATATATATATATAGAACACTGGCCACGGCCAGTGGTCCACTTTCCGCAGAAAGTGAACACAGAGAGCAACTTTGAACCACTTGCCACAGCAAGTTACAAAACTTGGAAGGCAGTTGTATATATACTTTTGCACCTGATTTCAGTGAAGAACCATTTTGGCTATTAAAAAGCATGACATTACTTTTCATGCTCGTCACACTGGCCAACTAACATGCTCGGGCTAGAGGAGTACAAAATACTGAAATGTTCATCATCACATGTGTGGGATATTTCAAATTAAAGTGATGGGTATCTATTTGTTGGTGGTTGATGAATTTGATCATATTAACTAATCATATTATATTTTTCTTAACTTTCCCTGCAAGTCAATAGAGCTGGAGTCATTTTCAACCTTAATAAGGAATTGAATATAGAAATTAATTTGATGTTTACAAGATCGCCCACAACCAGAAAGAGAACAACCATTACATGGATATCCACGTCAGAATGATTAGGGAAAAACAGAAATTCCACTCTGCGATATTTGGTTTTGTTTTGCCACGTGGCTCACTGCAGCAATTATTACCAAAAGCTTATCAATAAACTGAATTAAGCACTTCTGTACTATTAAAATGTGAATGAAGATAATAGAGAGCTGAAGAAATTATCATTCTTGATGATATAACAAAATATAAACAAAAATGATAAATTAAGTCGATAATTATTTAAATTTCATAATTATACTTTATAATTATTGAGTTTAAGCTATCCAAATTAGATTAAAAATCATGAACACCAAAAGTATAAATTTTTAGACTAAAATTTAGCATTGAGAGGTACGCCAATTAGTCCCTTCGAGCACATCCAAGGAAAAAAAAAAAAACAAGAAGTACGCCGATTGTAGGAGTTTTTGTCTTTTTTGACATTATCCTACCATTTTAAACTAATAAAATATCGCCGTCAAATCAATTCAGCTGAAAATAACAAAGGAAGGAACAGAATGTCCCATGTCGTTTTTTGACATATTATATTCATCATGATTGTCCCAAAAAATAACAATTAAAATAGTGACATCATATCGATCAGTATCATATACAGGAGAAAGAATAATTTAAAAGATTTATTGGAGACTGTACCTATCCTACCTCTTAAAATTTAAACCATATCAAAGCATGCAGAAAAATAACAAAACATTGAAAATAAAGTTATATATGATAGCGAATATTCCATTTATGCGATTTTCAACTCTTCTCTCGATAAGTTCACTTCACTTTTCAAATAGCAACTAGCTTTCGTATATCTTTAGTAACACACAAACACACTCATATTGGCTCACATGGATGGTGACAACAAATATTAAGCAAAGTTGGGTCACATCTCTTAGGAGAATTAATGGCGGAGAATTTAAGACTATATATAATGACAATATTCAATTTTAATTTATTTCTCAATGTTTAAAAAACCTATTTCTTCATTTCATTATATACTCACACTGTTTTTAACGAAAACTTTTGCACCACACAAAAGCGTGTAGACAAGATAGTATAGCCAGCACAATGGGTAAAAAACAAAGAAATTAGAAATTATCACTAGTAAAGAGTTTAGAAGGTCTGGTCTTGAACGAGATTGTGGAACTTGAAACACCCTTCTTGTAATACCCCAAAATCCGTATCATAATTTGGTAAAAATTAAACCTATAGAAAGTAGGTGAATATGGGATATCAAATATTAAGTTATAATTATTATATTTTTCTAAGGAAAAATCTCTTGGAAATTAGAGAATCTAAGGGCCAAAGTGCCAAGTGACGAAAATGCCCCTAAGGGACATAAATACTTAGGAAAATTGTGAAAAATCCTAAAAGGGAAAGGAAATAATTATAAAATTGAGAGAGTATATTATCTCTAATTATGGTAATTTAATAAATTATGATCTTGGAGAAATTGAATAAGAATGCTCAAAAAGTATTGAAATGACTAAATTACCCTTGTAAATTCTAATATGACTAAATTAAGTAATTAAGTAATATTGGGCTAATTACTTAAGCTTAAGCAAAGGAAATTCAGAGATAATTATGTAAAGCTCAAAAATTAGTGGAAAGTGGTTGAAATTTTGTAAAAGTATATTTACTAATTAATTGGAAATTTTTGAGAAAAATAGTTGAGTTTAGGTATTTTTAAGCCTAAATGCAAGAATAGACCAATAGGAAAATTTTGTAAAAAATTATGTAAAAATAATTATTTAATTAATTAAATAATTAATCAAAAAAAAAATTAAAAAACGAAATAAAAGAAAAAGGGCAGAAAAAAAGAAGAAGAAAAAAAAAGAAAGATAAATTCTTGCAACTTGCAAATATTTAAATAATATAATTAATTAAAGTTATATTATTATATAATATAATTAAATGTTGTGAATAGTGATTCAAAAATTAGGAAAGGGACCCTATCTAGAGGACTAGGAATGGGATTTCCAAAGTCAGGGTAGAATATTGATCAGTGGAATTTTATCTTCCGTTAGACTCTTCCGGATGTTAATTCTGAAGCCGTTTGTGCATTTTCCTAGTAAGACGAAATAGGGAAAAATGCAGATAGGCACATTTTTGGATATAAAGAAAATAAATTCTAACTCGATATCTAGATGTGAGTTTGAATTTATCTGAACATATTTGGAATCAGTGAATTTTTCTGAAGAAGTTGATAATTCCAGAAATGCGTTCTGAAACCGGACGCGTTTGGACACGTTTTTCGAGAAAACTTCAACTGGACTGTTGGAGCCCTATATGGAATCAAAATTTAGGTTAACTTGGACATTTCTAGTAAGAGAGAACATGTCTTCAAAGTTGTAAATCCAGAATTTTGAGATTTCTCCGAAATCACGCGAATCGGGTACCGATCGGGGAAATTCTATTGGACCGGGTTTAAAGCAACCCAAGTCACCATTTTTTGGACCACTCCAAAGCAGCCACATCACTCATGAATTTTGGCCAAGAATGCTCCATGGACAAGGATTAAACACCATTTTTGCTTGATTTTCCATGGTTTAGGATCAAAGTGGAAAATGCCATTTATGTCCCTTGAAATCTCTATAAATAGGCATGCCTCCTCTTCAAATTCTTCACACCATTCTTCTTGCTCTTGGCCGAACCTAGAGGGAGAAAGTAGAGATAGAAGCTCTGGGCAAAATTGTGCAGAATTCTTCAACGGGTAAGTCCTTCGGTCCTTAGTCTTTAGTTTTTAGTTCGGTAGTTAGTAGAATTGTTAGATAGTTTTAGTAAGTAGGGAATGAGATTCCTACTATTGTTTTTAGGCCTCATTGCATTGAAAAATGCCTGACGAGGTAAAAAACTTGGTAGGGATCGAGTACCTGAAAAGTTGAAGCTTTTGTAGTTCTTTAAAAGAGTAAATACCCTTTTTGGTCCCTGGAAAAAACACGGATGCCCTTTTTGGTCCCTGAAAAAAAATAAGTCACTTTTAGTCCCTAAAATGGAAAAATAAGGTCCCTTTTAGTCCTTTTGATCAATTTTTTTGCATATTTTAATCCTCGAAATTCCCAAAAGGTCCTTTTTAGTCCCTAAAAGGACCAAAATGACATTTTTTTTACTCAGGGACGAAAAAGGGTCAAATGTGTTTTTCCAAGGACCAAAAAGGGTATTTACTCTCTTTAAAAAGTAGGGGTTGTAATGCTAGAATAGCCTTTAAATTTTCAAGTATGATTGGATATCATATGGGAGGGCTATTTTAGTCTTTATTTTCGAAAATCAAAATGGCGTCGAAGTTCTGGCAAAATTTTGGGAAGAAAATTAGTCAAAGTAACGAAGTGCTGGCGAAATTTCGCCAATTAGGGGTATAGGGGCAAAATGGTAATTTTTACCTAAAATGCCAGTTATGATGTCAAATCACTAATGAAAGTGATATTACTCTTATAGGACGTCAGAAAATCCTAGTTCTTGCCGTTACGCCGTCCAAACGTCTTGCATTGTTGGACGTTTCGCCGTTTCCGTAAAGCGTGCCATTTCGTCAAAAGTACCGTACCATCAAACGAAGGTACGTTCGCGGCGTACTGTAATACTGACTCTGATGCTTATAGTCTGCTTATATATGACACGGATAGTTTCATAAGCCATGGGTGGAACTCTGTTCTGGGCCATGCACGGTGACTAAGGTAATAAACTTAGATAATCACTATACAGCTTCACGGGTTATGGTTTTGATAATACCGTTATGTTTTCCTAGTCCTGAGGACACGACCGATCATCGTGGCACTGGTGAATAGTGCAGGCAGATAACTTTGCTTGTAGGGTAGTTGTTATTAAATGATCAAGGATCATTGCTGTATTTATTTTTCGAAATATCTGTTGATCATATCTTGTTATATAAGCATGAGGTTAACTGTTACACGAGATCCGATGGGCATTGGATCTCGGCTCTTACTATAGCATCACATCAAGGTCCGGAGAGAGGGACCAAGGACGGAGGATAAGAGTAAGCGGAGCGGACAACACACATGAAGATGAAGACCACGTGAAGACCAAGTAATGATCGGCCGAGAAGATTTAAAGTCGTAAACAGATAATGTATTAATCTTTATGAACAGGCGATTACACCACTGTTATTGTTATAATCAGTTACTCAATGTTTTGTTCCGATTCTCTACTCTAAATTTTTTTTAAAAAAAAATTGGCTCTGAAATTGGGATGTTACACTTTTGGTATCAGAGCAGATTTCCTGGCATGAATTTAACTATGTTACCACAGACAGTTTGGTGCCGAAGGCAAGGCTAGTCTACGTGGGTGTGCCATAAGTCGCCGCTAACCCGGTGAGGCCCCCATGGTAGACACTTACCTGGCCATTCTGTTCGGATAACGGAGTTAGGTTCTCAAGCCTTTTAAACTTTGAGCATATTTTTGAAAATGAGTACTAATATAACACTAGTATTAAGTTCTGGAGATGGACAGAAATGAGGTCCTTTGCATAAAATATTTAGGTCAAAGAAAGCGTACCGCGCATATATCCGTAAGATAGGGTTAAGATTTAACCTAGAATCGGTGTATTCACCGCCTGGACTTATGCCGATATCAGATATCTCTGATACCACTAAAAACCCGGATATCTCTGATATCACTGATACTACTGAAAACTCAGATATCTCGGATACCCCTGATACCGTAGATAACTCTGATACCTCTGATAACCCCTGTATCAGCATATGATAGTCCCGATAACCCTGTTATCAATCTCGGATAGTTCCGATAGCCCTGATATCAGTCTCTGATAACTCTGATATCAGTCTCTGATAGCTCTGATATCAGTTTCTGGTAGCTCTGATAACCCTGATAACCCTGATAATGACGCCTACCGATGACAATTTTTACTACCCGGGAGATCATAGATCTTGAAAACAGTCCTGACACAAATTTGGGTAATTCTGATACCAGTCTCTGATAATCCACGATACCGTGTCGATCACCCCGACATCTCTGAAAACTCTGATATCTTTGATAAATTGATGTCTCTAATAGTTCGGATGTCTCTGATAACTCCGGACTCTGATAATTCTGATAATTCTGATAATCGTCAGTTTAAACTAGACGGTAATTCTATCCTAGTACAAAGCTTATATGTAAAGCTGGGTCACGCCGGATGAATCTCTGGGACAAAAAAAAAGGTAATTACATGCGGTATTTGACCCATGTTAAAGTCTTCTATCGCAGGATCGGTACACTTCTGGAGACTGGGTTAGATCCACTCCTCATCATTTTTCTCAAAACCACTTTTTGAGGGAATGTTCGTAATGTTCGTAACAGTAATAGGTGCAGAGCAGTTGCATTCTTCCATGGTTGAGACGAATAGAAGGATAGAATCATCATCCCTAAACACCTTGTACCCTATTTTCCACTTAGTTTCATGTTCTCTCCTCACATTTATAGAAGATAGTTTTGTCTTCTGAGACATACACCTGCATGATCTGGGGGAAGTCTCTTATTTACCTATCATTCATTCACCCATAGGTTCTGGTTTGGTACACTCGGCAAGAGGAGCAACAACCTCCGTTTGACACATAGTTGGACTGAAAAATCCAAAACTGTGAGGATAATATATATGGACGGCACGACGAAACATCATGGGTGACAGGGGGAATTGTAGAAAAGCAGAACTCCATGGAATCCCCAGTTGGGAAAGCCATGTCTTGAACCCTGAGTAAACAAATTCCTTCACTTTAGAATTTAACGGATTGGAGGCGGAATTTCTCTTTTCTTCCACAACCAGTCATATGATATGATGTTTTTTTTACACTTTGTGTAATGCATGTTGTTTAGAAGATTAAAATTTTCCTTCAAAACTTTCATAGAAAGATAGGATGGAAAATCTGCAAGGAGCTGAATTTCTGGAAGCTCAAGGCCAAGATCTATATGGAGATGCAGATAGACAAACACGAATGATACCAGTCCCAATACAAAAGGAGTTGCAGGAAATGGCAGAAAAGCTGAAAGAGCAGAAGATTCTTATTGATAACCTTCTGGCTGAAAGACAAGAAAGGCAGATTGAGAGACAACTGGAATCATGCCGTCTGATGGAGAGTAACCTGGAAGAGCTGCGTAGATCAAAGAATGTCAATAATAGTAAAGTAAGTCATGACGGACTTAGCCACAAAAGCTCCACACTGAAAAGGAAGGCGCCTTGGCTCAGAAATCAAGGGAAAGGCAAGAAGGTAGCTCAGACTAAACAACTCCAACAGTGTTCGAGTTGCGGGAGGTACCATCCTGGCATTAGCTGCCTTGGGAAACGAATTTGCTACAAATGTCTGGAATCGGGGCACATTATCAAGGACTGTTCCGATCACGGAAAACACCATCAAAATACTGATTGCATTGGACAACAGTTCAACCCTGGAGAGACGGGACCCCAACCATGCCCAAAATGTAGGAAATACTATTGTCAAAGTACTGACTGTGACAGGAAGCTGATATGTTTCAAGTGTCAACAGATGGGACACATCAGTAGGCATTGTCCCTTGAAAACTGCAAAGAAAGGGTCGCAGAACTTAAGCCAGACTGGACAGAAGAAGTAGAAGCAGAAGCTCCATCCATGCTGGAAATGTGGGAAATACCATCCCGGTATTGCCTGTACTGTGAGACCAATTTGCTCTAAATGCCAAGAACCAGGGCATATTGGCAAGAACTGTCCCCAGGTAGTCGCGGAGTTCGAGCCACAGAGCATGGATAAGATGTTAGCATTGCTCGAAGAAGAGGCCGGAGAATCCTCAGAGATGGTTCCGAATACTATCGCTTAGTAAACCTATTTCAAATACAGTCGGATCCGAGTGCTAAATCGATCACTTCTTTTGTTGCTTGTACGGATCCTTTTGGGATGCATACGTATCTTTTCCTTACGATGTAATAGTAGTTACACCATTAGGTGTGAGCTTTTAGTTTGTAAAGCGTATTTTGAACCAAGTTACGGTTATAATATAAATCTTTCTACTACTTCATCGTGTCAACGACATTCTCAATAGTACTAAAGGAACGATGATGAAGAACGGCGACAAGGAGAATGTATGATTCTCACAAGCAGAGATAAAACAAATGCGGAAACCAAACCTTTATTCAAAAACAACTCAGACACGAATTAATTCCCTGATAAACTTACCTCCAGGAGGAGAAGTTTAGAAGTTTACTAATGACTGATGCCTAGCATAGGATCAATAGCCATACCAAATGTTGTTGAACGGAATATAAAAGCTGAGGGAGAAACTTGAAGGACAACCAAAGAGGAAAGCTTATCGCAATCCAACGTACCACAATAGAAACTTCGGATTAATTTCTTAAAAGGAAACAAGAGTGTGTAATCTTGTATTCGCCATCGTCAGTATGACAAAGCAATTGTCAGAAACAAGTACCACTTTCTTTGACAATCCAACATCTAAATCGTATGTTCAAAGATCGATTGATGATCAAAGCATCCCCAGCTGCAAACCAAAACTAGCAATGTTTTGAAGATAGTCTTCAGGACTTGAAACGGGCGCTTGAAAATTTCTTGTGACACTTTGTACATTAACAAATGCACCTATAATGCTCTTAGAGTACTTAAATAGAGTTTTCCTCTCGAATACATAGGCAGGTTAATGGAGGCATTGAACTGTTCAGGATAAGAAGTGGAACGCCAAGAATAATGACGATCCGTAGTGAGTAAAGGATGTGACTCTTTACTAGATCAACAAAATGTGAGTGTTGGCTGTCAGAAATAAATTTTCTGGGCCATGTTACATGATGCAGCGATGTTGTAAACTACTTCTAGGCAAGGAAGGATCATTTCTGGAACAAGAATAATCAGAAAATAGTAAACGTAAATGTGTATTTTTGGGTCTGGCGGGATAGTACCGCAGATTCAAGTGAATTCTCGCTAAATACAGTTAGTATAAGACTATGATAAGTAGCAGCTGTTAGAGAAAGTATCGAGTTGGTACTCTCTGTAAAAGATTGTACCGGTATTTCAAATGACAATTCAAAAATCGAAAGCTGTTAGAGTATGATGAAAGCGCAATCCTGTTAAAGGAAATTCCCCGCGAAACTGTAAATACGCCTGATGAAGCCGAGCTTCCAAGTTTTCATACAGTCAAGATGACACAGACTGACGCCTTGTATGGGCAGAAGTGTAAATCACTTATATGGCTCGATAAAATTATCGGAGCAGAGATTTCCGTAGTTGGGATATGATTGATCACATCTCTTGATAGTTTGTACAAGTCACAAAAGATCGTGAGAATCTTTTGGTGATTGGGATGATCGTATATCCCCAGATGTTGGTGTCAAAAGAACACCTCAAAGACGAACATGTAGTTCGCATCACATGAGATCATTCGAAGTATATGTTGATAACAAACAAGTCGCTATTAGATAGCCTTATCCCCGAACCTGTATAGACTTCCATACGATGTGACAAAATCGTTGCAGTCGGATTTGAGATAGAGTAGAGATCCGAAGTTAACAGTCCGAAGTTTAAGATAGTACGGAGTTTAGAGGATAGAGTACAAATTTCGAGGACGAAATTTTGTTTAAGGGGGGAAGAAATGTAATACCCCAAAAATCCGTATCATAATTTGGTAAAAATTAAACCTATAGAAAGTAGGTGAATATGGGATATCAAATATTAAGTTATAATTATTATATTTTTCTAAGGAAAAATCTCTTGGAAATGAGAGAATCTAAGGGCCAAAGTGACAAGTGACGAAAATGCCCCTGAGGGACATAAATACTTAGGAAAATTTTGAAAAATCCTAAAAGGGCAAGGAAATAATTATAAAATTGAGAGAGTATATTATCTTTAATTATGGTAATTTAATAAATTATGAACTTGGAGAAATTGAATAAGAATGCTCAAAAAGTATTGAAATGACTAAATTACCCTTGTAAATTCTAATATAATGCAGAAGACATGAAAACAAAAATGTCAGGGCAAAGGTTATGAGGTAATGTGGCATTCTAAGTAAGAAAATTATCAATTTGTGATAATTAAGTAATTAAGTAATATTGGGCTAATTACTTAAGCTTAAGCAAAGGAAATTCAGAGATAATTATGTAAAGCTCAAAAATTAGTGGAAAGTGGTTGAAAATTTGTAAAAGTATATTTACTAATTAATTGGAAATTTTTGAGAAAAATAGTTGAGTTTAGGTATTTTTAAGCCTAAATGCAAGAATAGACCAATAGGAAAATTTTGTAAAAAATTATGTAAAAATAATTATTTAATTAATTAAATAATTAATCAAAAAAAATTAAAAAACGAAATAAAAGAAAAAGGGCAGAAAAAAAAGAAGAAGAAAAAAAAAAGAAAGATAAATTCTTGCAACTTGCAAATATTTAAATAATATAATTAATTAAAGTTATATTATTATATAATATAATTAAATGTTGTGAATAGTGATTCAAAAATTAGGAAAGGGACCCTATCTAGAGGACTAGGAATGGGATTTCCAAAGTCAGGGTAGAATATTGATCAGTGGAATTTTATCTTCCGTTAGACTCTTCCGGAAGTTAATTCTGAAGCCGTTTGTGCATTTTCCTAGTAAGACGAAATAGGGAAAAATGCAGATAGTCACATTTTTGGATATAAAGAAAATAAATTCTAACTCGATATCTAGATGTGAGTTTGAATTTATCTGAACATATTTGGAATCAGTGAATTTTTCTGAAGAAGTTGATAATTCCAGAAATGTGTTCTGAAACTGAACGCGTTTGGACACGTTTTTCGAGAAAACTTCAACTGGACTGTTGGAGCCCTATATGGAATCAAAATTTAGGTTAACTTGGACATTTCTAGTAAGAGATAACATGTCTTCAAAGTTGTAAATCCAGAATTTTGAGATTTCTCCGAAATCACGCGAATCGGGTACCGATCGGGGAAATTCTATTGGACCGGGTTTAAAGCAACCCAAGTCACCATTTTTTGGACCACTCCAAAGCAGCTGCATCACTCATGAATTTCGGCCAAGCATGCTCCATGGACAAGGATTAAACACCATTTTTGCTTGATTTTCCATGGTTTAGGATCAAAGTGGAAAATGCCATTTATGTCCCTTGAAATCTCTATAAATAGGCATGCCTCCTCTTCAAATTCTTCACACCATTCTTCTTGCTCTTGGCCGAACCTAGAGGGAGAAAGTAGATATAGAAGCTCTGGGAAAAATTGTGCAGAAGTCTTCAACGGGTAAGTCTTTCGGTCCTTAGTCTTTAGTTTTTAGTTCGGTAGTTAGTAGAATTGTTAGATAGTTTTAGTAAGTAGGGAATGAGATTCCTACTATTGTTTTTAGGCCTCATTTCATTGAAAAATGCCTGATGAGGTAAAAAACTTGGTAGGGATCGAGTACCTGAAAAGTTGAAGCTTTTGTAGTTCTTTCAAAAGTAGGGGTTGTAATGCTAGAATAGCCTTTAAATTTTCAAGTATGATTGGATATCATATGGGAGGGCTATTTTAGTCTTTATTTTCGAAAATCAAAATGGCGTCGAAGTTCTGGCAAAATTTTGGGAAGAAAATTAGTCAATGTAACGAAGTGCTGGCGAAATTCCGCCAATTAGGGGTATAGGGGCAAATGGTAATTTTTACCTAAAATGCCAGTTATGATGTCAAATCACTAATGAAAGTGATATTACTCTTATAGGACGTCAGAAAATCCTAGTTGCTGCCGTTACGCTGTCCGACGTGCCGCTGTTGGACGTTTCGCCGTTTTCCGTAAAACGTGCCATTTCCGTCAAAAAGTACCGAAGTACCATCAAACGAAGGTACGTTCGCGGCGTACTGTAATACTGACTCTGATGCTTATAGTCTGCTTATATATGACACGGATAGTTTCATAAGCCATATGTAATACCCGGATTTTATTATCTGGAATATTATGAATAAATTGGATATTTCTGATAAGTGAAATTATGGTTGCAAGACTTGTTTGAAAATAGTATATTTTTCTTAGTTAAATTCTGTAGGAAATTAGAGAATATAAGGGCCACAATGACCAAAATACACTCATAAATAATAATATAATGAAAGGGACATGAAAACACAAAATGTCAATGTAAAAGTTATGAGGTAATGAGTTGTTCTAATTAAGAAAATTATCAACTATTGACAAGAAGGTAATTAAGTATTTATTGGCTAATTATTTAAGCATAAGCAAAGGAAATTCATGAATAATTATGTAAAACCCTAAAATTAGTGGTTTTTGGCCTAAAATTAGTAAAAATATATTTGTTAATTAATTGGAAATTTTGGAGAAAAATAGTTGAGTTTAGGTATTTTTAAGCCTAAATACAAGAATGGACCAATTAGGGATTTTGTGGAATTTTGGGAAAAATTAAATAAGTAAATAAGCAAATAATTAATTAAATAAAAATAAATAAATATTGACCAACATTGAAAGAGGGCCAGCCGAATAGGAGGAAAGAAATAAGGACAAGAGTTGGTAAAAAATCATGGTGCCTTACCTTGCAAGTTAAAGTGTAATGTTGTATAAAAGTACAGTGAATAGTGATCAGACTTATAGGAAACGGATCCTATCTAGAGTACCAGGAATAGGTTTTCCAATGTCAGAGTAAAATATTGATCAGTGAATTTTTATCTTGATTAGCCTTTTCGGAAGTTGATTAGAGCCGGTAGAGCATTTTCCTAATAAGACGAAATAGGGAGAAATGCAGATAGTCACATTTTAAAGATCTGAAGAAAATAAATTCTAACTCAACATTTGGAAATGAGTTTGAATTTATCTGGACATATTTGGAATCAGTGAATTTTTGTCCAGAGATTGATGATTCCGAAAGTTCTTCCAAAGCGCACGCTTTCCGTAAACTTGGACCGACTTTTGGAGCCTGGATGGAATCAAAAATTAGTTTAGATTAGATATTCCTAATGAGAAGGAAAGGGGCTTCAAAATGGTAATTCGGATTTTTGAGACTTTTAGAGATTACGCGATTTGGACACCGATCGGGAACTTTATCGGTACAAGTTCATAAAGCAAAAGCATCACATCACATTAATTGATGTGACAAACCACCAACCAAGGGGGGAGGATGGTTTGGACATGTGGCATGGTGAAGATGAAGCCTATTTGGAAAAGTGCGATCCAACGGTCCGAATCGCGAGACAAGATGTGAATAGTGCTCCCAATTTTCCCTATAAATAGGAGGCTCTTCCTTTGTAATCTTCACACCAAAAACCATTCTTCTCTAGTTGAGCTTTCCTAGAGAGAAGTTAGAGAGAGGAGCTCTGGAGGAGGAAGGAGCAGGGAATTTTGCGTGAAGCTCGGGTAATTTTTCGGTCTTTAGTCTTTAATGCTTTCATAGTTTTAGTAGTAATGCTAGATAGATCTTTAGCTTTATTTTAAGTATTAAATTCGAAAATCATGGTGGGGTCGGAGTTCTGGCAAAATTTTGGAAAGTCGGAGCCAAAGTAACGAAGTTACGGCGAAATTCGCCAGATTAGGGGTATAGGGGCAAAATGGTAATTTTTACCTAAAATGCCCGTTATAATGTCAAATATTGATAATGGTGATATTATCATTATAGGATATCGAAACTTTGATCTCGCTTGTCGTTACGCTGTCCGAGGTGCCGCTTGTCGGCCGCTGTTTTCCGTCAACGTGCGGTTTAGTCAAAAGCGTACCGAAATTTCCGTATATCGTCAACGGAGGTACGGACGCGTACTGTAACACTAATCTTGTGCTGCTTAGATACATATATGTGATAGATACGTTCGTAGACCGATATACAGACAGTTTTTATACGGGTTATGTCATAATAATGCCGTTATGTTTTCCTAGCGCTGAGGACACGAGTGGTATCGTGGCACTGGTGAATAGTGCAGGCTGTTGTTGTTGTTGTTACCCTATGGGGCCTTACATATTGCTCTGTGCTTATGTTCTGTCGTCATATTGATCATGCATCTGCTGTATGCTTATGTACTGATATACTGTTGTATTGTCTTGAATATCTGTTGTCTGTATACTGTATTGTTTGAGCATGAGGTTAACCGTTACCTGAGATTCAATGCGGTAAATTGAATCTCAGCTGTAGCTTCAGGGTCCGGAGGACCGAGAGTTGGAGAACGGGGGAAGCAGCACGAGTAGATCGCTAGCCGGGAAATTTGTATTTCCGCTTTTGTACTTTCTTTTGAAACAGTAGGATAACTGTATTATCCATACAATGTTACACTATGGTTTTTATTTGAATATGTATCAGTTACTCTTTCGCTCCAATGCTCGACTCTTACGTGGGATGCCATAAGTCACCGTATAAGTCGGTGAGGCCCCATGGTAGACACTTACACAGCCATTCATTCGGATAACGGAGTTATGTTCAAAAAGCCTTTTAAACTTTGAGCACATTTTTGAAAATGAGTACTGATAATACCACTGGTGTAATGTGTAGAGATGGACAGTGATAATGACCCATATACCCTTTATCTCTGAAGAATAAGACGTAACGCTAGTAGATCCATAGTTCCAGAGATAGTGGAACGAAGACGAAACCCTGAGCCAATGGCTAGTATGCCATTAGAACCGGAGAAATCTGTTGGCTCAGATCATTCATCTGATGACGACAACCATGAGTATTTCTAGCTGTTAAGCTACCGAGAGGATTCTGAGAATGAATCTTTTTATGAACCCAACATCCTACGACATGTTCTAGATACGAATAAAAGGCTGATAGGCACCCTACAATTAGAACACTTGATGGCTGAACGACACAGCGAGACTATCAAAGGGACGTACTTAGATATACGGAACAAGTCAAAACGATGTATGTACGAAGAAAACACAATGAGTTTCCCTACCAGCTAGATGACTGGGTGAGATCAACCCTATACCTTTTTCCTCGAGACCGCTTCTGGATGGAGCAGACGAATAAGCTCTTAGACGGAGAATGTACGACCGACTTCTACTCTTTTCTAAATCATCTCCAAGGGCTAGTTTTAGACAACATGTAAATGCGAAGTTATGAATACGAAAACGTAGGGATGTAACCACTGGTCATAAACCAGCTGAATTATGTACAAATGTTAGGCGATATATGAAAATATATATGTTTTGATGCCACATGTTGTGTTATTTTTTTGACACTTATGTCCGTTATTTGGATAAAGGAAAAAGATTAAACATGACCATCTTAAGAGGTGCCGGTGCACCAAGAGGCCGAGGCCGAGGTAGGAGAGGAGGCAGACAGCCTCAGGTTGAACCGAACCAAATACCAAACCAACCGGGTCATGAGGAGATTGAAGAAATGCGCAGAACCTTACAGGAACAAAGAGCTCGATTGATGCTCTCTTGGCAAGACAAAACCAACAAGACCAGGAGGCACAAAGACAGTTGGACGCACGACAACACGAAGAGGAGCGAGAAAACGAAGAAAATAACAACAATGATGATGAAGAAGAGTATGATGAACGTGATGAAGAGCACGAGGAGTCGAAGATCTCAATCACCACCCAGGCGTGAGCAAAGAGAGAGAACCACCGAGAGCTGGGTCAACCAATTCTGCAAGCTGAAGCCTCCAACTTTTAGAGGAAAACTAGATATGGCAGAAGATTGGCTGAAGAGATTGGAGAAAATATTCAAGGTGATTGACTGCCCGGAAAATCGCAAAGCCCAACTAGCGGTTTACCAGCTCGAAGGAGATGCGGACCGTTGGTGGGAGAGTCACGGCAGGAAAAATTTCATGAACAATATTTTACTCCTTCAGTGCAAATGAACAAGGAATCAGAATTCCTCCATATCCGACAAGGACAAGAGGAATCATTCGACGACTACTATGCACGATTCACCAACCTGTCCCGATACTCACCCCACTTGCGGAAGGGCAATAATGGAAAAAGTATGGTGAACATACTGGTTCACAGACTGAAGTATGAGATTGGTGAGAGACTCATGTCCCAACAATTCCTGAACTTGACCAGTGCTGTGGAAACTTGTCGAATGACGGAGCGTAATCTGAGAGGATTCCAGAGATCCAGGAACTTCAACAATCAAAATGCTGGTCGCGGTGGATTCAACCATGGAAACTCTTCACAGAAGAGGAAAGCACCTTGGAGCGACAACCGAGGCGGGAACAAGAAACCCTACCAACAGTACAATCTGAGACAGCCGGGATCCCAGACGTGTCAGAAATGCAAGAAGTACCATCCAGGAGCCAAGCGTGATGGAAACAAGTTTGCTTCGAGATGTCGAAGCCGGACACATTAGCCGGATTGCCCGAGAAAGCTGCAGAGGCGAGACCTCAGAACACTGGCCGGATCTTTGCATTGACAAACGCAGAGGCCAAAAAGTCTCCAGAGATGGTCCAAGGTAACATTTATCTCAATGGGAATCAATTGCAAGCATTGTATGACTCGGGTGCAAGTCACTCGTTTATTTCCTATGATTGTGCGGATCGCTTAGGATTGCATGCCTCTAGATTACCATTTGATCTTGTAGTATCTACACCGTTGGGTGTAAAATCTTTAGCTTCTGATGCATGTATAAATTGTACTGCTAACGTGGATGGACGAGTTTCTAAAGTGGATCTTATCCGTCTACCTCTTCACGGCATCGACGTCATACTTGGTCTAAATTGGCTGACCGCCAACGGCGCGATGATCGACTGTGGCAAAAAGAAGATATTATTTCCCGGAGAAAAAGTTGATGTGAGCCTGAACTTTCTCTCTGCTACAGAAGCTGATAGATGTGTGAAACAGGGATGCCAAGCGTACATGGTATTCTTTTCAGTTAAGGCAGAGGCTGACCTTTCTCTTGAGGATATTCTTGTGGCCAATGAATTTCCTGTTGTATTTCCGGAGGATCTCACTGAGCTACCTCCTATCCGAGAAGTGGAGTTCAATATTGATTTGATGCCTGGTACAGGATCAATATCAAAGGCGCCGTATCGGATGGCTCTGAACGAGATGCAGGAGTTGAAGAAGCAGCTGTAAGAGCTTTTAAAGAAGGGGTTCATTCGACCCAGTGTATCACCGTGAGGAGCCCCAGTATTATTTGTGAAAAAGAAAGATGGAAGCTTTCGACTCTGCATCGATTACCGCGAACTCAACAAGGTATTGTCAAAAACAAGTACCCACTTCCCGGATTGATGATCTTTTGGATCGGTTATCCGGTTCCACTTTATTTTCTCTAAGATTGATTTACGTTCGGGATACCATCAGTTGCGAGTTAAAGATGGCGATATTCCCAAGACAGCTTTCGTAACAGTGCGGGCATTATGAATTCCTTGTGATGCCCTTCGGTTTAACAAATGCACCTGCGGTATTCATGGATTACATGAACCGTATCTTCCAACAACACCTAGACCAATTTGTGGTGGTGTTTATTGATGACATTCTCATCTACTCTAAGAGCAAAGAAGAGCACGAAGAACATCTCCGACGTGTGTTGAGTATACTCGAGGAGAAACAACTCTATGCTAAACCGAGCAAATGCGAATTTTGGCTGCTGAAAGTTAAATTTCTGGGCCATGTGATATCAAGCGGCGGAGTCGCGGTTGATCCGAGCAAGGTGGAAGCAGCTACGGGTGGAAACGGCCAGAAACAGTGACGGAGATACGTAGTTTTCTGGGTCTGGCGGGATACTACCGCAGATTCATACGAGATTTCTCGCGTCTTGCCCTACCATTGACAAAGCTTACAAGGAAGAATCAACCCTTTGTATGGGGTGACGACTGTGAGGAGAGCTTTCAGAAACTGAGGGAGAGATTGACTACAGCACTGGTGTTAATCATCCCAGATCCAGATGAGAAGTATGTTGTTTACAGTGATGCTAGTGGGCAAGGGTTGGGATGTGTCCTAATGCAACAGGGCAGAGTGGTGGCTTATGCCTCTCGTCAGCTGAAGCCTCACGAGTTGAACTATCCTACACACGATTTAGAGCTGGCGGCTATCGTGTTTGCTTTGAAGATATGGAGGCATTACTTGTACGGCGTAGATCTGAATCTATCCAATCAAATCTGCATGGGTCTGCACGCACCAGCTGATGCTTGTCTTGCTACACTCCTTGCGAGTCAAGGGGATTATGACACGAGAGACGAAGTTGAGGAAGCTCAGAAGCAAGATGAATGGGCAAAAGAGATACGTGAGAAAATCACTCGAGGTGAGACCCAAGACTATGACCTATCACTTAGTGGTTTGGTCGGTACAAACAATGAATCTACGTACCGCCGCTTGATGAATTGAGGCGGACAATAATGGATGAGGCTCATAAGAGTAAGTATACTCTACATCCGAGGCATGGTCAAGATGTACAGTATGAAATCCGAACTTTGGTGGCCGGAATGAAGAAAGACGTAGCAGAGTATGTGGCCAAATGCTTGACCTGTCAGAAAGTGAAGATTGAACACCGTCGACCCCCTGGTCTTCTTCAAGGACTTGAGCTGCCAGAATGGAAATGGGAGAACATAACCATGGATTTTGTGGTAGGTCTGCCCAAAATCAGAAATCATGATACAATTTGGGTAGTTTTTGACAGATTAACCAAATCCGCACACTTTATTCCCATCAGTATCCACTATTCTCCGGAACGATTGGCAGAGATTTATATCAAAGAGATAGTGAGATTGCATGGTGTCCCTAAGAGCATTGTCTCTGATCGGGATACGCGATTCAAATCCGTTTCGGCAAGCGTTACATGAAGGTATGGGTACCAAGTGAAGTTCAGTTCGACTTATCATCCACAAACTGACGGTCAATCTGAGAGGACCATACAGACGCTAGAGGATATGCTGCGAGCATGTGCCCTGGATTTCAAAGGAAGTTGGGATCAACATCTTTCGCTAGCTGAGTTTGCATATAACAATAGTTATCATGCTAGTATACAAATGGCCCCGTTTGAGGCATTGTACGGGCGGAAGTGTCAATCACCATTGTGTTGGACAGATTCATCCGAAAGACAGTTACTTGGGCCGGAAATGCTTGAGCAAACCTCTGAGCAGATCGCGTTGATCAAGAAAAGACTCCTAGCGACACATAGTAGACGAAGAGCTATCCGACAAAGGAGGAGACCTCTAACGTTCTATGTCGGCGACCATGTGTTTCTAAAGTTATCTCCAATGGCGGTGTCGGCGTAACACTTAAGAGGAAGAAACGAGTCCACGTTATGTGGGACCCTTTGAAATTTTGGCAAAGCGGAGAAGTAGCTTATCGAGTTAGCCTTACCCCGAATCGAGTAATCTCCACAACATTTTCCACGTGTCGCAATTGAAGAAATACCAACCAGATCGTGATCATGTCATCAAGTACGAGGACGTTGAAGTACGGCATGATAATACCTTCATAGTCGAGCCGGAGCAAATCATCGATCACAAAGAGAAACGGCTTCGAAACAAGACTATTTTGATTGTGAAGGTGGTCTGGAAGGGTTTGTCACCCGAAGAAGCGACTTGGGAAACCGAGAAAGACATGGAAGAGAAGTACCCGAGTTCATGGCCCGAAGTTTAGTTAGGATAGATTAAATTTCGAGGCGAAATTTTGTTTAAGGGGAGAAATGTAATACCCGGATTTTATTATCTGGAATATTATGAATAAATTGGATATTTCTGATAAGTGAAATTATGGTTGCAAGACTTGTTTGAAAATAGTATATTTTTCTTAGTTAAATTCTGTAGGAAATTAGAGAATATAAGGGCCACAATGACCAAAATACACTCATAAATAATAATATAATGAAAGGGACATGAAAACACAAAATGTCAATGTAAAAGTTATGAGGTAATGAGTTGTTCTAATTAAGAAAATTATCAACTATTGACAAGAAGGTAATTAAGTATTTATTGGCTAATTATTTAAGCATAAGCAAAGGAAATTCATGAATAATTATGTAAAACCCTAAAATTAGTGGTTTTTGGCCTAAAATTAGTAAAAACATATTTGTTAATTAATTGGAAATTTTGGAGAAAAATAGTTGAGTTTAGGTATTTTTAAGCCTAAATACAAGAATGGACCAATTAGGGATTTTGTGGAATTTTTGGGAAAAATTAAATAAGTAAATAAGCAAATAATTAATTAAATAAAAAAAATAAATATTGACCAATATTGAAAGAGGGCCAGCCGAATAGGAGGAAAGAAATAAGGACAAGAGTTGGTAAAAAATCATGGTGCCTTACCTTGCAAGTTAAAGTGTAATGTTGTATAAAAGTACAGTGAATAGTGATCATCGATTAGCCTTTTCCTAAGTTGATTCCGAGGCCTGGTAGAGCATTTTCCTAATAAGACGAAATAGGGAGAAATGCGAGATAGTCACATTTTAAAGATTGAAGAAAATAAATTCTAACTCAACATTTGGAAATGAGTTTGAATTTATCTGGACATATTTGGAACCAGTGAATTTTTGTCCAGATATTGATGATTCCAGAAAATTCTTCCGGAACTGGCACGCTTTCCCATAAACTTCAGACCGACTTTTGGAGCCCTGGATGGAATCAAAAATTAGTTTAGATTAGATATTCCTAATGAGAAGGAAAGGGGCTTCAAAATGGTAATTCCGGATTTTTGAGACTTTTCCGAGATTACGCGATTCGGACACCGATCGGGAACTTTATCGGTACAAGTTCATAAAGCAAAAGCATCACATCACATTAATTGATGTGACAAACCACCAACCAAGGGGGGAGGGGCCGGTTTTGGGGTATGTGTAAGGCCAAGATGAAGCCTATCAAGAAAAGTGCGATCCAACGGTCCGTAATTCGCGACAAGATGTGAATAGTGCTCCCAATTTTCCCTATAAATAGGAGGCTCTTCCTTTGTAATCTTCACACCAAAAATCATTCTTCTCTAGTTGAGCTTTCCTAGAGAGAAGTTAGAGAGAGGAGCTCGGAGGAGGAAGGAGCCCGGGAATTTTGCGGCGAAGCTCTGGGTAATTTTTCGGTCTTTAGTCTTTAATGCTTTCGGTAGTTTTAGTAGTAATGCTAGATAGATCTTTAGTTTTATTTTAAGTATGAAATTCCAAAATCATGGTGGGGTCGGAGTTCTGGCAAAATTTTGGAAAGTCGGAGCCAAAGTAACGAAGTTCTGGCGAAATTCCGCCGATTAGGGGTATAGGGGCAAAATGGTAATTTTTACCTAAAATGCCCGTTATAATGTCAAATATTGATAATGGTGATATTATCATTATAGGATATCGAAACCTTGATCTCGTTGTCGTTACTACTGTCCGAGGTGCCGCTGTCGGCCCGCCGTTTCCGTCAACGTGCGCTTTCGTCAAAACGTACTGCATTTCCGTATATCGTCAACGGAGGTACGGACGCGCATCGTAACACTAATCTTGTGCTGCTTAAATACATATATGTCAAAGATACGTTCATAGACCGTTATACGACGCTTTTATACGGGTTATGTCATAATAATGCCGTTATGTTTTCCTAGCGCGAGGACACGAGTGGTATCGTGGCACCGGTGAATAGTGCAGCCGTTGTTGTTGTTGTTTGTTACCCTATGGGGCCTTACATATTGCTATGTGCTTATGTTCGTCGTCATATTGATCATGCATCTATTGTATGCTTATGTCTTGATATACCGTTGTATTGTCTTGAATATCTCGTTGTCCGTATACTGTATTGTTTGAACATGAGGTTAACGTTACTCCGAGATTCAATGCGGTAAATTGAATCTCACTTGTAGCTTCAAGGTCCGGAGGACCGAGAGTTGGAGAACGGGGAAGCAAAGACGAGTAGATCGCTAGCCGGGAAATTTGTATTTCCGCTTTTGTACTTTCTTTTGAAACAAGAGGATAACCGTATTATCCATACAATGTTACACTATGGTTTTTATTTGAATATGTATCAGTTACTCTTTCGCTCCAATGCTCTACTCTGATTGATTGAAAAAAAAAAATTGCTTTAGAAAACGGGATGTTAGATTGTGGGACAAACACATACAACGAAAGTGGGGAAGACTACTTGGTGATGTTGCTTATAGAGAGTGGCGATTTCATGTGATGAGGATAATTAATGAAGAAAGTCCCTCACTGTAATATCCTGAATTTTATACCTAAAGATTAGGAATTGATGTAAATTTTGTATAAAGTTAATTAATATCATATTATTGAAATATATGGGATTTTCATTAAATCTAAGGCAAATGATATTTGTTCCTATCTAATTGGCTAATAAAGGATTATCATTGTGAAGTGGCATGAGAAGGCCATAGAGACTTCAAGAACATGAACACATGACACAAATAGAAAGATTGTTAACAAAATATCTTGCCTTTGAAAATGATCGACTTATGGGCATGAGTCAAAAAGCAATTAAAAGCACCAAATATTTCTCTGATTCATGGAGAATGGCGCACAACTAAGGAGGCAAAATGAAGATAAGGTAGTTCACACTAGGTTGGAGATAAGGGTCATATAAGAACGCCCTAAAATGACAAGTGTCCTAATATGAGACTATTTAGCTTCATGGAAAAAGACACTTATCTACATATATTTAGTATAAGTTGGAAAACATAATTATTTCTCAAGAAGGCCAATAATTTTGAACTAAACAAGGCAAGGGGAAATAAATAAATTTATCACTTGATTAGTAAGGAGATATCTAGAACATGTCCATATGTCCTCTTATAAATTAAAGATTTGTTAGAAGGGGACACTTGGACACCTTCATCAATCAAAGAATTAAAAGATGGACACATGGAAAGGAGATTAATTATGGAATGGACAACAAAGTGGACACATGGAAAGGTGGGTAAGTATGGAAGGGACACCTAAGTATCCATGTGGCAATATAATATTTAAAGAAGAAAAGTTGAGGATGTAATACCTGGATATTTATTATCTGGAACATTATAAATAAATTGGATATTTCTGATAAGTGAAGTTTTGACCTTAAGACTTGTGTAAATATAGTCTATTTTTCAAAGTTGAATTCTGTAGGAAATTAGAGAATTTAAGGGCCAAAGTGCCAAAATGACGAAAATGCCCCCAAGGGACATAAATAACTTAGAAAAATTATGAAAAATCCTAAAAGGCAGTAAATGACCAAGTGAATTATGAGAGTATATTATCTCTAATTATGGTAATTTAATAAATTATGAACTTGGAGAAATTGAATAAGAATGCTCAAAAGTATTGAAATAACTAAAATACCCTTGTAAATCCTAAAATAATGCAGAGGACATGGAAACAGTAATGTCAGTGTAAAAGTTATGAGGTAATGTGGCATTCTAATTAAGAAAATTATCAACTATTGATAAGGAAGTAATTAGGTAATTATTGGCTAATTACTTAAGCATAAGCAAAGGAAATTCATGAATAATTATGTAAAACCCTAAAATTAGTGGTTTTTGGCTTAAAATTAGTAAAAACATATTTTCTAATTAATTGGAAATTTTTGAGAAAAATGGATGAGTTTAGGTATTTTTAAGCCTAAATACAAGAATGGACCAATTAGGTAATTTTGTGAAATTTTTGGGAAAATTGAAATAAGTAAATAATTAATTAAATAAAAAATAAATATTTATTAATTATAAAATAGGGCCAGCCGAAATTATTGCCCAAGAAAGAAAAAAAAGTGAAGATAAGAATGAAAAATAATATCTAGATATTTTTGTAAAAGTTTTATTATTATATATTATAATTAAATGTAGTGAATAGTAATGAAATAAATAGGAAACGGATCCTATCTAGAGAACTAGGAATGATAATTTCAAAGTCAAGGTAAAATATTGATCAGTGGATTTTTATCTTCAGTTAGACTTTTCCGGAAGTTAATTCTGAGTTTAGAGCATTTTCCTAATAAGACGAAATAGGAAAAAATGCAGATAGACACATTTTTAGGATCTGAAGAAAATAAATTCTAACTCAACATCTGGAAATGAGTTTGGAATTATCTGGACATATTTGGAATCAGTGAATTTTTGTCCAGAGGTTGATGATTCCGGAAATTCGTTTCGTAATCGACACGTTTTTCCGTAAAACTTCCGTCAGACCGGAGAAGGCCTAGACAGTTAAAAAGATAGTTAGACTAGACATTTCTAATGAGGAATGAATTGTCTTGGAATTGTATAATCCAGAATTTTGAGATTTTCCCAAATTACGCGATCTCGGATACCGATCGGGGAAAATCTATCGACCGGCTTAAAGCAACCATGAGTCATCATTTTGGACCAACCCATGGCTGCCACATCAGCCCCCTTATGTCGGCCAAGGAAGGAAGAGGAAGAAGGAAACTTGTTTCAAAAGTTGTCTTGGACGGTCCGCATCGATTCTCACAAAGTTGATCCGACTACCAAATCCTACCTCCTAATCTATAAATACCCCCTCCCTTTGGATTTCTCACAATTTGAGAGCCTAGCCGAATCTAGAGAGAGAAATAAGAGAGAGGAGCTCTGGGAAATTCTGTAGCAAAGCTCGGGGTAAGTTTTTCGGTACCGAGCTTTTAGCTTTCGTAGTTCTTTCAATAGTTAGAGTAGTAATGCTAGTATAGCCTTTAATTTTTCAAGTATGATTAAATATCATATGATAGGGCTATATTAGTCTAGAATTTTGAAAATTATCATTGGGTCGAAGTTCTGACAAAATTTTGGAAAATCGGAGCCAAAGTAATGAAGTGTCATGCGAAATTCCGCCATTAGGGGTATAGGGGCAAAATGGTAATTTTTACCTAAAATGCCAGTTATAATGTCAAATCACTAATGAAAGTGATATTACTCTTATAGGATATCAGAAACTCTGATCTGCTGTCGTTACGCTGCCCGACGAGCCGCTGTTGGACATTTCACGTTTTTCCGTAAAAGTACGTTTTCCGCCAGAAGTACCTAACGCCGTCAACGAAGGTACGGACGCGTACTGTAACACTAATCTTGTGCTTCTTAAATGCATATATGTCAAAGATATGTTCGTAGACCGTTATACAGATAGTTTTATACGGGTTATAGTCATAATAATGCCGTTATGTTTTCCTAGCGCTGAGGACACGAGTGGTATCGTGGCACTGGTGAATAGTGCAGGCCGTTATTGTTGTTGTTACTTTATGGGGCTTTACATATTGCTGTATGCTTATGTTTTGTCGGCATAATGATCATGCATCTGCTGTATGCTTATGTAGTGATATACTGCTGTATTGTCTAGAATATCTGTTGTCTGTATACTGTATTGTTTGGGCATGAGGTTAACCGTTACCTGAGATTCAATGTGGTGAATTGAATCTCAGCTATAGCTTCAGGGTCCGGAGGACCACGGATCGGAGATCGAGGCAAGCAGCAGGAGTAGACCCACGAGCCGAAAAATCTGTTTTCTGTTTCTTTTGAAATAGTAGGATAACTGTATTATCAATACTATGTTACACTATGGTTACTGTTTGGATGTAAATCAGTTCCTCTTTTGCTCCAATGCTCTACTCTAATTGAAAAAAAAAATCGCTTTAGAAAACAGGTTGTTACATTTTTGGTATCAGAGCAAATCTTTCTGGCAAGTATTTAACTATGTTACCACGCACAGTTTGGTGCCGAAGGCAAGGCTAGTCTACGTGGGTGTGCCAATCAGTCGCCGTATAAGTCGGTGAGGCCCCCATGGTAGACACTTACCTGGCCATTCTGTTCGGATAACAGAGTTAGGTTCTTAAGCCTTTTGACTTTGAGCACTTTTTGAAAATGAGTACTGATACGACCATTGGTGTAATGTGTAGCGATGAACAGAGACGAAAACCCTTACGTTCTCTACTACGGCATGTGGAGGCGCACCGCTAGGAAATCCGTCGTACCCGGGATGGTCGGAAGAAGACTCAACCCTGACCCTGTATATCCTCCACCGGAACTCGAACCTCCGACAATTCAAGAAGACCCTGTCCAAGAGTACTACCATAATCTCCTTGTAGATTCAAATGTCTCCGCAAAGCAACTAAACGAACCAGAGCCTGAGAACCACTCTGAGCAATTCCCTGGGGATCCAGATCATGAATACACTGATCCCACAACTCCCAGTCATTACCACAGTACATCCGAACCATCTTATCACCCTGCTTCAGGGAATTCTGACCCTGAGTCTCTTATTCATGACCTGAACGACCTAGAGTTGAAAACCTACTCGAACCGGAAGCCCTACCGGTCAACCCATTCCTCTCGTAGGAGACAATTTCGAATATCCCGACGTCCGACCTTTGATAATGAGATAGCTGACCCGATGACTACCATTATGTCTTAGATGATAATATGTCGCTAATCATACGTTTAGAGACGTATTTCATTCACACCGGAACCTACACTGAAACTACCCAAGGCAGATATCTCGTGTTTCTAAGCCTGATAAAAACCTATCTTGCCGTTTGCAACCAACACCCACCGGGGGATTGGATTAGGACTACACTGTACTTTTTCCCTCAAACTCAATTCTGGCAAGATTCATCAACGAGCCGTTGGATGAAGGACCGGTTATAAACGCCCATATCTACCTTCGTTACTTGAAGAGCATGGTTCGCTTATACATGTAGAAGGAGAGCGCCAGTTGAAGGAAGCTGTGGAACATAGAAGTTAGATAACTTGGTGTGTAAGGAATATCTCTAGACACCCTGAGGGGTTGTAAAATACGTTAGAATAAGAGAGATTGTACAGTATGACTTGTATTAGGATTAGACCGACTGATATGTACAAATCTTATGAAATGAATATATGTGAATATATGTTTGAGTGTGCAAATTGTTGTGTCACTTCTAATATTTACATATCTGTCATAATTATTTAAAGGAAAAAGAATAAAACATGGTCAACATAAGAGGTGCCGGTGCACCAAGGGGAAGAGGCCGAGGCAGAGGCCGAGGTCGAGGTAGAGGCAGACAGCCTCAAGTTAGAGCGATACCTGAAATTGGACGAAACCAAGAGGACCAACCTGCACAAAATCAACTTCTGAACCAACAAAACGATATACAGGAGATGCAACGAACTTTGCAAGAGCAGAGAGCTCTTATCGATGCACTAATGGCAGAAAGACAAGAAAGACAAAGACAAGAGGAAGCGCGCAACAATGAAGAAAACGAGGAGAATGACGAAGAAGAAGAAGAAGAAGAGGAGGATGATGACAATCAAAGTGAGGAAGACCATGAGGAAAACGCTGAGGAATCCGATAGATCACAATCACCTCTACGACGAGGAAGAAGGGAAAAGAATACCCAGTATTGGGTTAACCAGTTTTGTAAGCTGAAGCCACCAACCTTTCGAGGAAAGCTAGACATGGCAGAGGATTGGCTGAAGCGATTAGAGAAGGTGTTCAAAGTGATAGACTGCCCGGAGGATCGCAAAGCTCAACTAGCGATCTACCAGCTCGAAGGAGATGCAGACCGCTGGTGGGAAGTCACAGCAGAAACCTTGCAGACCCAATACTATCCCATGACATGGGAGAAATTTCATGACAAATACTTTCCTCCTTCAGTGCAAATGAACAAGGAGTCAGAATTCCTCCACATCCGACAAGGACAAGAGGAATCATTCGACGACTACTATGCACGATTCACCAACCTGTCCCGATACTCACCACACTTGCGGAAGGGCACTGATGAAAGAAGTATGGTGAACATACTGGTTCACGGACTGAAGTATGAGATCGGTGAAAGACTCATGTCCGAACGATTCCAGGACTTGACCAGTGCCGTGGAAACTTGTCGAATGACGGAGCGCAATCTGAGAGGATTCCAGAGATCCAGGAACTTCAACAATCAAAATGCTGGTCGCGGTGGATTCAACCGTGGAAACTTTCCACAGAAGAGGAAAGCGCCTTGGAGCAACAACCGAGGCGGGAACAAGAGACCCTACCAATCTGGGCAACAGTACTATCCCAGACAGCCGGGATCCCAAACGTGTCCGAAATGCAAGAAGTACCATCCAGGAGCCAACTGTGATGGGAAACAAGTCTGCTTCAGGTGCCAGAAGCCGGGACACATTAGCCGGGATTGCCCCGAGAAGGCTGCAGAGGCGAGACCTCAGAGCGCCGGCCGGATCTTTGCTCTAACAGATACAGAGGCAAAGAAGTCTCCGGAGATGGTCCAAGGTACCATCTTTCTCAATGGGAATCTATTGCAAGCATTGTATGATTCAGGTGCCAGTCATTTGTTTATTTCATATGATTGTGCAAATCGTTTAGGATTGCATGCCGATAGATTACCATTTGATATTGTAGTATCTACACCGTTGGGTGTAAAATCTTTAGCTTCTGACGCATGTATGAATTGTACTGCTGACGTGGATGGACGAGTTTCTAAACTGGATCTTATCCGTCTACCTCTTCACGGCATCGACGTCATACTCGGTCTAAACTGGTTAACGGCCAACGGTGCGATGATCGACTGTGGCAAGAAGGAGATATCATTTGCCGAAGATAAGGTTGAAGTGAGCCTGAACTTTCTCTCCGCTACAGAAGCTGATCGGTGCGTGAAGCAAGGATGCCATGCTTACATGGTATTCTTTTCCGTCAAAGCAGAAGCCGACCTTTCACTCCAGAATATCCCTGTGGTGAACGATTTTCCTGATGTATTTCCGGAGGATCTCACTGAGTTACCTCCTATCCGAGAAGTGGAGTTCAACATTGATCTGATGCCTGGTACCGGATCAATATCAAAGGCGCCGTATCGTATGGCTCCTAACGAGATGCAGGAGTTGAAGAAGCAGCTGGAAGAGCTTTTGAAGAAGGGGTTCATTCGACCTAGCGTATCACCGTGGGGCACCCCAGTACTTTTTGTAAAGAAGAAAGATGGAAGCTTCCGACTCTGCATCGATTACAGGGAACTCAACAAAGTAACCGTCAAAAACAAGTACCCACTTCCCCGGATTGATGATCTTTTGGATCAGTTATCTGGTTCCACTGTTTTCTCTAAGATTGATTTACGTTCGGGATACCATCAGTTGCGAGTTAAAGATGGCGATATTCCCAAGACAGCTTTCAGAACCAGATATGGGCATTATGAATTCCTTGTGATGCCCTTCGGATTGACAAATGCACCTGCGGTATTCATGGATTACATGAACCGTATCTTCCGACAACACCTAGACCAATTTGTGGTGGTGTTCATCGATGACATCCTTATTTATTCTAAAAGCAAAGAAGAGCACAAAGAACATCTGTGAAAGGTGTTAGGCATACTCAGGGAGAAGCAACTCTATGCTAAACTGAGCAAATGCGAATTTTGGCTGCCAGAAGTGAAATTTCTGGGCCATGTTATATCTAGCGGCGGAGTTGCAGTTGATCCAGGCAAGGTGGATGCAGTTCTGGACTGGAAACGGCTAGAGACTGTGATGGAGATCCATAGTTTTCTTGGTCTTCCAGGATACTACCGCAGATTCATACGGGATTTCTCGCGTCTTGCCCTACCATTGACAAAGCTTATGAGGAAGAATCAACCCTATGTATGGGGAGGTGATTGTGAGGAGAGCTTTCAAAGACTGAGGGAGAGGTTGACTACAGCACCAGTGTTAATTATCCCCGATCCTGATGAGACCTATGTTGTCTACAGTGATGCCAGTGGGCAAGGATTGGGATGTGTCCTAATGCAACAGGGCAGAGTGGTGGCTTATGCCTCTCGTCAGCTGAAGCCTCACGAGTTAAACTATCCTACACACGATCTAGAGCTGGCGGCTATCGTGTTTGCTTTGAAGATATGGAGGCATTACCTGTACGGTGTAACCGTAGAATTGTACTGTGACCACAAAAGCTTGAAATACCTGTTCGATCAACGAGAACTCAATATGAGACAGCGTCGCTGGATGGAGCTGATTAAAGACTACGACCTGGAGATCAAGTATCATCCGGGTAAAGCAAACGTCGTTGCTGATGCTCTTAGTAGAAAGACGGTGCAGGTGGCATACATGATTATACAAGAGCAGAAATTACTGGAAGATTTCAGAGATCTGAATCTATCCAATCAAATCTGCATGGGTCTTCACGCACCAGCTGATGCCTATCTTGCAACTCTTCTTGTTAGTCAAGGGGAGTATGATCTGAGAGCGACGAAGTTGACGAAGCTCAGAAGCAAGATGATTGGGCTATCGAGATTCGTGAGAAGATCTCTCGAGGTGAGACCCAAGACCATGACCTATCACCTAGTGGTTTGGTCAGGTACAAGAAGCGGATCTACGTACCGCCAGTTGATGAATTGAGGAGGAAGATACTGGATGAGGCTCATAAGAGTAAATACACTCTCTGAACTTTGGTGGCCCGGATTGAAGAAAGATGTAGCCGACTACGTGGCCAAATGCTTGACCTGTCAGAAAGTGAAGATTGAACAACGTCGACCCCCTGGTCTTCTTCAAGGACTAGAGCTGCGAATGGAAATGGGAGAACATAACCATGGATTTTGTGGTAGGTCTGCCCAAAATCAGAAATCATGATACAATTTGGGTAGTTGTTGACAGATTAACCAAGTCAGCACACTTCATTCCCATCAGTATCCACTATTCTCCGAAACGATTAGCAGAGATTTATATCAAAGAGATGGTGAGATTACATGGTGTCCCTAAGAGCATTGTCTCTGATCGGGATACGCGATTCAAATCCCGTTTCTGGCAAGCATTACATGAAGGTATGGGTACCAAGCTAAAGTTCAGTTCGGCTTATCACCCTCAAACCGACGGTCAATCTGAGAGGACGATTCAGACGCTGGAGGATATGTCATGAGCATGTGCCCTAGATTTCAAAGGAAGTTGGGATCGACATCTTTCGCTAGCTGAGTTTGCATATAACAACAGTTATCATGCTAGTATTCAAATGGCCCCGTTCGAGGCATTGTACGGGTGGAAGTGTCAATCACCATTGTGCTGGACAGATTCATCCGAAAAGCAGTTACTCGGGCCGGATATGCTTGAGCAGACCTCTGAGCAAATCGCGTTGATCAAGAAGAGACTCCTAGCCGCACATAGTAGACAGAAGAGCTATGCGGACAAAAGGAGGAGACCTCTAACGTTCTATGTCGGCGACCATGTATTTCTTAAGTTATCTCCAGTAACTGGTGTCGGCAGAACGCTTAAGAGGAAGAAACTGAGTCCACGGTACGTGGGACCCTTTGAAATTTTGGCTAAGCGAGGAGAAGTAGCTTATCAGATAGCCTTACCCCCGAAGCTGAGTAATCTCCACGACGTTTTCCACGTGTCGCAGTGAAAGAAGTACCAACCAGACCGTGATCATGTCATCGAGTACGAGGACGTTGAAGTATGGCATGATAATACTTTCATAGTCGAGCCGGAGCAGATCATCGATCACAAAGAGAAACGGCTTCGAAATAAGACTATTTTGATAGTGAAGGTGGTCTGGAAGGGTTTGTCACCTGAGGAAGCGACATGGGAAACCGAGAAAGACATGGAAGAGAAGTACCCGGAATTTATGG
The DNA here is from genome assembly GCA_025563575.1 of Acacia pycnantha. Taxonomy (NCBI): domain Eukaryota; kingdom Viridiplantae; phylum Streptophyta; class Magnoliopsida; order Fabales; family Fabaceae; genus Acacia; species Acacia pycnantha. The sequence continues at coordinate 1,894,535 of JAMWYP010000095.1, read as the reverse complement.
CCCGAAGTTTAGTTAGGATAGATTAAATTTCGAGGGCGAAATTTTGTTTAAGGGGTGAAGAAATGTAATACCCGGATATTTATTATGTGGAACATTATAAATAAATTGGATATTTCTGATAAGTGAATTTTGACCTTAAGACTTGTGTAAATATAATCTATTTTTCAAAGTTGAATTCTGTAGGAAATTAGAGAATTTAAGGGCCAAAGTGCCAAAATGACGAAAATGCCCCTAAGGGACATAAATAACTTAGAAAAATTATGAAAAATCCTAAAAGGCAGTAAAATGACCAAGTGAATTATGAGAGTATATTATCTCTAATCATGGTAATTTAATAAATTATGAACTTGGAGAAATTGAATAAGAATGCTCAAAAAGTATTGAAATAACTAAAATACCCTTGTAAATCCTAAAATAATGCATAGGACATGGAAACAGAAATGTCAGTGTAAAGGTTATGAGGTAATGATGCATTCTAATTAAGAAAATTATCAACTATTGATAAGGAAGTAATTAGGTAATTATTGGCTAATTACTTAAGCATAAGCAAAGGAAATTCATGAATAATTATGTAAAACCCTAAAATTAGTGGTTTTTGGCTTAAAATTAGTAAAAACATATTTGCTAATTAATTAGAAATTTTTGAGAAAAATGGATGAGTTTAGGTATTTTTAAGCCTAAATACAAGAATGGACCAATTAGGTAATTTTGTGAAATTTTTGGGAAAATTGAAATAAGTAATTAATTAATTAATTAATTAAATAAAAAATAAATATTTATTAATTATAAAATAGGGCCATCCGAAATTATTGCCCAAGAAAGAAAAAAAAAATGAAGATAAGAATGAAAAATAATATCTAGATATTTTTGTAAAAATTTTATTATTATATATTATAATTAAATGTAGTGAATAGTAATGAAATAAATAGGAAACAGATCCTATCTAGAGAACTAGGAATGAGAATTTCAAAGTCAAGGTAAAATATTGATCAGTGGATTTTTATCTTCCGTTAGACTTTTCCTAAGTTAATTCGTTTCGGTGGAGCATTTTCCTAATAAGACGAAATAGGAAAAATGCGAGATAGACACATTTTGGATCTGAAGAAAATAAATTCTAACTCAACATCTGGAAATGAGTTTGGAATTATCTGGACATATTTGGAATCAGTGAATTTTTGTCCAGAGGTTGATGATTCCAGAAATTCGTTTCGTAACCGACACGTTTTTCTGTAAAACTTCCGTCAGGCCGGAGAAGGCCTAGACAGAGTTAAAAATATAGTTAGACTAGACATTTCTAATGAGGAATGAATTGTCTTGGAATTGTATAATCAAGAATTTTGAGATTTTCCGAAATTACGTGATTCGGACACCGATCGGGGAAAATCTATCTGACCGGGCTTAAAGCAACCATGAGTCATCATTTTGGACCAACCCATGGCTGCCACATCAGCCCCCTTATGTCGGCCAAGGAAGGAAGAGGAAGAAGGAAACTTGTTTCAAAAGTTGTCTTGGACGGTCCAGATCGATTCTCACAAAGTTGATCCGACTACGAAATCCTACCTCCTAATCTATAAATACCCCCCTCCCTTTGGATTTCTCACAATTTGGAGAGCCTAGCCGAATCTAGAGAGAGAAATAAGAGAGAGGAGCTCTGGGAAATTCTGTAGCGAAGCTCTGGGTAAGTTTTTCGGTACCGAGCTTTTAGCTTTCGTAGTACTTTCAATAGTTAGAGTAGTAATGCTAGTATAGCCTTTAATTTTTCTAGTATGATTAAATATCATATGATAGGGCTATAGTAGTCTAGAATTTCGAAAATTATCATTGGGTCGAAGTTCTGGCAAAATTTTGGAAAAACGGAGCCAAAGTAACGAAGTGCTGGCGAAATTCCGCCAATTAGGGGTATAGGGGCAAAATGGTAATTTTTACCTAAAATGCCGATTATAATGCCAAATCACTAATGAAAGTGATATTACTCTTATAGGATATCGAAACTCGATCTGCTGCCGTTATGCCGCCCGACGAGCTGTTCGACATTTCACGTTTTTCCGTAAAAAGTACGTTTTCCGCCAGAAGTACCTAACGCCGTCAACGAAGGTACGGACGCGTACTGTAACACTAACCTTGTGCTGCTTAAATGCATATATGTCAAAGATACGTTCGTAGACCGTTATACAGATAGTTTTATACAGGTTATAGTCATAATAATGCCGTTATGTTTTCCTAGCGCTGAGGACACGAGTGGTATCGTGGCACTGGTGAATAGTGCAGGCCGTTATTGTTGTTTTTACTTTATGGGGCTTTACATATTGGTGTATGCTTATGTTTTGTCGGCATAATGATCATGCATCTGCTGTATGCTTATGTAGTGATATACTGCTGTATTGTCTAGAATATCTGTTGTCTGTATACTGTATTGTTTGGGCATGAGGTTAACCGTTACCTGAGATTCAATGCGGTGAATTGAATCTCAGCTATAGCTTCAGGGTCCGGAGGACCACGGATCGGAGATCGAGGCAAGCAGCAGGAGTAGACCCACGAGCCGAAGAATTTGTTTTCTGTTTCTTTTGTACCTTCTTTTGAAACAGTAGGATAACTGTATTATCAATACTATGTTACACTATGGTTACTGTTTGGATGTAAATCAGTTACTCTTTCGCTCCAATGCTCTACTCTGATTGAAAAAAAAAATCGCTTTAGAAAACGGGATGTTACAGAGGACACATGTACCCAATTAATTAATTAATTAATTAAAGGGGACACCTAAGCTACCAAGGTGTCAACATGATAAGTAAAGAGGAATAGATAAGGACACTTGTGTATATTTTATTGACAATTTGTGCCACCTAATTATCTTATCTATTAAGCAAAGGATTTTTAACCACAAGAAGCTAATAATTAGAAGGATATTTTGGTGTCCTAAGGGGACACATGTGCGTGACATAGAGAGGGAGGAAGGGAAGGCAAGTTCTTTTTTAGAAAATAGAAGAGAAATCTAGAGAATTCCAAGGGGCAATTACAAGGGTAAAAAGGTAAAATTGCAAGATATTCTTGGCGCCAAAGCCTCTATATAAAGAGAACCTCTACTCTCATTTAGCACCAAGAAAGGCATCACATACATGCACACATAGAGAAGAAGAGAGTAGTGAGTTTAAGAGCTAAAGCAAAAAGGAAGAGTACCAAGAAGATTGAATCAATGTAAGAGAGTTATGGAATTTATTTTACTTATTTCAAGTTCATACAAATATGTTTAAGTTTTCAATTAGTGATCTTGTATAATATTATGGAAGTTCTAGCTACAATCACAAAGGAGATTAAGGAGAAGTGGCAAATAAGTTAGAACTTTGAGCAAGTAAGTTCTCTGATCTCTAACTTCTTGTAATTTTGCAAAAGTTTAAGGACATTATGGTCAATAGCTAGAACTTGGTGATATGATTTTATTTTGGTGATTTTGATAGTTTAAAAGTGTTCGAAATGAAATTTTGTATGAGAAAGAGTATGGGGTACAATTTTGAAAGCATAAAGTATGAAAATATGCAAATAGAGAAGCTAAAAAATCAACAGGGGTATTTTCTGGAAATGGGAATGATATACGTATTTCTGGACTTGGAAAGTATTTTTAGGCAAAAATAGACATGCCAAGGGTCACATAGATTTTTGGAACACCCCAATCAGATTTTTCTACAATTAGTTATGGATTTTTGAAGTTGGGTCAAATTTCAGAAATTTTCAGCACTTTGTGCGAAAATAAAGGAAAATTTACCAAAGAATAAATACTCATTAATTAACAAAGGAAATTAATGGGTTTCAAATAGTGGACAGACCCTTCATATAAGTATACAGTTATGTATTTTAAAGGAAGGGATTATACCGTCAATGACACCGTTTACATTATTTTACATTAGGTCTATCATTCTTGTCTAGTAGCGGGTGTTTGCTATTTTACTAATAAGCAATTTGCACGTAAGTAACTTTAATCTCATATACTTTGTATGACTTTTTATGTATGTTTTACCATGATTTTGAATGCATTGGGTGTTATGTTTTCCTAGCGCTTGGGTATCGGAACCCATTGTGTGCGACCCCTAGCATTGTTATGTGCCTTATTGAGCAGTATATGTTATGTGTGACTGCTCGTTCCAGTTTAGGCTTTGTGCCTCACTGTGTGCAACTTGCTAAATGATGCTGTAAGATTTGTGTTTGTGGTTTTCTTACATACTCTGTATATACTTTGGATATGAGATTAACATTTACTTTGGGATCCAATTATGAATCCCAAGCTATCATAAGAATACAGGTGGTACATCTAGAATGGAGCAGGATGTTATTTATGCTTAGTTTTGATGATGACAAATATACTTGTTAATATCAAGAGCAAAAACTTTGCATACTACATTTATTTAATACATTGACTAATTCTTATATTTAATGTAGAATCAGAGAAGATGTGAAGTTCATTTTTGAAGAATGAACAAGAGGGGAGATTGAAGAAGGAAGAACTTGCTGAATGAAATAAGAATATCGTTATTCAAGTTCCTAGATTGATATTAGAAGTCTCCACGATCAAATGGAAGTTGGAATGGCTCAATTCGGAGTTAAAATAAGGCAAAACGAGCTTTAGGATAAACCAACTCAAGTTACGAACTAACTGCCTCGAGTTTACCACTTTGCTACAGTGGATTTCTCAAACTGGAACGAGTTGCCTCGAGTCAAGCCACTAATTGCCTCGAGTTAAGGTGTATTACAGCTACTTTGTTCAACTCTGTTTTACGTTTTACTCGGGCGACATCTGGTAATTTGACAATATCTCCTAAACCAGAGATCAGATTAAGGTGAAACCAATTTTTTATGTTACTAGACACACAATGTGTCATTTTGACATAAAATTAAAGCCCGAAGGAGTTCATATGATGGATATATGAATTGTAGAAGTTGGAAGTGAAATCAACGTCACACAGCAGACCAAGCATTGGTAATTCGGGTGTGTCTCACAAACTACACATCCAATTGAGCTGAAACCTATGCCATTGGAATCTATACTCAAATACCTTTTCAAAAACATCAATATCACGAAAAACAAAGATCAATTGGAAGAGATATAATGTTTTGAAGTTGACAGTTAGTTCAGGAGGTTGTAAAAACGCTGGTCAAGAACAGTCTTCATTCATCGGATCATAATGGTCAGAATACAATGAGTTTGGAGCTGATTCTTTTTGCATTGGAAAGAAGACTCAAAGAGATATATGGGGATAAGTGGTTTTCCAAATTTGGAGCTGTATCAAAGACGTTACACTTACTGGAAATTGGCCCTTGTGTTGATAATATGCTTGCTTTATGAAAGGTAGAGACCAATTCATGTTGAAAAGAATTATTGCCTCGAGTTCATTAATTATAGCCTCGAGTCAAGAAGAAGTAGAGCACAAATTAGAAGAGCTTCTGCCTCGAGTTCACATGCATTGTGCCTCAAGTCAGATGAAGGCAAAGAGCAATTATGTTGAAAACACTTACTGCCTCGAGTTCATATGGAACCACCTTGAGTCAAGTATTCTCGCTACATACTTGACTTCTAGGTAAATCCGTTTGTTACCTCGAGTTAAATCTTGATTGCCTCGAGTCATATGGTTCCAATTATCAAGGCAACATGTATTATTTTCAGATGCCTCGATCGAGTCAAATTGATTTTAACTTGAAGTTAATTAGTTTGGAAAATTATGCCTTGAGTTAAAATCATTTTACCTCGAGTTAACATGCTTAAATGTTTTGAATCTCCTGTTCACGTGTTGTTTGCCTCAAGTCAGATATTTAAATGACTCGAGGCAATTGGCTTTTCTGGTTCAAACTTTTATCTCACCAAATGTGCCTCGAGTTAGTTTATTTTTGCCTCAAGGCATTGTGACTCTAGGCATCCCTTTTGACTCCAGGAAAATGACTCTCTGTTCTATTTCTTATCTTTGTGCGATATGCCTCGAGTCAGTCAATAATTGCCTCCAGGCACTATGACTCCAGGCATCATCTTTATGACTCCAGTCAAAATGTCTTCAACACGTTTTTCAATTGGTTTCTTCTTACCTCGAGTCAACCAAATTACCTCTAGTCAATGTGCCTCTAAGCATGCTCTTTTTAAATCAAGTTAATCTTCATTGATTTTTGAAATCTCCGTCTCCAAAAATCCAAATTGAATGATTATGATTTTAATTCTTCATATTATCACTCATTACTATTCCTAATTTAGTCTGTTTGCTAATGATTTTTAGATGATTATACGAAGGATTAACAACAATTTACAAAAAGGAGATGATTATGTCAAAAGCTCCAATAGCTACTTCCAACTGTCATATTACAAACTGGAAGAATAACTCAACGGTTGAATGCTCGCAATGGTCGAAGCACAATAACCTATAAATTGCAAAGTCTTCAAACCGGAAGTGACGACGATTGATGAATGATTCGATGAAACAAATGAAATGATGTTACTACTTCACTGTCGATATGTCAATAACTCATACACTCTTTGTTTCTCAATGTTTATATAGTTTATAGTAGAGAGTGAGATGATCGATTATGTACTTTAGGGTTAATCATATTCACTTCTAAGAGAGAAGGTTCATTGTAATCAGTTTATCTGAGAGTAACTCAAGATTGGGTGATCTTGAGTGGGAAACTGATTATATCCTTACAGTGTGTAAGGGGAAGTATCTTGGTGAGAGATTCGGCTTCACAAGTGCCTGAGTGAACTTGTGCAATTGTAAAGACTTCTCTTGTGCCTGGATTAAACAAGAGGATAGTAGATTAAAAATCTCAAGTGAAGCTTGGGGACTGGACGTAGGTCAAGGATTGGGCTGAATCAGGATAAATCATAGTTTGCATATTCTCTTCCCAAAACTCTTATATTTCCAACATATATGATTGAATGACTGATTATCGCTTTATTAATTATTATTGCCATACGAACTGCCTTCAGTAAGTTGCGAAAAGATTTTCAAAGTTATCTAAAGTTTTATCAAACACTCAATTCACCCCCCTCTTGGGTGATAGCCAAGTCTAACATAGGAGACTGGAGGTAAGATGGGAGAGCATGACTGAGGACTCTGTAGAGGATGAAGACAACTTTTCTTATTATATCTTTATTATGGATGGTTGTATATTATTAGATAATTTCTCTAGGATGACTGTATATTAACTCTTGGAGGGACTTATTCTTTTGGTTACTTATTTACTTTATCAAAATTATGTTATCCAAATTATTCTCATTGCTCTGCTGCATAGTTACTCTGATACGTATTTAATTTTCTGAAAGTAAGGGTCACTCTACTCGCCACCTAAAAAGTCGAGGTCGGTAGGATTATAACACTCACTACTACAAATGAATCCACGAAATGGATTATTAGGATCATTGGTGTTTAGCCTTCTTTATGCATTTCTTCATTTTTGGAAAATCCTAAAGACTTGACTAATTTATTAGTGTCTAATTATTCCAACATGCCTTTGTACGTTTCTCTTCAAAGTGGTTGGTTTTGGTTCCCTGTTTAGGTGTATCAGATGGAACCAGTAAGTTATTTTGACTCTTTAGCTCTTCTTGAACTTATGTTGTAATTTTTAGGGAAAAATTGAAATATTGGATTTTATATTGATTAATTGCAGCGTCCAAGAGTATATGATGCGCTGCTTTGCTATAATCATACCTCAAACACCTTTCAAGCAAGGTATGGTGGTTAAGAACTTAACATAGTTTTACTTTACATCACTGGATATTCAGTAATGAACTTCCATAATTTATCCTAAGTTAGTTTCATCTTTATTACCATCCAAAATTTGCATATTTTAATGGGTAGGTTTTAATTAATTATAGGCGTCCAGCAGGTGAGTGGCGACTAAGTGAAACCAATATAACGTGGGATAGGCTAAGGGTACCCCCAGCTCACATTTCTCCTTGTACTACTCCTTATTTGTCCAATAATAATGAATTGAAGCCTGGTGACCATATTGAGATCCAGAATAAAAGAGGCGGCTTAGCTTATGGTAATAATTTATCTTTTAATGCACGACCAATAATTATTCTTCATCGCCAAGTTATTTAGGATTGAATTAATTAGTATTGATCAGTTTCATCATTTTCATTATGAATGAGATGTAGATTGGTATCATGGTGTTATTGGTCACTTGGATTCGATGAAGATAGGAATGGTCATTGCAGTTGCAAACATAGTGGTAAGTTAATTAACATTATTTACAAGTGAAGGTAGCTAGGACGAGAGAGATACACACTGTATATTTGAAAATTAAAACTGATGATTAATTAAACTTTGATAGAAATGTTGGTGGTGCTGTTAAAATTACAACGTGGAGATCGCTCACGATGGAAAACAGTATTGCTAAATAGACAGGTGAACAAGGACCAGAAATTTGGACTTTGGAGATTTGGAGGAATTAGAAAACTGGAAAGCTTGGAGGATATTCGAAGCTGGGATCCAGAATATCACATGTAGTTCATAGGCTTGCCCTATAATATCCTTGAGAATTAATGTAGATTAAATTAGAGGATCGACTTAACCATCTTATATATTCTATATGCAAAGTGATTTTTTAAGCTTGATGTGAATCTTAATCACAGTTCTTTGTACACTTTGAGATATGCATGCTTTTTTATATTTATGCTTGTTCATCTGTATCGAGATTTATAATTATTTGTCACCTTTACTCTCTTATATTTTGTGCATTCTATTATTTCAATAATACTTCACATGAAAAAAATCATTAACATATCAATAAATTATTGGTTAAGGTGGTAAGCAGCCTCAATTCTATAAGAAGAAGAATACGAGTTTAAGTTTCAGGAGCATACTTATGTTGAGAACTGTGAAAACCCTTTCTCTCTAAGTTTAAGTTTCAAGAGAGAAACCTTTAATCAAAAAAAAAAAAATAATCATTAATATAACCATTGATTATGGAGATGAAATTGGAGTTAGTTACATCAAATTAAAACTATAACAATATGATTGATTACAAACACACTAATTATACTAAATATTTTTTAATAAATACTGTCTTATTTTAAAATTTATTAAATTATAATTGAGACTTTTCGGGTATTTCAGTGCATAATGTGCTATCACCTTTTTTATGTTACACTAGTTCAGGTGAGAGTGAAGTTCAGGTGAGAGTTGGGACATAATAAACATTTAAAATATTCAATTAACTATTCATTATTTTTAAAAACTAAAGTCTAATAACAAAATTAATAATTAAGACGCCTAGTGTTCACCAAAAACAAGTACCAGGAGCATGATGATAGAATGGGTTGCTTGTATGGAGGAATCAGGAAGATTCATAGCCAACAACAAATTGATACTTGGAAAAACCTCTTTCCTCAACGTTACGTAGGTACGGATGGTAATTTAATAGAGAACACCCCATCATTGTTTATCTCTGTGACATGGACTCCAAGCAAAAATATGATAAATAATCTTCACGCTTCATAAGGGAGAAGAAAATATAATGGTTTTGAAATTTTTATGCAAGATTGTTTTTGTGTGTTTGTTGTGTTAATATATCTTACTAGATTTCATTTGGAAAGGGAGTGCTTGCTGCACTTTTGATGTTGTGCCTCCTGCTGTCCTCCAATTTATGGGCCCTTCCCAAATGTTTTTTTTTTTTCATGATTCTTTTAATCATTAGGTTCTATATGAAATGATTGACATTTTAATGTGCTATGCGGAAAAAAGGAGCTGTTTTCCATATTTTACAATTCAAAAAAAAAAAAAAAAAATTAACACTTTAAACTTGTGTAGTTCTTTTTTATATAGAGTTTTAAATCTTTGAAAAATCGTACAAAAATTAAAAACAACTCCAATTTTTTGCGGATAGGATATTAAAATGTCACTCATTTCATATAAAATCTAATGATTAAAAAAAAAACATTTGGGATGGGGGCACAATAGACACCCTTGCTTGATTTCTGATAATTTTCCATATTTTGTATATCTAAAGTACATTTTGAAGATATTTGGAGAATTATCTAAACAATTTTTGTGAGATTCATGTGAGATTACATTATTATAAGATTAAATCAAATCGGTGCATCATTTGTGAGATTTTTAAGTGGATATCATAGATTATAAATAAAATAGTTAAACTTAGGATAAAAAAATGGTAAACAATAATATTTGAAAATTAAAAAAAAAAGGCAGTTTTAGTTTATATTATTATTATTAGTATTTTTGTTTCATTTTCTTATGTTTTTCCCTATCTATCCAGTCTTTCATATATGCCTTTGGGCATAGGGAAATATTTGAATGTAGTTAAAGAAAGAAAAGAAAACCGACACGGTTTGGGGAATTGAAAAGAGGAGACCTAAATCTAAGAGGAAGAGAGGCGCGTCGAGGGGAGCGACACTGTTCATCTTTATCTTCGGGAGACGGTGAGCGAAGCAAGAGGGAGGCGGTTGCACGATTAATCTAATAATCATCACCGTCTCTTCAAAATTTCGGAAAGAGAACCAGATCGAGAAGGATCAAAGAAGCAAGGAGAGGCGGCTGGATATACTGTTCATCGTCACCTTCCTCTGGCTATTTTAAACCAGATAATCACAGTTCAACTTCATCTTCAGTCGAGCATCTGAACCATAAAGGAGATGTCGTTTTTCCCACTGCTCATTCATCATCATCTTCTTCTTCTTCAAGTAGAGGCGGCCACAGCGCATTGAGTCATCGTTCAATCTTGAACCAGAGGAGTTGGAAGCTGCTGCCTTTGTTCTCTTATTGTGAGCTTGACGCCGTCAAGTAGAAGCAGAGGAGGCCACGTGATTTTGCTGTTCTTGGTCTTATTCTTCTGTCCTTTCCTTATGAATATGAACTTCGTTTTTCTATGCTGAGAAGATATTGATTTTGAACATAACCTAGAGGGACGTATGAAAGTGTTTGGGTTTTAAAAATTATTCCCACTAATTAGTTTTGTTTAATATTAATTTAGTTTATTTAATCTTTTTTTTATTGTTATTGTTTAGTGATTGGCCACCATTGAGCATATTTTAGAGATTTAAGATTGAACTTGACAAAAGGGAATCTTAAATTAACGTTAGGATTAAAAAATGTTGAAATTTGCGTCTAGGATAAACATATTTCTAAGAGTTATGCATAATTAAATTAGAATGAGTTCGATTTGAATTGCATCTTATTTAATTGTGTGAGACATTGCACAATTAATTGAGGTAGGTGTATAAATGGACCGACAGACATTTATAAACATTAATATTCTAGATTAGCTAAATACGTTAAGTTAAAATTAATTTAGTGTAGATAAAATCTAAAAAACAAACCAGGGATTAATGACTCTAAGTTGTACTTCTTGATATTAAAATTTGCTCTTTGTAAAAGTTCTTGTTATTATTAGTTTCTCACTATTATAGAATTTCTTGTTACTATTATTGAAAACAATTCTAATTTGCTCAAGGAAATTTAACACGTAATACTAGTTTGATTGAGTCTCTATAGGACGACCTTGATTTGCCACTTATTATTTTCATGACCCGTATATTTGTGGTGCTTAGTTAAATTTTGGTAGCATCAATTTCACATACTCCCTCATGTCCTTAACTAGAATATATTTAGGAAGTTGATCTTTATCCTAAATATAAAAAATAGTTTTTATACTTATCAATCTTTTCCTAATTTACTAGATATTTCCTCAACAATAATTAAAGAAGAGAGGGAATGAGAAAATTAAAAAAGATGATCAAGTGTCTTAGAAAATATAAGTGATATTAGCAAACCAAGTGATATATATATATATATATATATTAGCTAATATCACGTACCTGCTTCATAAGGGAGAAGAAAATATAATGGTTTTGAAATTCATATGCAAGATTGTTTTTGTGTGTTTGTTGTGTTAATATATCATGCTAGATTACATTTGGGAAGGGTAGTGTCTGCTGCGCTTTTGATTTTGTGCCTTCTACTGCCCTTCAATTTATGGGGCCCTTCCCAAATATTTTTTTTCATGATTATGAAATATGTGACATTTTGATATGTTATATCAAAGAAATGGAGCTGCTTTTCCTTTTTTTTACTATTTCTCAAAGATTTAAGACTTTAAAATTGTGTAGTTTTTTTATTTTATTTAGAGTCTTACATTTTTTAAAAATCATAAAAATTGAAAATAGCACTATTTTTTGCCCATAAGATATTAAAATGTCAATCATTTTATGTAGAATATAATCTAATGATCAAAACAACCCTAAAAAAACATTTCGAAAGGGGGCACAACAGACACCCCTACTTGATTTCACATACTCCCTCATATCCTTAATCTATGACATATTAAAGAAGTGGATTTTTATCCTAAATATAAGACATTTTTATATTAGTCAATCTTTTCCTAGCTTATTTGATATTCCCTAAAAAATAATTAAAGAGGAGAGAGAATAAGAGAATTAAGAAAGATGACTATGTTGTCTTAGAAAACATAAGTGATATTAGCTAATTTAATCAACTTCATTAATCTAATTAAAATAGATAAATAAATATGCCTTTTATATTAAAGATGGGAGCTGAGTATAATTATTTTTGCTGATCTATAGGTGCCCGACTTTGTTCTGTCTATGCCTCCGGTGCCAGCGCTGTTTGTGATCCACCGATGAGGCAAATTCTTTTCCACTAAATGTACTAAATTGATATGATTTTTCTTATCATCAACATGTACATCATTTTCATTGTTTTATAAATTTTTTAATATGTTTATGTCTCTTTCTCCATATTCTGGTTTTCATCAGAGATATCAAACATAGACAGTGATTCAAAGAGGAAGGCGTGTCATCTTACGTACGTAAATCAATCAACATCCGGCTGTAGTCCTCCGTTCATGTGGCCTATTTTAGTAGGAAGGCAGTTGTATATATACCTTTGCACCTGATTTCAGTGAAGAACCATTTTGGCTATTAAAAAGCATGACATTACTTTTCATGCTCGTCACACTGGCCAACTAACATGCTCGGGCTAGAGGAGTACAAAATACTGAAATGTTCATCATCACATGTGTGGGAGTCATTTTCAACCTTAATAAGGAATTGAATATAGAAATTAATTTGATGTTTACAATATCGTCCCACAACCACAAAGAGAACAACGATTTCATGGATATCCACGTCGTGATGATTAGGACAAAACAGAAATTCCACTCTGCGATATTTGGTTTTGTTTTGCCACGTGGCTCACTGCAGCAATTATTACCAAAAGCTTATCAATAAACTGAATTAAGCACTTCTGTACTATTAAAATGTGAATGAAGATAATAGAGAGCTGAAGAAATTATCATTCTTGATGATATAACAAAATATAAACAAAAATGATAACTAAGTCGATAATTATTTAAATTTTATAATTATATTTTGAGAGAATGACTTTTAGGTCCCTACCAAGTCAACATCGACAAGTGAACAAGGGGAATTAAGAAGTGAATCAATTACCCTTGATAACTTATAGGACTTGTTAATGTATTATTTCCTTTGGTTGGGACCTAGATGTCATTCTCCCTTATATTTTTAATTCTTGAGTTCAAGCTATCCAAAAGTATAAATTTTTAGACTAAAATTAAGCATTGAGAAGTACGCCGATTGTAGGAGTTTCCCACTTTTATTACATTGTCCTGCAATTTTAAACTAATGTATATCGCCATCAAATCAATTCAGCTGAAAATAACAAAGGAAGGAACAGAATATCCCTTGTCATTTTTTGAAATATTATATTCATCATGATTGTCCCAAACAATAACAATTAAAAAAGTGAAATCGACCAGTATCATATGGTTCCAAAAAAACCAACAAGATGATGAATATATATCATAGGATAAGTACAATATATTGCAAGTCATTGCTGGTAGGATAAGCTGAGGATGGAAAGCATATGCAAAGCTTGTCTATTGGATTTGCCAAACTCAATCTTGGAATGCATACTGGAACGCCTCTCTCCTTCTGAACTGTGCAAAGTATCAACACTTTGCACTTTTCTAAGAGAAAAAATCAGAACTAGTGAGCATTTATGGGAAGCAATCCTAAAAAGGAAATGGGGCAGAGTGATGGGTGATTCTGCTCTTCGAGAATGGCACAGGTTCGTAGATTTTAGGAAGGCATCATCATCAGAAGCTAAATCCAGAAGCAGCAACAGAACGGAAACATCAGGGACGTCGTCGTTTAAAAGTGATTGGCCCATCATAATTACTATTGATTCCAGTTCAAGAAACATTTCACAGTGGACTGATGATTCATTTCCTGATGATAGCATCATGGATCTGTGTATCTCTCTCGAGATTGGCTTGTTTTGGTTCCCTGCTCAACTCTATGACGAATATGTAATAGGGTTTTTACTTATATATATATGTGTGTGTGTGTGTGTGTGTGAAATTAAGTGATATTCATTTTTTTTATTGTAATGGAATTAATTGCGTCTCTCCGCAGAATGATGGTATGACCCGGAATTGGCATGATGCGATGCTGAGTTATGACTTGCGAACTGACACCTTCAAAGCAAGGTATGGTATATAAGAAGCAACTTGTAAAATCTGCATTTATATATATTTGGAAGTTGACTATATATATATATATATGAATGGACCGGTTTCAATAATAACATTAATTTGTTGATCGATTGGCGATCACGTACACGTGTAATAATTAATAGGTATCCACTTCATTGGAGGAGCAAAGTGGGAGGAAATGTAGGGTGGGATAAAGTGAGAGCCCCAGCCGTTGATATTTCTCCATTTTCTGTTTACGCCTCCAATTCCATTATTCATGACTTGAAACCCGGTGATCATATTGAGATCCAGTGGAGACATAGCCACCAATACCCTTTTGGTATGTATTATTAATTATTTCGTAACAATATATACGAGTATTGATTATATATAAAATATGGCACAGTTTTTTCCTGTGACAAATTTAATTGGTATCTGAAGTTACAATTGTTTTCATATATGATATTTGTTATTCATGCATGCATGTTAGATAGTATAACAGAATGAATGATTAGTTGTGGGTAATATAATGGACAGATTGGTGGTATGCTTTAATAAGTCACGTGGACACATGTGATGGGCGTGGGAGTGCCTGCCATTGCCACGACAATGGTGAGAAATCTCTCCTTTCTTCTGATGAATTTTGGTGCTAATGAAAGTGGGAAACCAACTTGCTTGCAGAGGCCGACCTACTCTGTGTTGGTGTCTTGGTGTTGAGGGGTGGGTAATGCCCCCACTCACTTGGAAAAATTAAATTTGAATGTTAATTATATGTAGATAAATTGGTGGTGGAGTTCATTCAGTATCCGATTCAGTCATATTGGAGAAAGGCTGTGCTGAGCAGAAAGCTGGCTTGTTATAAGGAGCAAGGCAACGAACGGGGTGGGTTTTATGGAGGAATCAGAAAGCTTCAAACCCAGGACGAGATAGCCCATTGGAACAAGGAGATTCTTCCAATTTCTAATCCTTAATTATTAATTAGCCACAACATCCATAAATGTGTGTAGTGAAAAACATTTGAATATATTCATATCCTTCTCAAACAAGAAGATACAACGATTCTAAGAACAGCTTGAATTCTTCTCCAAATATATATTGGTATGTTTCGCCCCTCTTTACAACTGTGTCATGTATATAGTATAAACACTTGAGCGGTGGCTTGTATATTTTAACAATTTCCTTCCAGAATATAAGTTATTTCAACAACCTTACCTAATTAATAAGAGATAAGATTGAAATATAATAATTAATAACTCTGACTTATATTAATTTTTAGGATATCTCCTTTATAAGGATATTCGTGAAAGGTGATATATTGATGTGAATCGGGTGGGAAAAGAGGAGGGGAGAGATGCTAGAGGAGGAACGACAATAAGGAGAGGGAAATCAGACATAATTACTCTCTTCCACCCATTCATACATATAAAGGGGCATTTTTGAAAAGAAAGAATAAATTTCCTACATAATTATTACATATAAATTATTTTAACTATTTTTTAGAATCTCACGATTTGGTTGAAAGACTCTTATATATATAGGGATGGACATAGGCGGACCCACCTATTAGACAAGGGGGGCAAGTGCCCCCCTTTGAATTTGGAGTTTTTTTTTAAAATAAAATAATAATACATGTTTGAATGATTGTCCACATTTAAATTAAGTATCCACCCTTAATACATCAAGACTGCACTTCATAATCAGATGGAAATGAAGGACTGAATGATTGTTTAGTGCCTTATATTGAAAAAGATGTATTTGATAGCATTAATAGTAAGACAATTATGATAAAATTCCAAAAAATAAGGCCTAGAAGGATGACATTGTAATTATTTTTATTGTAATATACTTTTGTTATTAAAATATATGTACTTGAACTTATTGAGTGTCCACCATTCATTTTAATTTATGTAGCTGCATTTCTAACAGCACTTAGCCTTGCTTTTTTAAATGACAGGTTTGTAAAATAATTACTTCTCTTATTACATGATATGCGGGTGGGACTCAGGCACCTATGTTACCTTGCGCATGATATGCATGCAACTCACATCCAGCTTCTTAATTGTTTTTGTGTGGTTTCTGACATTCCGAAACTCTCTTAAGTTAAGAATAATCACACTGAAACATTTTGGGAGTAACGTTTTTAACTTTAGGCTCCTAAAGTTAATCAGTAAGGCATTAACTTATTGAAGACATACAAATATTAAGCAACTTTAATTTGGGTCACATGTCTTAGAAGAATGACGGACAATTTAAAGAGTATATAATGACAATATTCAATTTTATTTCTCGATGCTTTTGCCCCAGAAAAATCTCTATTACTTGACTTCAAGATCTACTCACATTGTTTTTAACGAAAATTTTTGTACCAGACAAAAGCATGTGGACAAGATAGTAGCCTGAACATATCGAATTGTGGAACTTGACACATCCTTCTGCAATATAGGCCTTTTCTTATATATATTTCCCTTACCAAGCAACATCTATATTCACAATCCTATGAACAAAGAGGATTCTATCTTGATGAATTTACCAGAACCCATATTGGACAAAATTCTTGAGAGACTTTCACCAAATGAACTACGTAATATGCATGTCAGAGGTGTGTACTTGTTTGATGCGCAGATGCAGAAGTAATAGATTGTGGGACAAACACATACAACGCTAGTGAGGAAGACTACTTGGTTATGTTGCTTATAGAGAGTAGCGATTTCATATGATGAGGATAATTAATGAGGAAAGCCCTTCACTGGAAATGAATCCAAATGGATTATTGATGAGGGCCTTTTTGTCTTTAACCTTGGGGTTCACAATCAAAAATTAACTAAGGATTGCATATAGACAAATCTAGGATCGTTCCCTCTTCTCGAGGAGCCTTTTATTGAATCTGAAGTAATCTAAATGTCATGCAAATGCAATGAAAACAAGGGAAAAACTGGTTTTAGCTTTTCAAATCAATAAACTAGAATAAGAATGCAATTTAATTAAATACTAACCTATTGTTTTTGGTATTTTTATTATAAAATGGTGAATGGAGTATGAAATGTATAATGAATGAATGCTCTTGGAAATGGATTAGTGACTATCATAGTTCAGTTAAATTAAGGAGTAAATTTTCACTGTCCAGATAAAAAACCCCAAGATACCACTTGAGTCCAATATTCTCAATAAATAGTAGCTCCTACTACTTGAGATATTGTTTAAAACCACTTAGCTAGTGTGTGCATGATTAGGATTATATTAATGCAATTTGGTCCCTCTTGATATGAATGTGATAACATGCCACTCAATTAATCCAATTCAATCATACTATTTAACAATACCATGTAGAAAGCACAATATCATTGAATCAATAAGGAAAATACACACATATATAAATCCTAAGATACAAAAATCCAATCCAATCACTTAAGTTCAATCCACAAAGTTATCCAACCGAGTAAACTAAATCTCAACAATACAATACAATATTCCTAAAACTAGATAATCCACATTCAATTAGTGAAAATAAATTGAACAAATAAACTCAGCTATTTTAAGCTTTGAAATTCCAAAACTCCAGCCACTTAATTCATCTCCAAGAATTGAAAGCCTCAGCTACGCATAGAGATTGGAGAACCCCACACGATCTGATACAAGGATAGAGAACTTCAGCCACACCCTGGTCTTTGTCTGGCCTTTTTGAAGAAGAAGGATTACTGTAACGGTGGGTGTTGAAGAGAGGGCGAAAGTGGTTCAGTGGTGGTCAAACGACAGACAGGGAATGAGTTGCTTCTTCTTCTTCTGATCTCCCTCTCTCGGTTCAAACTCTCACGGCACCTCCCCAAATCCCCAGTCGCGGCGCTCCTCTGGATCTTCGTCTCGTCTTTGTCGGATCTCGCGGCTGTGGTGGAGGGTGAAGGAAGGAGGTCGCCGGCGACGATGGTGATGATGGCGTTTTTCGCCGGCGACGATGGAGTAATGTGGAGGAGGATGAGATCGAAGGTCTCAAGGCGTGAATCAAATCTGGAGCTCGCGGCGGTATTTCTATATCCATCTCCTTCTCGGGTCCCTGTTTGCCTTTTTCGCATCTGACCTGCGTTTTGACCAGGGACTAAACGGAAAAGATTCAGAAATTTAGGATAGGGACTAAAGTGTGACTTTTAAAAATATTTCTGGGGCATAACTAGGATTTCCAAAACAGTTGGGTCATTTTGCGAAATTTTCTCCAGGCTCCTTTTCTTCATTGATTCCCAATTTTCAGAAATTGTAGAGCCCCTTTTTGTAATTTTTCCAAGACTCAAAAATATTAATCTTGACCCAATTGACATTTTTCCAAATTCTTCAATTTTCTTCCAGAACACCTACAACACAAGATTAAACACAATGTAGCATCAAAAGTCCAACAAATCATTTGCATGAATAATTAATATATTATGACCATTTTGCCCTTAATTTCACTTAATTTAGTACAAATGTCCATACCTCAAACTAGTGCTTAATCATGCAATAATGTCATAGAAAATGCATTAAGAATCCCAATTTAGTTATAAAATATCATATAAAAATATGGTTCGACCAATTAATAGGATCATTTATTGGTGTTTGAACCCTTTTATACATTTCTTCGTATTTGTAAAATCCCAGAGACTTGACTAACTTGTTACTATCCAATTATATTCTAGCATGGCTTTGCATATTTCTCTTCAGAGTGGTCGGTTTTGATTCCCTACTTAGGTGTATAAGATGGAACCGAGTTCTTTAATATAAGATTCACTTTATAGTTTATTTTATTCATTAAAATGAGTCTTATATTAAGCAAGCGATATAGCAGTATTTTACTCTTTAAAACTCTTTATGTTGTAATTTTTATGGCGAAATTGAAATATTGGATTTTTATAATGATTACTTGCAGGGGCCAAAGGTATCTGATGCGTTGCTTTAATATAAGATGGAACCGAGTTCTTTAATATAAGATTCACTTTATAGTTTATTTTATTCATTAAAATGAGTCTTATATTAAGCAAGCGAAATAGCAGTATTTTACTCTTTAAAACTCTTTATGTTGTAATTTTTATGGCGAAATTGAAATATTGGATTTTTATAATGATTACTTGCAGCGGCCAAAGGTATCTGATGCGTTGCTTAGGTATGATCATATTTCAAACACCTTTCAAGCAAGGTATTATATCGTACGTTGAGATAGTTTTAGGTCCCTCAAAATCCGGTAATTGATGAACTTCCGTAATCCAAAATTAAGCGCCTTTATTTTAATATCCAAAATTTGCACATTTCATGAGTAGATGTAATTAATTACAGGTGTCCAACAGGTCAATGGCAACTAGTTGAAAACAATACAACGTGGGATAGGTTAAGATTACTCCCGATCACATTTCTCCATGTATTCTTTATATCCCCAATAACAATGATTTGAAACCCGGTGACCATATTGAGATCCAGAAGAAAAGAGGCAGCTAGCTTCGCTTATGGCAATAGTTTATTTCTTAATTAATGATCAGTTGTTCACCATGTTATTATCTGCGATTGGATTAGTATTGATCAATTACATTTTCATTTGAAATTAGTATTTTGTCCCTAAATTATTATGAATGACATGAAGATAGGAACGATCATTGCAGTTGTGAACATAATGGTAAGTTAAAAATCATTCATAAGTGAAGTTATTGATCAAATGAAATTGTGATTAAACTTTGATTTGTGATAGAAAAGTTGATGGTGTGGTTCAAAATACAACGTGGAGATCAATCAAGAAAGAAATCGATATTACTCCTCCGATCTTATATAAAACATAGTTTGTAGTGCAAATTGCACTACAAACTATATATGTCCTATATTTAGGACCAGAGATAGTACTAAACAGACAGATGAACGAGGAATAAAAAGTTGGACTTTGGAAATTCGGAGGAATTAGAAAACTGGAAAGTTTGGAGGATATTCGAAGCAGAAATAATACGGATCCATTATCATATGTAGTTTATTGTCTTGCCCTTATTTATTTATATTATCGTTGAGAATATATTTTAAATTAGCAAGGATCCACTTAACCATCTTATTTTATATGTGTAATGGCTTTTTTGGCTTGAATGTGAATTTGTATCACACGGTCCTTGGAATTTTTTGACATGTGCATGCTCAATCTCTCAATGATTTATGTATTTCTCTAATGTGTTATAGGTTTAATATTAAAACAAAGCTAACTGCTCAAAATTTATTAATAAAGCTAACTGTTCTGTTCTAAGAACACAAATGTCTAACCACAGTGGGTTAGCGTATGATTAATATATGTAATACCCTAAAAAGCACACATATGATAAGTATCATAATTGAGTAAATAATACCTATTGGAAATAGGTGAACATGTGGTCTCAAAACCTATGTGGTAATTATGTTATTTTTCTAGGGCAATTTCTATTAAATTAGAAGAAATAGAGTGCCGGAAGCCCTAAATGCAATTATGGGCCATAAAATGCCCTGAAAATATTATGATAAATCTTAAGGGTCGGTAAAATAATTATTAAAAATTGGGAAGAATATTGTCCTTAATTATAGTAATTTATTAAATTATTTCCTTGGAAATAATAAAAGGGAAAATTAAATATTATTTTGGGAACCCTAAATGACCCTATGATTTCTAATATATTACAGGGTGCATAAAATACCAATGTCAGTAAAATAGTTGTGAGATAATGATTAATCCTAATTAAGAAAATTATCAACAATTAGTAAGTGATTAAATAAATAATTAATGGCTAATTGTTTAGGAAATGAATAAGGTGAATTATATAAATACCTAAAAGCTTAATTAGCCAATGGAATAATTACTAATTAAGATGATTAAAGCATGAACTAAGTAATTAAAAGAGAGTTGAAAAGTGTAATACCCTAAAATTTGAATTAGGGAAAATAACATAATAATCTTATTTTCTAAAGGAAAATTTCTTGGAAATTAGGAAAAATTAATATTGTGTCAGAAATGACCAAAATGCCCTTGTGGAGCATAAAATGACTTAGGGAAATTATGGAAAATCCTAAGGGGCAGAAAGATAATTATTAAAATTTAGAGAGTATATTGTCTCTAATTTTAGTAATTTAATAAATTATAAACTTGGAAAAATTAGAGGAGAGAAGTTAAAAAGTATTGTGGAGGTTATAATTGACCCCATGATTTTTAATATTTTATGTCAAGCATAAAATACCAATGTAAATCGAATTGTTGTGAGGAAATAATTATTTCTAAGTAATAAAATTGTCAAAAATTAGTGAGAAAATAATTAAGTAATTATTGGCTAATTACTTAAGCATTAACAAGAGAATACTCAAAGAAAATTATGAGAAACTCATTAATTAAATGTTAATTGATAAAATTAGCATAAAATATATTTTCTAATTATTGGGAAAATATTGAGAAAAATAAATGAGATTAAGTAATTTTAAGCCTAAATACATAAATGGACCAATAGGAAAAATATGTGAAATTTTGAAGAAAATTGAAATATATAATTATTTATTTATTTAATTAATTAAAATAAATAAATATAATATTAAAAAAAGGGCCAGCCGAAATTCACAAGGAAAATAGGATAAGATTGGAAAAATAATATCTAGATATTTTAGAGTAAAATAATAATATAATTGTGATATTTTGTGAAAAAGCAAATAGGATAAATGACCACCGATAGAAACTAAATCTTATCTAGAAAACCGTGAACAAGTTTTCTAAAGTCAGAGAATATTATGGACAAGTATAATTTTGTCTCGGAATGTGCTGTCTCAGAAGTCATTTCCGTGATCGGTAGAATACTTAGGTAATAAGACGAAATAGGGTAATCTGTGAAAAAGACAGATAGTCACGAATTGGAGTTTGAAGAAAATAAATTATAACTCAACATCTAGGGATGAGTTGATAATTATCTGGACATATTTGGAATCAGTGAATTTTTGTCCGAAGATTGATGATGACTTTGGGGAAGGGGGAGCAGGTCGGCCAGCCCTTGTGTGGTTGAGATCATGCCATTTTGCAAAAGTGCGATCTGACGGTTGATATCCGGTATGAAAAAGGTGTGAATAGTAACCGATTTTTCCTATAAATACCCCTTGCCTTCATTTGAAAATTTCACACCAAACTCACAAGCTCAAGGCCGAATAGGGAGCAGCAAGGAGGAAGGAAGGAGTCCGGGGAATTTTGTAGCGAAGCTCTGAGTAAGTTTTCGGTCCTTAGTCTTAAGCTTCCGTAGTTCTTTCGGTAGTTAGAGTAGAAATGTTAGATTAGTCTTTAATCTTCCAAGTATGATTAGATATCATATGTTAGGGGTATTTTAGTCATTAATTTTGAAATTTACGATGGGGTCGGAGTTATGGCAAAATTTTGGAAAGTTAAAGTCAAAGTAACGAAGTGCTGGCGAAATTCCGCCGATTAGGGGCATCAGGCGCAAAATGGTCATTTATGCCTAAAATGCCTGTTATGATGTCAAATGTTAATAAAATGTCATATTATCCTTATAGGATATATGTAATCACAAACCGCTGTTGTACCGCTGTCAAACGTATCGTTTTCCGTTTTCTGTCAGAAGTACCGATTACCGTCAACGAAGGTACGTTCGCGTACTGTAACACTAACTCTGACGTTTATGGTATGCATATATGTGGTATGTGTGTTGTATAGATGTTATACTGTTGAAATGCATATAGTGGTTAGAGGATATGTCTGTATCTTTGGGGGCAATATGTCTCGTATCTTTGGGGCAATATGTCGTATCTTTGAGGGCAATCATACGTATCTTGGGGGCAATATGTCGCATCTTGGGGGCAATACATATGCATGGGTTGTGATAGAGTGATTGTATGTGCTGATGATATTGTGGATGTCTGTTGTTTGTATGTGTATACATAAACATGAGGTTAACCGTTACCTGAGATCCGGTACGCTGGATCTCAGCCCTTAACATAGCTTCAGGGTCGGGAGGACAGAGGAGAGAGACAAGCAGCCCGCGTAGAAGTTCCGGCTGAGGACTTCTTTTGTTGTTGTACTTCACTTTTGAAACACTCGGTTACTATACCGATGTTGTAAATAGCCAGTGGGCTTTTTGAATATATATATGAGTTACACTCTTGCTCCGATGCTCTACTCTGATGAAAAAAAATTTTACTGCTTATGAAAACGGGATGTTACAATTTAGGTATCAAAGCAGTAGTCCTGGCATGAATTTAATGAAGTTATTACGGACAGTTTGGTGCCGAAGGCAAGGCTAGTCTACGTGGGTGTGCCAATCAGTCGCCGTGAACTCGGTGAGTCCCCCATGGTAGACACTTACAGGCCATTCATTCGGTTAACGGAGTTAGGTTCAAAGCTTTTTTAAAAATTTGGAGCATATTTTGAAAATGAGTACTGATATAGCCCGGAGTTAGTGTACCACCCTATTCCGATGTACCAGTCTGAAACAGTATACCATCCTGAACCGGTGTACCACCCTCTGTCGATGCATCACTCTAACCAGAGCTTATAAGTGAAGCTGGGTCACGCCGGATGAAACTCCTAGAACAGTAAAGATACGTACATGCAGTATTTGACTCATGTAGAGAAACTCCTGATACGTACTTCCGTACCCGTTTTGAGTAGAAAGAACCAACGAGAATCTGACGAAGGAAATGTTGCGGGTGTCTGTTCGTTTGCAGTGTGAATACTAAGTGCGATAGAGTTTATATGCAGTATAGATACTAATGCGATAGAGTCTGCGATATGCTAATTGTCTTCCCTGTATCTAACGTTTTCCCTAATAAAGGAAAAAATACGAGACATGGCGAATTTAAGAGGAGCCGGAGCTCCCAGAGGCCGAGGCAGAGGCCGAGGTAGGGGCCGAGGTGGAGGACGATGTAGAGGACCCTGAGTACGACCGATACCTGAACCTGAAATACCAAATCAACCGGAACAAAATGAAATGAGGGGAACTCTGCAAGAACTGAGGGCTCTTGTAGATGTACTACTAGAGGAAAGGCGAAAAAGGCAAGATAGAAGACAATTGCATGATCGACAAGCTGAGGGAGAACAACATTTTGAAGAAGAAGAAAACGAGCAGAGAGACGAACACGATGAGGAAGCTGAGGGATTTGATAGGTCCCAGTCACCTCCACGACGAGGGAGAGATATGCAGACCACACAAAATTGGGTTACCCAGTTTTGTAAGCTCAAACCACCTGCTTTCCATGGGAAAAATGATTTGGCTGAGGATTGGTTGCTGAGTCTGGAGAAGATATTTGAAGTCATGGAGTGCCCAGATAGTCGGAAGGCTCAACTCGCGATTTATAAGCTCGAAGGTGATGCGCATAGATGGTGGAAGAGCGTCGCTACAGCATTACGAACACGTTTTTTCCCTGTCACTTGGGAGAAGTTCTTGGAGAAGTTCAATGAACAATATTTTCCTCCCTCGACACAAGTGATCAAGGAGGCGGAGTTTCTTAGCATCCAACAAGATCCTGATGAATACTTTGACGATTACTTTGCCCGATTTACGAATCTGTCGCGATATTCATCGTATCTGAAGCGTGACGATGATGAAAGCTGGAAGGTGAATAGGTTGATTCACGGGCTAAAGTATGAGATAAAGAAGAGGCTGGTATCTCAGCAGTTTCCTGAACTAGCCCAAGCGGTGGAATCTTGCTGACTGATTGAGCGCAACCGAAAGGAGCTGCGTAAACCCCGGCACTTAAGCACAAGCAGTGCAGATCGTAGCGAGATCAGCCGTGAGAACTCCTCACGGAAGAGAGAGGCACCATGGAGTGACCCTCAGAGAGACAGTAAAAGGCCATTTCAGTTAGGGCAGCAGAGCAACCCACGAATGATGGAATCCCGACCGTGTCCAAACTGCGGGAAGTACCATTCTGGTAGTTGTAGTGGTAGACGGGTTTGCTTTGGATGCTGGAAGATAGGACATATTATCTCAAACTGTCCTGAGAAAACTACGGAGAGACGGGTCTGCTACACATGTGGGAAGCCCGGACACATCAGTGTCAACTGTCCTGAGGTAGCTGCAAAGTCAAGGCCACAGAACTCGGGCCGAATGTACGCACTAACCAGTGCAATGGACAGAGAACTTCCAGAGAGGGTCCAAGGTACTATCTCTCTTAGACGGAATTTTCTCTAGACAATATATGAATTAGATGTTAAACACGTGTTCCACGTTTCTTAGATATTACGATTCGACCGTGATCATGTCATTGAGTATTAGGTATCTTATGTTGCCATGGTGTATGAGAGCCATGGAGACATTTTTGGTATCCATTTTGATATTTGTGGTGTTGACCGCGGTGTATGGGAGCCACGGAAGACACCATATATCAAAGTACGAAGTGACAAGATCTTTATGGTCAAACCAGAGCGAATTCTCAATCACCAAAAGGAGCAGTTGGGCTGGAGTGAATTCTCGATTGAACGACGTGGAAGTAATCCGATAGGGTAGAGTCCCGAAGTGTATGGTCCGGAGTCTAGTTAGTGAAAAAGTCTAGGTGGTATAGCATAAATTTCGGGGACGAAATTTTATTTAACGGGGGGAGAAATGTAATACCCTAAAATTTGAATTAGGGAAAATAACATTATTATCTTATTTTCTAAAGGAAAATTTCTTGGAAATTAGGAAAAATTAATATTGTGTCAAAAATGACCAAAATGCCCTTGTGGAGCATAAAATGACTTAGGGAAATTATGGAAAATCCTAAGGGGAAGAAAGATAATTATTAAAATTTAGAGAGTATATTGTCTCTAATTTTAGTAATTTAATAAATTATAAACTTGGAAAAATTAGAGGAGAGAAGTTAAAAAGTATTGTGGAGGTTATAATTGACCCCATGATTTTTAATATTTTATGTAAAGCATAAAATACCAATGTAAATCCAATTGTTGTGAGGAAATAATTATTTCTAAGTAAGAAAATTGTCAAAAATTAGTGGGAAAATAATTAAGTAATTATTGGCTAATTACTTAAGCATTAACAAGAGAATACTCAAAGAAAATTATGAGAAACTCATTAATTAAATGTTAATTGATAAAATTAGCATTAAATATATTTGCTAATTATTGGGAAAATATTGGGAAAAATAAATGAGATTAAATAATTTTAAGCCTAAATACATAAATGGACCAATAGGAAAACTATGTGAAATTTTGAAGAAAATTGAAATATATAATTAATTATTTATTTAATTAATTAAAATAAATAAATATAATATTAAAAAAAGGGCCAGCCGAAATTCACAAGGAAAATAGGATAAGATTGGAAAAAATAATATCTAGATATTTTAGAGTAAAATAAAAATATAATTGTGATATTTTGTGAAAAAGCAAATAGGATAAATGACCACTGATAGAAACTAAATCTTATCTAGAAAACCGTGAACAAGTTTTCTAAAGTCAGAGAATATTATGGACAAGTATAATTTTATCTCGGAATGGGCTGTCTCAGAAGTCATTTCCGTGATTAGTCTTTCTAAAGTCAAGGCCGAATAGGGAGCAGCAAGGAGGAAGGAAGGAGTCCGGGCAATTTTGTAGCGAAGCTCTGAGTAAGTTTTTCGGTCCTTAGTCTTAAGCTTCTGTAGTTCTTTCGGTAGTTAGAGTAGAAATGTTAGATTAGTCTTTAATCTTCCAAGTATGATTAGATATCATATGTTAGGGGTATTTTAGTCATTAATTTTGAAATTTATGATGGGGTCGGAGTTATGGCAAAATTTTGGAAAGTTAGAGTCAAAGTAACGAAGTGCTGGCGAAATTCCGCCGATTAGGGGCATCAGGCGCAAAATGGTCATTTATGCCTAAAATGCATGTTATGATGTCAAATGTTAATAAAATGTCATATTATCCTTATAGGATATCTGTAATCACAAACCGCTGTTGTACCGCTGTCGTACCGCTGTCAAACGTACCATTTTCCGTTTTCCGTTAGAAGTATCGATTACCGTCAACGAAGGTA
The DNA here is from genome assembly GCA_025563575.1 of Acacia pycnantha. Lineage (NCBI taxonomy): Eukaryota > Viridiplantae > Streptophyta > Magnoliopsida > Fabales > Fabaceae > Acacia > Acacia pycnantha. Next base: position 1,867,077 of record JAMWYP010000095.1, on the reverse strand, counting down.
CGTTCGCATACTGTAACACTAACTCTGACGTTTATGGTATGCATATAGTGGTTAGAGGATATGTCTGTATGCTGGGGGCAATATGTCTGTGTACTTCACTTTTGAAACACTCGGTTACTATACTGCTGTTGTAAATAGCCAGTGGGCATTTTGAATATATATATCAGTTACACTCTTGCTCCGATGCTCTACTCTGATGAAAAAAAATTTTACTGCTTATGAAAACGGGATGTTACAAAAAGTCAATGTTTGGGGAGGGGGAGCCGAAAATTAGGGAAAAAAGAAGAGAAAAAGAATGTGTGTGTGTGTGAAAGCAAAATGGAGAAAAGAGATAATATCATGATATTTTGTTAGGACAGAAGAGATATTTTGTGAATAAAGCCAACAGGATAAATGAGAACCGATAGAAAATAAATCCTATCTTGAAATCCTTGAACTAGGTATTAAACAACTGGACATATTATGAATCAGTGAATTTTTGTCCCGAAGTTGGTGTTACCCGAAGGTATTTCCGTAACCGACGGCGGTTGCCCTGAAATCTTCAGCAGGCTAGGAAATACCCTTAGTGGGACCAAAATATTTGTTAAACCAAATATTCCTCAAGAGAAAGAATAGACCTCCGAGACTACGTTGTTGAATTTTTGAGATTAGTTAAGATTACGCGATTAGAACACCGAATAGGGAACTTTATCGGTTGAATACCATAAAGCAAGGAGTGACATCACTTTTGTGAGATCACTTTTTGAAAGTTGGGGCATGGAGGTCGGAAAGCATAGGTGTGGGGTGGAGATTTGGCCTCAAAAATCCTATGGCCAAGATTGAAGTAGAAGGATTTGGAAGATTACCATTTTGCCCTTACTTTTCTTCTATAAATAGGCTTCACATTCACTTCAAAAAAAATCACCAATTCCTCTTGCAAATCGAATTAGAGAGAGAAGGTAGAGAGAATGAGGAGCTCTGGAGAAGAAGTAGCGAAGTTCTAGGTAATTTCTTCAGTCCCTAGTCTTAAGTTCTAGTGTTTCTTTCAGTAGTTATAGTAGGAATGCTAGTTTGATCTTTAATCTTCCAAGATAGTTTAGATATCATGTTTTAGGGTTAAATATGGTATTTATTTCGAAAATATGTTGGAGAAAGAGTTATAGTAAAATTTTGGAAGATTAGAGTCAAAATAGCGAAGCTCTGGCGAAATTTCGCCGATTAGGAAGGTCAGGGGTAAAATGGTCATTTTTTACTAAAATGATTGTTATGATGATTGAGCATTAACAAATACGGTATTGTCCTTATAGGATAACTGTGATCACGTTCTGATCGTCACACGTACCGTATATCGTCAACGAAGGTACGTTCGTGTACTGTAACACTAACTCTGATGGTTATTGTATGTGTATATGTGCTATGTGTATGGTATGCTTATATGAGGTAGCTGATAGCTCTATGGTATGTTAATGTACTGTTGATATGTTTACGCTTGCTAAGGGCCACACATATGCTAGGGGGCTTATGTGTTGATGAGGTACGGTTGCTAAGGGCCACACATATGTCAGGGGACTTATGTGTCATTGCTAAGGGCCACACATTTTATGTGCTATTGAGATACATTTGCTAAGGGCCACACATCTTATGTGCTTATGGGATACGCTTGTTGTACTTTTGGTTGAGTGCTCTTATTCTATTTATGTTGTGAATGCCCATAGTCCATATATTGTATGTAAACATGAGGTTAACCGTTACCTGAGGTCCGGTGCGGACTTCAGCTCTTAACTTAGCTTCAGGGTCAGGAGGACCGAGGATAACGGCAAGCAACCCGAGTAGAGACCTGGCTGAAGATCTCTTTAGTTCATGTAGTTACGTTTACGTGAAACATTCGGATCATGTACTGTTACTGTAATTAGCCAGACTTACGGCATTTTGAATATATATATCAATTACTCTCTTGCTCCGATGCTCTACTCTGATGATTTTAAATGAAAAAAAATTTATACTGCTTTTGAAAATGGGATGTTACAATATAGGATCTGTAAGGCTTTCCCGGATGTGTATGAGTTAATACCGCAGAGAAGGTGAATATTCCGTGATGTCTATAAGGAAGACACCAAAGAATATCAATTGATCACTGTGGTACACGAGAAGGGCGATTAGCCAAAGGGGGTGGGGTGTATGCACAGTGGAATAGAATAGTAAAAGGATATGAATAGGATATGTGCACCTGTGAGGTTAATCTCCTATTTATAGGGATTACTTCTAGGGTTTTGGCCCTTGTGCTTTGTGCGCCTTGGTGTCTGCTTCACTCACTGTGTATGCTTGCTCCACTACATGTACTGTCCGTGATTTGTGCTGAGATTACAGGGTGATTAGTGTTTTACCTGATTATGAGAGGATTCTGTCATGAAGTGCCCTTATTGGGCTGCATACTTGCTAGGCCCATTATATGAATCCATAACAGTTGCCCCCGAGCTCGGTAGTTTAGGTCTCTGAGCTGCCGAGATTAATAATTGATCACGTAACCAGACTTTGTGAATCCGTGTTGAATCAGAACTTCAAGATGGCCAGGATTATATTTACAACCCCTAACCTGGCTTTCCGAGTTCACAAACTCTAGCAATGAGTTGCCCCCAATCCGAGGTATCATGAAAGAATGTCAAACGAACGGGCCCCATTTGACTATGCTGATGTCATCATAATGCAAGATTGCGATTGCACACATGATGGCCTCGATCGTCGTTCTTTGGAATTCGCATGCACTAAATGTTTACATTGTTTCACGACGATCATTAGGACGCTTTTAAGCTTCCCAAATCTGATCCTCTAATGCTTTGAATTCACAATGCTTTTTGATTGGGAACCACATTGATTACTCACAACGCTCTAATGGGGTCCACATATTAGAGCGCCTATAAATTTCCACTCCTCCATCTCACTTTCTACTTACAAACTCCTTACCTATCTTCAACTTAGTTAACGAGTTCTTCTGAATTATCAATGATGGGGGAGTCAGGTTCTACAAGTCCTCCTAATCCTTCAAGTACTCCAAAAGCGTGGGGATACAGATCAAGGGCAAGGGAGAAGTCATTTACTTTTACGTTAGGGTTTGTTCTTACTAGCCTTCTGTAACACCCCAAATTTCATACCGTTTAGTGTGTCCGTGGACACGTAGTTTTAGAAAAATCAACAGAGTTTAAGGTGCTACATCAGAGTAATGTGGAAACGGAGAGCATGCACTAATAATTGGACAATGAGTAACTGATATAAAATGCCCCGACATATGATGATGCCTGACATAATCTGGTATGTTAAATAACCCGAAGGAATATTCACGTGATACAATAGTACAGGACTTGTATAATTACATTTCTCAAATAGTAACTATACATACTTTCACCAAGCCTTAACTTAGACTTGGGGCAATGAACCTAACTCGGTTAACCAAACAGATTGGCCAGGTAGGTGTCTATCATGGGAGTCTCACCGAGTTCACGGCGACTTATTGAGTGATCCACATAGACTAGCCCTGCCTTCGGCACCAAACTGTTTTGTGGTAACTTTATTAGATCCATGCCAGAAAATAGGCTCTGTTAACTTCTTCCGGCTTTTGACTTGACCGGTGCCCCCTCACGGCTCCGTCCTTCGATGCCTTTGTACGGCTCCATCTACCGGTGCCTTCTCTGATCCTGGTTTCTTTCCTGAACCTTAGACAGATATGAGATCCAATACCCATCAGACCTCAGGTAACAGTTAACCTCATATGAAAAGTATAAACAGTATATGTATGACAGATGTTCAATATATTTCAGCATCAACCAAATATAGCACACAACACATGTAAGGTTACAACAATACATATAACATGTAAGCATACAAGACATATCAGAGTTAAAGTTACTAGTACGCGAATGTACCTTTCACAGTGTAATTACCCAAAATGTTCGTCCTTTGAATCCGACTCCGGACTTGATCCCGGATATCCTATACATTATTGTCGGATTATTTCCTTTTCCACATTTTATATGATATTGTAATTAATACAATATTTCCTAAAATAATATCAAAAAGGATATTTTCACCTTGTTTGACTTTTCTACCCTTGGTGGACTTGTAATTCCACTTTTACCCTTACATTTTCTCAAAAACGAAATACTGGATTTTCTGGGCAGATTTTCCAACATTTTTGAAAAATCATAATTAATTCTAAAAACATCGAAACGAGGTTCCGTAAAGTTTATTGGAATCCTTATCATGTATAATTTTGATGAAAAATACTGGTTTTTACCCAGATTTAATATATCATTCCCAGTTTAATATTCTTCAACCTCTGCCCAGAATTTTCCAGAAAAACGTAGCCTAAATTCAACAAATTTTATCTCCTTATGTCAAACTCAAAATGATACATATTTTATATATTTGGAAATCTCTACATGTCTAATTTAGTCATGTAAATTATAATAATTTTTGATGACCATTTGATTCATAAAATATCATCTTCTTTGTTCGCTGCCAGCACAGGTTCTACAACCGAAAATTCTACAATTTTCACAACCATAATCTATTGCTTTCCAAAACTTATTCCCTGACATGTTTTTACATCATTAGGCATTTCTCAATGCAAGGAGGCCTAAAAACAAGTAAAGGAATTTTCCTAACAATTCCCTAGATTAAAACTACCATTATGCTAAGAACTAAAAACTAAAACTCAAGAACTTAAACTAGAACTTCAAGAATTACAAAAACTAAAGACTAAAGCTTACCTCTTGAAGCACAACTCCTTCATCCTTCTTGCTCCTCTCCTCCCTTCTTTCTCCTCTCCTCCAAAAAGAACTCACATTTCACTCCCTATCCCAAAGGATTAGAAGTGATTGTGTTTTGTTGTGAGGAATTATGAAGGACTTGGCTATCACCCAAGAGGGGGGTGAATTGGGTGTCTAATTAAAATCTTAGAACTTTGAAAATCTTTTCGCAACTTACAGAAAATAGTTTGAATGACAGTAATAATTGATAAAGTGATAAATAATCATTCAAACATATATGCTGGAAATGTAAGAGATAAGGGAAGAGAATATGCAAACAATGATTTATACTGGTTCAGCCCAATCCTTGACCTACGTCTAGTCCCCAAGCTTCCACTTGAGATTTTCAATCCACTATCTTCTTTCAACTTGATTACACGTTCTGCACTTGAAGTAATCCTCTCACTAGGACTCACTCCCCCTTACAAACTGTAATCAATACACCCGTTAATTGATTACACACTCTGTACTCGAAGTAACCCTCTCACTAGGATTCACTCCCCTTACAAGCTGTAATCAATACAATGGGTTTCCCACTCAAGATCACCCAATCTTGAGTAACTCTCAAATAGAAAGATAGGATGTTTACAAATAAATCTCCTCTCTCAGAAGTGAATGGATAAACACTGAAGTACAATACAAAACATTTCACTCTCTATGATAAACTATGAAAACATTGAAAAACAGAGAGTAAATGATGAGAATATCAGAATATATATCAGCATGTTGAAGATGTAAGCTTGATTCTCTTCGTTTTTGTCTTGAATCTGTCTTCTTTTATAGGTGGAGATCAGTATATGACCGTTGGGTAAAGAAATATAGCCGTTAGACTCAGATGAAACTAGCCGTTAGAACTTTTGCACAACTTTCGATGTTTTGACCCAAATCTGAGATTTTGAGATTTGCTTCTAATCCTTCGTTTTAATCATCTGAAACATGTACACAAATGATATAAATGATGTTAAGAAGTATTATAAATCATTTAGGTAATCATCTGGATGTTCTTGAAGAAAAACGAGATTTTTGAAACGCTGATTTTCTGAAGCAGAGGTCGAAACTCGAGTTTTGAATCACAAACTCGAGTTTTGAAGATGCTCTGACGTTGGTTGCTCTCTGTGTGATGGAAACTCGAGTTTCCAACTTAATGACTCGAGTTTCGGTCTTTCCCAGAAATCAGATTTTGCTCTCTGTCCCCGACAAACTCGAGTTTTGGTTCCAAAACTCGAGTTTGCTTCATTTGATAGCAAACTGTGCAACATCTTGAACAAACAATCGATTTTCGAGGGCCATATATCCCTGGTCTGAACTCCGTTTTGATTGGGTCAACTCTTTTTGGAAATACCTTTAAGTCCACTTTCATATGCCACCAATTTCAGCTCAATCGGAATTGTAGTTTGTGAGATACACTCAAAACAATGAAGCTTGGTCTGCTGTGTGGCGTGAATTTCATTGTCAACTTCATAAATTCATAGCTGCTTCATCTGAACTCCTTTTGCCTTGAATTGTATATCAAAATGACGCATTGGGAGTCTATTTTCATATGCCACTGGTTTCACCTCAATCCGACTTCTGGTTTGGGAGATATTATCAAATTACCAGACGTCGCCCAAGTGAAACGAGAAACAGAGTTGAACAGAGTTGCTGAAGAGAGCTGGAAACTCGAGTTTTGAAATGGAAACTCGAGTTTTCCTTGTCCAGAGACGCCAGAGATGCTGAAGACATTGCAAACTCGAGTCAGTTAATGATTAACTCGAGTTTTGAGTTCCAAACTCGAGTTTTCTCATACCAGAGAGGCAAATCGTTGTAGCGAAGTACGAAACTCGAGTTTTAACATCTAGACTCGAGTTTTCTCATCCTGGAACTGATTTTTTGCTGGTTTTAACTCTGAATTGACCCATTCCAACTTCCATATGATCTTGGAGACTTCTAGCATCAAAATACAAGCTTGAATAATAATCTTCTCAATCCATTCAACAAGTTCTTTCTTCTTTCTTCTCTTATCTTCATCATTCTCCATAATTTAATTCTTTCTTTATTTTCTTCTCTTCATCTTGAACTTGAACTCATCAATCCCAACAAGTTCTTCCTTCTTCAATATCTCCTCTTTCTTGAACTTGACATTCTTTCCAATTTCTTCTTTCTTTAGTGTTCTTAACTGATCTTCTCCATTATTAAACTTTGCATCTACATTAAATATAAGAATTAGTCAAAGTAGAAGATAAATGTAGTATGCAACCTTTTTGCTTTTAAGAATGACATCTATATGAGACATCATCAAAACTAATCAAACCCAACATAATTGTGATGGGTGGAGCTCTCTATTTATAGAGAAAGTTCAAGGAGTCTTTCCTCTCTCTCTTCCTCTCCTTCAATTCGAATTCATGGCCCTTGTTTGGCCATGAATAATGCCTTGTTGGCTCCCTCTCTCCCTCTCTTTAGTTTGTGGCTTCTAATGAAGCCTATGTGTCACTTTGTTTGCTACATCTTTTCCCTTCTTCCCTTCCTCAAATCTGTCCCCTCCTTCTCTCTCACCCTCTTCTATTTTCTCAAAAATCTTATTGCTTTGTTGACCTTTTTCTTTCCACAACTTTTTCTCTTATCTAATGATGTGGCCTCTTGTGGTTCAAGGATTGCCTTTGTTGACTTTTCAAAGTTGATTAACAAAGCTTAATTAACTTCCTAATCCAATGCTTAATCTCCCTTGCATTGCATCTTACATTAATTAATTGGTTTACTCCATAATCCAAATCATTAGATCATTATTAGTATGTTAATCTCATTTTCCATTGACCTTCTCATTTTCAAAAATCATACTTACTTTATAGGGGATCCACTAATGACAACTTGTAGTTGTTTAGTTAGCCTATCTAGTTGCATTTGGATATTTATCTTGCAAACTTGGCTACCAATCATCCACATATGCTAGACACAAAGTGGACTTGGCTAATAATCATCCACATATGCTAGTTTCAAAGTGGACTTTTGGGGAAAATATCATGATGTCATTTTAAATATAAAACTCCCTCCATCCACTAGCCATTTTCAAAAATCATGGCTATTATTTGGCCATGGCATGTGCTTTTCTATTCACAAAATATCTAATGGTTTAAGTGTTCCCATTGGCTAATTCAATTTGTCAAGGATTAAGGCTTAAATTAATTAGGACCATTAGATTTAACTTAATTAGGTTTAACCTTGGCCATTGGATCCTAATTGCATTTGTTGACTTTTCATCACCTATTGGCAATTCTTAATTATCATGCTAATCAAGAGTTTAATTGACATTCCCTCTTCATATGTCATTAGTGTTTTAATTAACAAGTTTAATTCCTTCATCTCTGGCCCTTAATTATTTCGAAAATAATGGCCCTCATTGATGATCCTAATTTGCCTCTAATCATGTTGAAGGATTATGCAACTAATCTCAATTAGTGCAAGTTAAATTGTTCATCTACTGGTGCTAATTTCCATTAACTTGTTTAAGTGTTTACATAACACTTTCTTGCTTATTTTAGCCATAATTAATTATCATTTTATGTGCTACTCTTATCACATTTAGTAGCCCCTAAATATTGTCTCATAATTAACCAATGGTTAATTAATTCCAAAGAAAAATTTAGACAAAAATATAATCGATAGATTATATTTCTTTGAGACACATATTCACCTTTGTTATTTTGCTAATAATTAGCCAAAATTAATGTTTATATGAATTATGAAAATTAGGGTATTACACCTTCCGTCTCAGACATATTTTCCAGTCTTCATCCTCATCGCTCAACGAGCATCTGGGAGCCCAGATATATTTCCAGTCTTCATCTACCTGGCTCAACTTCAACTGGGATCTCAATCTCAGATGCATTTGTTAGCCTACGCCGCACGAAGATCTCCAGTGGTTTGTGTAACACTCTGATCATTTGAGGCTTGTCCAGTGGAAGCGTCAGGAAGTTCATATTGCAAACTTGTAAATTATGCCTAATTGCTATACTTCTGGCTTTGTAGTTTGTTCTTCGAGTTGATGACTTAGTTTATTCTCTTGTAAGCACATTATGTAAGCGATTCAACTATTAATGGAAAAAGATTTACTCTTTGCACCACTAGTTTGAGTCGCTTATGTCGAACATTTGTCCGAGCTCCATTTCCATTCTAGTTTGCATTAACCCCAGCTACTGATAACATGCATTCGTATACAACCCATTATCCTCTCTGTGACCCCCGACCTAGTAGGTCAGACCTCTGAGCTACCGAGATGTATTAACGACTTACCCAGATATCAACACGGATAAACTAACATGGGTTTTGAGCATCTGAGTTATTCTCATTCGGGCGTTCTTCAAGAAATCTTTTACCGACTTTATTTTCAACCCTGCCAACTTTAATCCAGGGTACCTGAATACGATACAATCGAATTCCTTTGTCAACGTCTCTGACGTCATGGAGTGAGGCTGCCCTCTTTTACGCGCAGTAGCCGTCTTTGCCGTATTCGATATCCGTGCCCAATTAATGCATGTGTCGTTTCACATCAACCATCATTACACCTTTTCGGGGGAAATATGCTTTCCTGTATGAATTGACTTTGTTGTCCTTAACCTTTCAAATTCACAACGTCTATATATTCTCGCTTCCTTCTTCTTCTTGCCACTTTACACTCACAAGATTCTCTGCATTCTCAAGAAAAACTTCATATCTCCACAAAGTTTTCTTCTTGTAAAGCTCTCTTGTACCTCTTCACTTTTTCTTTAACCAGGTATCCTCACCGCTTCTTTGATTTTTGTTATTATCTGACTTCAACTAGTCTTCCTTTGCTCTTCCTTTTGAGGTTATCTTTGAACCTTTTTATTTGATCTTCTGGGAATGCAACTAGGGTTTCTGTGTAAATTTTCAGGGTCTTCTTTCTTTCAAACTGTTAGTGTTACAACTTGCTTCTCTGAACCCCAAAATTTCTCCCCTTTCTCCTGAAATCTTTTCTCTAAGGTGCTTATGGACTCGAATAGCCCTCCACCTCTAGATACGTACGGTAATCCACTTTAAGAAGAGGATAGAGAAATATTTAAAACTCTATAAGGTGGACAGAAAGTTTGGCTCTGGACTATGCCTCGCATTGAGGAAGAAAAAAAAGAAGGATTACTTCGCAAGCCCCGAGGAAGTGGGAATAGATCCAAAGTTCAATCCACCCCTCGTGTATCTCATGGCTTAAACGCCCTTATCCCTGAATCCTCTGTCCATCCACCTTCCAATCGAGGATGGATTCACAACATTCCTACCTCGGCTTCTGAGATTCATGTCCCAGAGCTCTGTTCGCCTCGCAAGTGTACGAGTTTCGCAAGTAATAAAGTGATAAATAAAATATCGTTCCCACGAGGATTTGTTTAACAAATTGGTCAAATAAAAGGCTTAGTGACTTTCATCAAGTTGAGCTAAAACAAAGTTTTGATTTGGAATGAGAATTTTTAAAGACTATTTCTAAAACATAAAATTGATAAAGGCAATTGATTCTTTAAATTCAAGGATAATTGAGCCTAGGGCTCTTTTTCCCTTTTTGCATTTCATAAAACTTGGTTAATCTCCTCTCTAGTAGCATTTCAATACATATATGTGTTAGTCTAAGGTTCTAAAACACTTGACCCGCCTCTCTCAAGTCAAAATCAAGTTTCTCTTCTCATTAAAATGCACAATCTCTTGCTACAATTAATGAGAATCAATATTTAAGCAACCCTAATATGACAATGCAAGGCTAGTAAACATATCTCTATTTTACCAACAAACCATCCATTTATCAAGTAAACTTCAAGACAAGCATGATTTTAATCAAGTTCTACACCTAGATTAGCTCTCTCAAGTCAAAACCTAAGTGAACAAATCATCTAAATGGAGGCCAATCATTTAGAAGCATTAAGCCAAGATTAAAATCAACACATACATATATTAATCTACCAAAAGAGAGGAATATTCAAGTCTTAATCCATACAAAGGGTCAAAAGAACCCTAGGATAAAAAAGAAATTAGCCAAGCATGGCTTTAACAAAAATCATAGCAAGACCACTAAAATCGTAGTTCAAAACATGAAATGAACAAGAAAACTAGAACGAAAGTGAGATATCAAAACCAAGAAGAAGAACAAAGAATCAGCATAGCTTCTGCATTTCCCTTCTCCAGCCGTTGCCTCCCCTGTTTCCGTCCCCAACAAACGAAAAGATGTTGTACGTATTTTTGCAATTTGTGTCTTTAATTATCCTCCAATTGTGGGCCTCCAAATCTCCAATCCAATCCATTATATATTCAATCCAATTGCCACCAACAAATGTTGTACGTCTCTTTCCTCTCTTTTAGCTTTTGGGTCATCCATTTTATTCAATGTGTGGGCCCCATTCGTTCAAGAAGTCCAAAGCATTCAATCCATGGAAATATTATGCTCCGCTGATCCTTTAATTCAATCCAAAGAAAACATATTATTATTTTTAAATAAACTTAAAAACTTATTTTCTAAGTTAAAATCCCTAAATAATGTGCCAAATTGATATCTCTTAAAATCTCAATAAAATCTCTTCAATTTAGTATTAATGACTTCCTAAATATATCAAAATATGTCTCAAATCTATTAAAAATAGGAAGTCATCAAGCTCAAAGAAGGTCGTGAAAGAGAAGCTTAAGAGCTTTCGGCCATGTGCCGACATAAATATATTGCACAAGCCATTCCGACCCATGTCCCCTTGAACTATCCCGGCTTGTCGCCTTACAATTTTCCACATGGTAATTCTTTTAGTTCAAGTATAATTTATGTTTCTGACTTTTACCTTTTTGCTCATAGGTATATATATGGGTTCACCTCCCCACCACGCAAAACGGTCCATGACTGAAGACAAAGGTTCTGCAGGTCCTAAACTGGCTTCTACGATCCCAAACCCATAGGTCACCGAGGAAGTACTAAATGCTAAAAACACAATGACCATGGAGGAGATTGTCAAGACAAACCTTTATAGTGGAGATGATTACTCTATCCGCTTGCCCACGTCTGAAGAATCCATATCCAGGTTCGAACTAAAGGGAACGAACCTCATTTATTCTTCTTCTATCAGGATTGCATTACCCATCTTGCCATTCGATTGCTATTCACCGAATTTCATATCAATCTTCTCAACCATTTACATCTCACTCCTTAAGAGCTTCATCCCAAAGGTTGGGCACTCGCTGTTGCCTTTGAGACATTTCGCCAGGCCGAAAAACTGGCTTGCACCATCTCGGTATTTTTTTTACTTCTTTGAGGTCCAAAATACCAATGAAGATGCCAATGGTAATGCCCCTTCTAGGAAAGACTGGACCTCAATCCAGAGTTTTCACGGTCGCACCCTTTTCCAACCTTTAATCCACCCGTTTGAAGACTTTCAGTCCGCCTCTTTTAAGGTAACTGCTGAGACTAAAAGACTACCTTGGTTTCTTCAAGTTGCTAAATTCGAGGAGGTGAATTTCATGCCAACCACCTTTATGATGCCGAGCTTGAAACAATATCCATACTGGAGCATCATGTCTTAGAACACAGCCCATTGAACCCGGCCGATCGCATCTTTAAACCTCGAGCCAAGAAACGATCTATGGCTGGTATAGATATCTATTTTCATTATGACGTATTGCATATTGATTAACTTTTAAATGAAGGGCTACCCATTTTATTTTATTTTGCATATCAAACTACGAAACAACTACCTTCCTTCGCCATTGCCCTAGCTAATCCATGTTTTATCAAACTTGGGGCTAAGAAGAGGGTAGCTCCCCCACCCACTGCTCCAACAGTGAGCCCGGCCAAGAAAGTAAAAGTTGGCCCATCAAGCTCCTCTCAAAAACCAAAAGAGCCTGGCATTATCAAAATGCCTATCACGAAGGTTCCCATCACTTCACTTCCCACAAATCTTCCTCCTCCGCCTCCTCTATTCCCGGGTAACACCCCAAATTCCACACTTCAAATTGTGTCGGCTGACACTTGGTTTTAGAAAAATTGACAGAGTTTGAGGTGCTACCACTTAGAGTAATGCGAAAACAAAGAGCATGCACTAACTTTTGGACAATGAGTAACTGATATAAAATGCCTAGGCATAAACTGGTTATATTAAAAATTTCCCGAAGGAATATTCGTGTGATACGATAAAACAGAGCTTTGTATAATTACAATTCCTACATGTAACTATACAATGTTAAACCAAGCCTTAGGTAGACTTGGGGTATAGAACCTAACTCAGTCAATCAAACCTATCGGTCGGGTTGGTGTTTAGTGGAAGTCTCCCCGTCTTTCACGACGACTTATTGACTGAACCACATAGACGAACCCTGCCTAGACACGAAACGGTTTGAAATAACCTTGTCAGATTCTTGCTAGAAAGAATGCTCTGATGAAGCTCTTCCGGCATTTGCTTTGACCGGTGCCTCTTCCCGGCTTCATCCATCAGTGCCTCTTTTCGGCTCTGTCCATCGGTGCCCTCTCGGATCCTGGTTCCTTTCCTGAACCTTAGACAAATCTGAGGTCCAATACCCATCGGACCTCAGGTAACAGTTAACCTCATATGAAAAGTATGAACAATATATATGACAGATATTCATTACATCTCAACATCAACCATACATAGCACACAGCACATGTAAGGTTACAACAATACATAAACACACAGCAGATGTAATGCTATCCACGTTTTCACTAACCAGTGCCACGACAGCCCCTCGTGTCCTCAGCGCTAGGAAAACAACACTACGGCGTTATCAAGACTATAACCCGTATAAAGTTGAATGTATGTAAACAGTTACCTAAGACCGAGTCTTAGCCACGGTGCATGACCCAAGACCTAGTATTGTCCATGACCCTATGAATCATCTATCACATATAAGCATACAAGACACATCAGAGTTAAAGTTACAGTACGTGTCCGTACCTTTCACCGTGTAATTCCAAATGCCCGACCTTTTGAATCGGACTCCGGACTTCCTGGATATCCTATAATGTTACCGTCGGATTATTTCCTTTTCCATGATGGTATAATTAATATCATATTTCCTATAGTAATATCAAAAAGGATATTTTCACCTATTTTGACATTTCTACCCTTTATACCATTTTTACCCTTACATTCTCTCAAAAAACGCAGTGCTGGATTTTCTGGGCAGATTTTACAGTAACTTTGGAAACTCATAATTAATTCTACAAATATCATTTTGAGGTGATGAAAAATTCCTCATGACCCTTGACATGTCTATTTTCAATAAAAAATATTCCCAGAAGCCATAAAGTCACGGATCATTCCCATTTTAATATTTTCTCAACGCTGCCCAGTTTATAACTTCATAAATAAGGCTTAACTTCAAAAATATGTTACTACTTGTGTAGAACTCAAAATGCTACATAATTTATATATTTAGAAATCCCTATATGTCTACTTTGTTCATGTAAAATTTCATAACTTTATGACTTCATTTAAAACATAAAATAATAGCATCAATTTTCGCTGCCAGTACAACCTTTAAAACTGAAATTTTCCTATCTTTCACTATCTTGTTTCATTAATTCTAAAAATTATTTCCCAACATATTTTTACCCCCATTTTGTGTTTTAAAATCAATGGAGGCCTTAAAAACAAGTAAATGAATTTTCCTAACAATTTCCTAGATTAAACTACAATTTGATGAAGAACTAAAAACTAGAGACCAAGAACTTACCCTTTGCTCTTGAACTCCTTCTCCTTTCTTCAAGAACTCTCATTACCACTACTAAGGACCAGCTTATGTTAGCTTGTGTTGGTGTAAAGAAAAATGAGGAGAGGAGCCTCCTACTTATAGGCAAAGCTTAAGGGTTAAAAGGGTAACTTCACAAACAATCCAAAACCTCTTCTTTCCTTTCACCGTTTTGTAACATCCCATTTTCAAAAGCGGAATATATTTTTTTCCTTTTAAAAACATCATCAGAGTAGAACATCGGAGCAAGAGAGTAACTGATACATATATTCAAAATGTCAATTGTCGGATGTCTGGCTAATCGCAGTAGCGGTACATTAATCCGAGTGTTATCAAGGGTAATAGATAACAAAAGAAAGTCTTCAGCCGGGACTCTAAGCGTGCTGCTTGCCCTTCTCTTCGGCCCTCGGTCCTCCTGACCCTGAAGCTATGTTAAGAGCTGAGGTCCAATGCATCCGGACCTCAGGTAACGGTTAACCTCATGCTTATATACACAATATACGAATTACAGATATTCACAACATTAACAGAACATGAACACACAACACATGTATCACACAAACAAATGCAGATGTACCACCCACAACGAATGTTCCCTTACAGATGTGTCACCCAGAGTGAATGTATCCCAATAGCACATAAGCCCCCTGGAAGATGTGTCACACCCAGCAAGCGTTTCACACCCAGCAAGCGTTTCATATCAACAGTACATAAACATACAACAGAGCTATCAGCTACCACATATAAGCATACAATAAACATCAGAGTTAGTGTTACTAGTACGCGAATGTACTCACAGCAGAGTTATCAGTTATCACACATAAGCATACAATAAACATCAGAGTTAGTGTTACAGTACGCGAACGTACCTTCGTTGACGAATACGGTATGTCTGTTGGTCAGAACGTGATCACATATATCCTATTAGGATAATATCACATTTATTAATTCATAATCCATATCCTAACTGATATTTTAGTCATAAATGACTATTTTATCCTTTATGTCAGAAAATCGCTAACCGATAAAATTTCGCCAGAGCTTCGCTACTCTGACTCCCAACTTTCAGAAACTCAATTCCTACCATGTTTTTACCTCGTCAGGCATCTTTCAATGCAATGAGGCTTAAAAACAATAACAGGAATTTCATTTCCTACTTCCTAGATCTAACTAACATTTCTACTAAAACTACCGAACAAAAGACTAGAACCTAAGAACTAGGGACCGAAGAACTTACCCAGAACCTTGCTACTCCTTCTCCAAAGCTCCTCTTTCTCTCTAAACTCTCTCTATTTCGAAATTGCTCTTGCAATTGGTGTGAAATTTCCAAATGAAGGATGGCCTATTTATAGGGAAAAGGTGTGGCAAAGTTGTAAATTATTTGAACTTCTTCTCCTTCAATATAAACCATAGGATCTAGGGTTCCTTTTGAGATCAAATCTCCACCACCCAACCCATTTGGCCGACCTCCCTCCCCTTCTCTCTTCTAAAAATGATGTCATCTCATGTCATCTTATCCCTTTGAGATTTTATTCTACCGATAAATTCTCCTGCTCAGTGTTTTAATCGTGTAAACTTAATAATCTTCAATTACTTTTAAAGGTACACTTTGAAGCTTATGTAATCACTTGAGAACTACATGGAATATCAAGGATTACAGTCCAATTAGGGGTCTTTACCAGTCTTTTAGTTAGTTTAGAGTAGACCCTGACGGTTACGGAAATGACTTCGGAGATAACCCACTTCGGGACAAAAATTCACTTGTTTATAATATGTCCTGATGTTAAATACTTAGTTCATATATTTCAAGATATGATTTATTTTCTATTGGTTCTCATTTATCATATTTGTTTTTTCAACAAATATCTCTTTTTCTTTTTCCCATCCACTTGCCTATGCATTCACACACACCTCACATAACATTTTCTCTCTCCTTTCCTCTTCACAATTTCAAAATTCGTGGCATATTTTTGGCCAAGGATGTTGCTTCCCACTTGCAAAAATATCCATGGTAAGATGCTCCTATTGGTTGGTTTATTTTGTCATGGATTAAGGTTTAATTATTTAGAACCATTAGATTAACTTTATGAGCTTTAATCTTGGCCTTTGATTTATATTGACTTGTCAACTCTAATTAGAAATCTCTAATCATCATATTATTCAAGAGTTTTAATTGCCATTTACTATAATTGCCAAGGTGTGATTGGTTCTCTAATTAACCATGATCATTAGTAATTATTTTTATGCTAATCTTGGCCCTTCATTGACCATTGGTCTTTAATTAGGGGTTTTATATAGTTAACTTTGGATATTTCCATTACTCATGCCTAAACAATTAGCAATTAATTACTTATTTAATCATCTACTAATTGTTGACAATTTTCTTAAATTAGATTAATTATTTTCTCACAACTATTTTGTTTACATTGGTCATTTATGCACCATGCATTATTTTAAAAATCATAGGGCAACTTATGGTCCCCAAAATAATATTGGATTTTGCCTCTTTAATTTCCAAGGAAAATAATCCCATAAATTATTTAAATTAGAGACAACATACTTTCCTATTTTTAATAAATATTTAATTGCCTCTTAAGACATATCATAATAATCTCAGGGTATTTTATGACCCATAAGTGTGTTTAGGGATTTTTGGCACTTTATTCATTATAATTTCAATAGAAATTACCTTAGGAAAATAAGATAAATATAACACAATATTTAAGACCATATATTCACCTATTAACAATAGGTATTATTTATCCCAATATAATATTTAAGATAAATAATTATCCGGGTATTACACCTTTGGATCATTTTGCACTTTTTCAAACTCAATCTCCACCTCCCATTGTGCTGGCCGACATGCTTCCATTCCATTTAATAAGCATATAATGTGCTCTTTTATTAATTAAATATGCCATGTTTATTTAATAATAAATTATATGCAAACTCCTCACAAGACTTGGTCGACATACTCCCCTCTCATGTGGCTGTCGACATGCTCTCTTTCAATAACCATTAAATATGCTTTTTCATTTAGCAAAAGGTTCCATTGTTCAAGCTTTCCATTGGTTGGTTGAAAAGTTTGACTTTTCAACTCTAGTTAATTAAAATCAGCACCTCTTCCTTCCCTCATTTCAGCTGCACATTTTTATGCACTTTGGGGCTGATTAAGAAGCTCAATTTATTCCCTTAATCAAGTGTTTATAGGTGCACTAATTACATATCCCATTGCAAAACTTATTTGTTAGCTAATAATGGCAATTAATGCTTATTTAGACAAGTGTTATTTCTTTCCCTTTGGCTTAACTATTTTTAAATATAATCAGCCCTCTTTTTATGTCAAAAATGCTTACTTTAATCTTCCCATAATTAAATTGAAGAATTATGCCACTAATCTCAATTAGTGCAAAGCTCATTTGCCTATTATTTGCTAATCAACACTTAATTTAATTAAGTATTTTTATAATATTTCCATGGCTCTTTTAAACTTAAAATAGCCATTATTTTATGTGACTCTAAGTCACTTATGTTAACCAATTTAATATGGTAACATATTCCTAAAATACAGGATTTTTGGAAGTCGAAAATCGTGTATTACACCCGAGGTTCCCCCATGGGGCTGTCTGGGACCGTAGTGTCCCATCTGAGCTTTGCCACGCCGTCTGTCCTCCACGGCACTTCTTTGAGCCAATTAAATATGGCAATGCCGAGATTCAGAAAATCAAAGATTTAGAGCAATGCACCTGGCAGTTTACCGGTTTGGCTCAAGCTTTGATTGCTGTGAACCCTCAGTATGCTTCTCGGGAAGTTGAGTTTCAAAAGATGAATTCGGAAGTAGAAAAGCAAAATACCCTGATAAAACCCGTCAAGTCCGATGCCCTGGAGCAAGTGAAAGTTGCCGAGAAAGCCAAGAATGAGATGAAAAAGGAGGCAGAAACAGCCAAAACAGATTTGAACAAGGCGGTCTATCATCTGAACCAATTTCACAAGATTCACGTCAAGGACAAGTCTTCTATAAATCTGTTGCTACAGGAACAGAAAGAGCTCCGAGCTCAGTTGAGTGGCTGCCAATATTCCTTTAGATGCTGCTAACGCCGCCATCGAGGAGAAAGACGCGGCAATAGTGAAATCTGTCGAAGAATCCTTTGAGAATGCCCTAGCGCAGATTCGTATGCTAAATCCCGATGTGAACTTCAACACTTCCGGGATGAACTGTATGTCAACTATCAAAGGAGATAAAATAGTTCCGCTCTTTCCTTCCCCCGACACTGTTTCAGGAAGCCATTTAGAGGGAAACCAAGGGGACAATGGAGGTGAAGAAGTCCATCAAGACACAGAGGCTCCTTCTCACTAGCCTCTCCATCAAGATACACTTGGCGGCTTCCATCATACGACAATTATCTGAATACTCAAACGCTAATAGTAGAGCATCCTAGAATCACAACAAAACCAGCACATGCAAAATAACAAATGAAAAGAAAGAGAACAAAATTATCAATTTGGATAATCTATTTATGTGATCAATTCGGTTCAATACAATTTCGATTTTAGAATTTAGAAGTAATTAAACTGGGTTTCCACCATCAAAGCTCAAGATACATCAATCATAAATGGGAAACATCAGTTAACTAAGACGATCAGCCAAAAAAATTGATCATAATTAGAAACATAGGTAAATCAATGAAAATCCATGAAACCAAATCTATTTAAGTACCTGATTGATGACTATTCTTCAGGCTCAGGTGGAGCACAAGAAGGATTGAGAGTGGAAGATGAAAGGAAGTCTACGAGTGAATTCTAAAAAATAAAAATTAAAGGCTATTTGTTTCAATCAAATTTTGTTTTAAAGAATGTTCTCACTTAATTGTAATAGGGTAAAGGTACAAAAATGCACATGTGCTGGCGCAATGCCAAGTTTTGTTTTTTGTTGCAAAAATGTACATGTGGTTATAAAATAGGTGCAAAAGTCACACTAGCTGTTAAATACAAAACGTTGACTGTTAAATGAAAGCTTTTTGACCAATTATGATGACATGGATGCTGACTTGGCAGATTGAAGAAGCATCTAAAAAAAGAAGAAGTTGAACACCTTTTCATTTCTTTTCTATACACTTTTTCTTTTCTTATGCTTTCGTCTTCGTCTCTTCCATCTGTTTCTTCGAGAGTCTTCTTCCCTCTTAACTGAAACCTCACTCTCGCCAAACTTGAAAACTATTACCACACAGGAGAGGACCACAAGCCAAACTTGAAAACTTTTAACTTCTCGCAAATTTTAGCTTATTCATATTCTTAAAATCTTAATATATCAAAACACAATATTCGAAAACAGAACATTTTGCACTTTACGCTATCAATATCAGTATACTCACAAACTAGAAATATATCTATAATAAAATAAAATTTATATGGCTCGCTCGAACGAGGCCCACGACCTAGTTGATGAAATAATCAAATGCTATCCCAATTTGTGTAAAAGATGATAATGATAGCAAGTAAATATGAGTGCTAATTAACTTTCCACATCATGACAATTTACAATAGGTTTCAAAAATTTTATAAAGTTCATTTCTAATATTTTGAATCAAAGACAATTGGTTGGCAAAAGAAATCAAAGACAATTGGTTGAAGATTGAACAGACAAAAATGGGAACAATTAAGACAAATATATAGTTCGGCAGAGAGAAGCGAGAATCACCTAAAGAGGAGCATACGGAAGTGGATTCTAGCACCAAAATCGTGAATCTCACAAAGAGGAACAACAGTACGATCGATGGCCAGCAGCAGCACCACAGGCATCAGTGTCCTCGAGGAAATCCAACGACCAGAGGCAGTGGTTGTGGTTGCCGTCTTGGCCGAGCCTTTACCGGCGGCGCCGTTTGATATCGTCACTCTATTGATCCCGCTCGTCGATATGTAGTACTTCATCTTCTGAATTCCATCAATCCAGTCCTTCTCCTTCTCCATCGTATTGTGTTATTTGGATCGATCAGCAAGAGATCTGAGGCTTCATTACCTCAGCAACGAGTGATGAGTGAGTGATTCAGTTAGAGAAGTACAAAAAGTATGGGACAGAGCAAGCAAGAGAGAGAAAGAGAGAAGAAGAAGAAGGGCAAGGTTGTTGCATTTGCAGAGCAACAACAAGTTCACAGAGAGGTTTTGGCTGAGAGGGAAGAAGACTCTCAAAGAAACAGATGGAAGAGACGAAGACGAAAGCGTGAGAAAAGAAAAAGTGTATAGAAAAAAAATTCAGAAAAGGTGTTCAGCTTTTTTTTTTCCTGATGCTTCTTCAATATGCCAACTTAGCATCCATGTCATCATAATTAATCAAAAAGCTTTCATTTAACAGTCAACATTTTGGATTTAACCGTTGTGTGACTTTTGTACCTATTTTATTAACACATGTAAAACACTTGGTGTTGGGTGCTCATGAGGACAAATCACATGTACATTTTTACACCTTTACCCATTGTAATATTACAGTATCCATTTTTCTTAGGGGACTGGACCAACTAGTAGACTTGTAAAGCATTTTTTATTACAAAGTACATGGTTCTGGCTTACTTTTTCATTTCAGATATTTGGATTTAATTTCTCATTCTTCTAGATTTTAGCTCCTACAATGTCATAATTCACATTACACTGGACAACTGTTTGAATCCTTGGAAATGTAACCGTTTTTATCCAACGAGCTGTTGCTGGTTGATTTTGTGTATTGATAGGAAGCATTACGAAAGTAGATAATAATAAAGAATGTTCATGAACTTACTCTCCTACCCTGACTTCATGGGTGACTGGTTCTTTGACCTTTTAAAGTTAATTCACACATAGCTTTCTGTGTAGATGAGTTGTAGCATATACAGCAGATATGAAAATCAATAAACAGAAACTAATCTCATAAAGAAAAATATAAACAATTTCCTTAGTTACAGAGTGCAGCAAAAGATCTAAAATGACTTAAGTTTGGCAAAATCAACATCATATTTCTTAGCTGTTTCAGATTTATCCAATCTATTGTGAAATTAAAGCAAGAACATATGAATACCTTGAGGCTCTTGTCAGTGGAGAACATTAGTGCTTCGAAAACCAATCTGGTAGTGTTCCGAAGCTCCAAATCATAAAACCCAGAAACAATCTCAAATCCAGGGGGAAATTAGGACAAACCAACGGTGAGAGATGCGAGATACCCACACACAAAAAAAATGAAGGGATGCTCGCATGAGTGCCTGTTGGTGTGCAGACAATGAAGGAGCTCCTTCCACCGCCAACCTCTCAACCGATCGTTCTCCAAGAACTAGAAAAAAAAAAAGAACATGCCAAAGATCTGCAATGAAATCCGAGAACCAACCAAAAAAAAAAAAAACTAATCCCAGAAAATCAAATAAGCCAGAGAATAAACCCAAGAAAATCAAAAATAAAAAACAATAAAGAGAACAAACCTAGAAAACCGCATTGCAATAGATCTGCAATGAAAGAGGAGCGGAGAGGAAACTCAGGTCTGCAACAAAGGAGAAGCAAAGAGGAAACTCAGATCTGCAACGAAGGAGGAGCTCAGAGGAAACTCAGATCTGCAACGAAGGCGGCTTCCATCGTCGCTGGGACTCAGATCTTGGCAGCAAACAAGCGACACGGCGGGAGAGCAATGTGGGGGAGCGGCGAACGGCGTGAGCGACAAGCGAGCAGCGAGCGACATTGAGAAAGTAAGCTGGGAGATAAAGTGAAGGCACAGAGAAGAAGAGATCGAGGCACGCAGTTGATAGACGTGAGTATGTGAGACTTTTCTTTTTGCTCAAAAGAGTGGGAGTGGGTAGGAGAAATTGGGACACGTTTGGCGTCCTAAATATTGTTTCCGGATGTCAAAAATGATATTTAAGGCGTCCCAAATATATTTTAGTATGCCAAAAAATTCCAAAGATGCTCCAAATAACTAATTTTAGGCGTTCTAAATATATTTTGGGACGTCTAAATTAATTTTAGGCGTCCTACATCATATATTAGGATGCCTAAGGCTCAAAATTCAAGCAAATAATTATGAGAATGCTATTGCGTTCACTTTTATTTCCCTTTTCTTTTTAATAGGGATGTCCTTTAGGGAAGTAATAGTCCCTTTATGTAGTAGTGGTAAAAGGGTTAACAGAAAACCAAAAAGTTAACAAGAACATTTTGGTCATTTAGAAGAGTAATAAGAGAATTCACAAAACAATAAATGGATTAACAAAACAAATAATAAAAAGAATTTAGGAAGTTAAACAAAATTTTAAAAGTCAAACATAAGCATTTATATGGAAAATATGCAAATGACCGACATTTTGGTGTAATACCCCAAATTCCAAACTACAATTTGTGTCGGATGACACTTGGTTTTAGAAAATTCAACAAAATTTGAGGTGCTACATCAGAGTACTGCGGAAACGGAGAGCAATGTACTAACAAATGGACAATGACGAGTAGCTGGTATAAAAATACCCCGACATATGATGATGCCAAGCGTATGCTGGTATATTAAAAATTTCCCGAAGGAATATTCATGTGATACAATATACAGAGCTTTGTACAATTACATTTCTCAAAAAGTAACTATGCAACTTAGACCAATACTTGACTAGACTTGGGGCAATGAACCTAACTTCGTTAACCGAACAGAATGGCCAGGTAAGTGTCTATCCTGGGGGCCTCACCGAGTTCACGGCGACTGATTGGCTGACCCACATAGACTAGCCTTGCCTTCGGCACCAAAATGTTTGAAGTAACGTTATTAGATCCATGCCTGACAACAGACTCTGAAAATCTTCTTCCGGCTCTTGTCTCGACCGGTGCATTACTACGGTTTTGCCCCTCGGTTTCTCTTTGTGGCTCCGTCTACCGGTGCCTTCTCATTCTGATCCTTACACACACCCACGTACTATCATTTAAGACAGAGGTGCCCATTGGACCTCGGGTACCTAGGTTTTGCCCCTTGGTTTCTCTTTGAAAACTCACCGGTACATGGCTCCGTCTTGGCCTGCTTCACCGGCTGCCTCGGGCTTAAAACAAACATCACACTAATTTGCCACAACCCAAGTTTCACAACCAACAATTGAGTTAGGCCGTGCCATGCCTATTTTTTTAACCTTACCTTAATGTACTTATCATTTATTAAACTATAACCCTTTTTATGTTTATTATTATTAACTGTATTAAAACAGAAAATTTATTATTATAAATTTTAAAGAAGGGATATTTTCATATTAAATAAACACATACTTTGGTATTACAATATTATATAAGTAATAAATTATAAATACATTTTGTCTAAAATAAGTATAATTATTTTTACACAAAAGGTAAAATCATGTCTGAACAGAAGGAATATGCAGACACACACAAAATTACGAGAGGGAAAGACATTTTGTCGTGGGTATACATTAAGCAATTCCTTTGTTTAATATTTTTTTGAAAAGGAAAAACATATTCTTTGTGTTTATTTATTTTTATTACGAAATAATAAATGTGTTTATTTGTTGAATGATTTATATTGTTTAGATATTAATGTTGATAACATTTATTTGATAAATTAACAGGAACTTTAATGGATACAATTTACTAATTATATTTGAAAAAATCGAAGGAAAAATAGTTAAAATTTGGAATAGTAATTTCTTTAATGTATTCACATGTAATTGGACAAAATGCCTCCTGTAAGTTAAACTTGGAGGGGAATTTTCATAACACAAAATTGCTCAAACATATGTATAGAAATTTTGATAACACTAGCTAGAAGCAATAATTCATACATGTCCAAGATCAATAGTGAGCACTTCCCACTCTTGGTAAAGTAAAACTAAACAAAGAAATGCTATTAATCATAAAACAATAGTAATCCAGCAAACATGTCCAAGGTCAATAATTTTGTTAAGTATGAGCAAATTGTAGCGGAACAAAGAAAAGGAGGAATGCCCGTTTTAGAGCTAGGAAAATGGTCATACAAATACCACATCAATGAATATGCAAGCAACCTTTATAAACGCAAATTGTACCAATCTAACCAGATAAATAGCCTCGAAGCTTGATCTACTAAAATGAATGAAAATCTAGTGAATTGCCTTATTAAAGAAGAAGCACTAAAAAAAAACAACTAATATTTATCTCCTACATGCCTTTCAAGGAATACCAATGCCTCACCATTCATGAACATTATATGATTACAACCAAGAAAATAAAAGGGGGAATCATACCAACTCCTTTCTTCAACAATTTCACAACCGAATAAATAAATCCAAAGCAAATTACACCCCCAAAATATCATAATCGCTTGTAACTAACTTAACCCTCTAAAGAGAAAATATGGATACTTGCTATAGGTCTGACCCTTTTATTCAAATGTCAGAAGAATTTACAATTAATCATCAAAAATATTTTCAATGTCCTCAAGCAAAGATCTAATTACATCCTTTTTTTTATGCCAAGTTTCCCAACCTTTCTCCAATAGTGATGGTTTCCAAGAAATCTTAACCAAACATGCCATAATCTAGAAACTTTTTCATACCTTGAGTGACAATTGAGAAATGAAATGTACTACTTACAATTATAACAAACAGACAGTGTAAATGATGGAGGAAAGTTCATACAAGGCATTGCTTTGTCTATTATAAGTTTCGGCGACACATAATGATGTCAAAATTCTATTCAATAAGACATATATCGTTAATTTTTTTCCACAACAAAATAAAGAAAGGGATTCTTGAGATTGGCTAAGACATATCTAAAACATTTAGAATCATCCTCAAACATATAAGAAAGACCAAAGCTAAGATCATACACCACATGAACTTACTTCTTATGTGCTTCCTAAAGAGATATTTTCCAAGTCTTATTTTGAATCATCCGCATGCCCATGGTGATGGATTAAAAGAACACTAATTGGTTTATAAAGTTGTTGCTTTAAACATATATGTAGGTACTAGTGCACCAACCTTGTGCTATTTCTTCCTTTAGTAAATGCTCCTCTCCTATTACTAGTCCATCTACTTGTCACTCAATGCTATATAAGAAAACATAAGAAATATTCAGTTCAATACACATGATGTATATTAGCATTGAAAGGAGGAAAAAAATAAGGACCACCTATAGGCCTTCAATGATGCCTCGGTTATGATTATGCCCGGGTTCATAATGATAATCGAGACCCCAAAGAAGAACCTCGCTCCACATAACCATAGGAAACCTAGGCTCTGATACCAAAATGTCACGCCCTGAAAACTAAGAGGTGACCTACACAGAATATGAGTGGACTCACATTCCTTAAGCCTTAAACTAATAAATTAGACTTCCTAAAAAAAAATCTACAACGATCCAAGAATTTATTACAGCTATCCATATAGCATATACATATAAATATATTCCAAATTACAAGGGAAAATAGGGAACCTGCCTATAGATTATGTGGAGCTCCTAGAATGGGATTTTCACAAAGATAATGCCAAAGGTTGATCACCATAAGACCGATCCACAATTCTTCAACTTCAATTAGCTACGAGTCACCACTATCTGAGTCCAAAAATATTTTTCCGGTGAATAACGTCCCATTTATAAAATTTAGTGAAACTCTAATGAAAGTGATTTAAACATATTTAACTTTGAATAATAGCAGATGACAATTATAAACATATGAAGCTAAATAAAATATTGTTAATCATTCCAAATACGTAGTAAAATCCTTGATTTACCAAAATCAATTTAAAACATAATTCTCAAACTTCATCTTTCTGTAGGACCTCAACAGAACGGAATAACAAGCGTGGACACACATCCACGAGGGAAAATAACCAAGCGCATAGAAGCCACGAAAACAAGCGTGGACACACACCACGAGGGTAAATAACCAAGCGTAGCTCGATCGTGTCCTCGCCGTGATCTAAGTCATGACATACCTTAGTCACTTGTGATGCATACCTTAGTCCAGACAAAGTCCCGTTCATGTATTTATGAAACTATCAACAACATATATAAGCATACTATAGGCATCAGAGTCAGTGTTACAGTACGTGTCTGTTCCTTCGTTGACGAAATACGGTACGTCTGACGGTCGGTACCTTTCACTGTGAAATGACCAAACGTTCGGCCTTCTAAACCCGACTCTAGACTTCCCGGATATCCTAAAGGGTAACATCGTATCTATTAACTCATGAACAATATCCTAACAGATATCTTGGCCACAAATTACTATTTTACCCCTGACTTCACTAACCGGCGAAATTTTGCCAGAGCTTCGCTATTTTGACTCTAATCTTCCAAAATTTTTCCATATCTCTTTCTCTAACATATTTTTGAAATAAATATCATATTTGACCATAAAACATGATATCAACAATATATTGAAAGATTAAAGATCAAAACAACATCTACCCTAGAACTTCAAGAACTACCGAACTAAAACTAGAACTTAAAGCTAGAGACCGAAGAACTTACCCAAAGCTTTGCTACTTTTCCTCAAGAGCTCTTCCTTCTCTCTACCATCTCTCTAGATTTCGAAATTGCTAAGGCAATTGGTGTGAGAATTTGAATGAAATGGAGGGGCTATTTATAGGAAAAGTTGTGGCACTATTCACACTTTATCATCTTCAATTCTAGCCCTTGGATCTAGGGCTTTAACCAACTCCAAATCTCCACCATTAGATGCTCATGCCGACCTCCCTCCCCTTTTTCAACAAAATGACACCATCCCCCATGATGTCATCCTCTTGCTTTATGGTTTTAACCGATAAAATCCCCTGTTCGGTGTTCTAATCGCGAAATCTTAAATAATCTCAAATATTCCTTAGCATAACCTTGGAGATCTAAACTTCCTCTTGAGAAATATTTGGGTTAATAAAATTTATGGTCCCATTAAGGGTATTTCCTAGCCTGTTAACCATTTTAGGATAAACGTCATCGGTTACGGAAATGACTTCGGATAACACTAACTTCGGGACAAAAATTCACTGATTCATAATATGTCCATATGTTTACTACTTAGTTCAAGAATTTCAAGATAGGATTTAATTTCTATCGGTTCTCACTTATCCTATTTGCTTTTTCACAAAATATCTTCTTTTTCTTTCTAAATATCATGATATTATACTAAACCCTTTTCACACACAATTTCCTCTTTTCTTCTTGCTATAATTTTGGTTTCCTCCCCCCCCCCCCCAATTTGAATTTTCAACTCTTTTATTTTTCCTTTAATTAACTTGCATTATGTATTAATTATCTTATAGTTAATTATCCCATTGGTTCCCTTCATTTTGCAAGAATTACTTTATGGTAAATCAAGTTTTAGGGATTTATATAATTCACTTTATTCATTCCTTAATCATGCTTAACCATTTCACAATATCCCTTATGCTAATCTTGACTAATCTTTAATTAGGGTTTGTTCATAATCAACTTTGAATATTTCCTTGTTTAAAGCTTAAATAATTAGTCATTAATTATTTATTTAATCACTTACTAATTGTTGATAATTTTCTTAATTAGGATTAATCATTTTCTCACAACTATTGCACTGATATTGATAATTTATGCACCATGTATTATTTTAAAAATCACGGGGCAACCTATGTTCCCCAAAATAATATTCTATTTTGCCTCATTATTTTCCAAGGAAAATAATCTCATAAATGATCTAAATTAGAGACAACATACTTTCCTATTTTTAATAAATATTTAGTTGCATGTTTGGATTTATCATAATATTCTCAGAGTGTTTTATGATCCATATATGCATTTAGGGATTTTTGGCACCTTTATTCTTTTTAATTTCAAGGGAAATTACCCTAAAATCATAAGATAAGTACCACGAGTTTTGGCACCATATATTCACTTATTTCCAATAGGTATTATTTAATAAATTATGATACTTATCCTAAGTGAGATTTTTAGGGTGTTACATTTGGACTCCATGGTCATTCACATATTTGTCTTGAAAATGCACATATTTATTTTGTAAATCCGTCCCAAAAATATTCAAAATGTCTCAATATTACTCTGATTTTTCTTTTTCTTTTTTTATCTCAATGTCGTCCAAAATTTTGAAATTATATCAATGTCGACCTCATCATTAAAGTGTTAATTCTAAGCGTCAAATTTGACTATCACGTTACTCATGCTCATGCACCAACTCAGCATCTTAATTTTTTTTTTTTTTAAAAAGTGTCTCCATCCTTGCGTCTCACTCACTGTCTCTCTCTCTTCCTCCCTCTTCTACAAACTTGGTCAGTGATTGAGATCCTCCTACAGCTATCTCAATGCCGTGAATGACACCATCAGGACCAATGACGCCGTGGGGAGATTAAAGAAGCTAATTAAATTATTTTAGAGTATTTTTATTTTTATTTTTTCTCCAATCTAATTAGTTTGACTAATAAAATAATATATAATCTAATGATACACAATATATGATATGATTAAGTAACTTATTTAGCTTCCTTAATTTCTCAAAAAAAATTAACTCGGTCTTATAATTAGGACCGGAGAGAGTAATATACTCAAGACGGGATACGATCAGGAGGACCTGGCTTTGGTTCGATTATGCTTCCCGTATGCTGCGTCGTTTTGACGCAAAGGATGCATTTTTAAAAAAAAAAAATATTGCAGGTATTGACTGGTACTAAAAAGATACTTCAGGATATTCAACGGTACTGAAAAATACTTTATGATCTTGAAAAATTATTTTAGGATCCTGAACAAGTATCCTAAAATATATTTTTAGTACCAGTCACTATCCTAAAATAATTTTTCAAGATCCTAAAATAATTTTTCAAGATCATGAGATATTTTTTCAGTAGAGTCAGTATCCTGAAGTATCTCTTTAGTACTATTTCGTACCTTGAAATAATTTTTCAAGATCCTAAATTGATTTCATCAAATATATTTTTAGTACCGTTCAGTATCCTGAGATGAGATATATTTTTAGTACCCTTTCAGTACTATACCTGAAATATTTTATTAAAAAAAAACAAAACAAAAAAAGCTGCATCCTTTGCATCAAAACAGTGCCGTTTTGGTGCAAAGGACGCAGTGGACGGAAAGCATAATCCGACCAAAGCCAGGTCCGATCAGGAGACACCCTGTTTCGGTCCCCTTCCAGACCCAAATTTTACCTGAATCTAAATTTTCTTGTCCTGGGTGGGATTTTTCCATTCCAATTTTCCAGGACCGAGATGGGGCGACCAGAATAAAAAAAATCTTCAACACCCTTACTATATAATGAAGATTTATGTGTTTTTGAATGAAGAAGATATGGCTTGTAGGAACCAAACAGGCAACGGTAATTTTCCCAAAAGGAAAGATTGAAGAAACTTGGAGGAGTTGGGAGCATGTCCATCGACGATTTTGGGAAGACGAGTTTTACACACACATATATATAATTTTTTCCTCTTTATAAATTTGACTTGTAAATTGATTTGGTAAAAAAGTATAGATGGTATGTCTCATAGACATACCACATCATTATAATGAATCAATTAATGTTTGACTGTTTGGGCTGTAAATTTTACGGTGACACTGTTATATTTTCAGACTTTCATCAGGGTGATATTATTTTTAAAAAAAAAAAAAATCAAGGCAATATTGATATTTTTAAATATTTCCGGGGTGGATTTATACTTTAACCCTTATGCTAACTATATGCTTCGGAAGATACTTCTGTAGTGGTCCTCTTTATAAGGTAAAAAGAGAATATTTTTGTCTTTAATATAAGTCACTACATTCAATTAAATTTATTATATAAATGTACGATCTTACTTTTAATTTATTTTTCTTAGATATTGAGACTTAATGTTTGTCCTAGTTCTAATAAAATAGGGAAAATGTTAGAAAAAATATCTTCAAAATTTAAAAATATTAAATCAGTTATTTCCTACTAAAAAAAGTTATGAATTGCTAATCAAATGTAGTCAATACCTAATATATATATGGTAGGAAATAAAACTGGTTTGGGAATTTTGACATTTTGAAAGTTTTTTGTTGTTGCAATTTTTCTAAATAAAATATGTTGAAAATAACTTACAAAATAACAAGGGAGATGGGCGTCCCCCGATACCTGTAAAGGTCCCACGGTGTAGAGAAATAAAAGAAAATAGTTGTGGGAGATTGCAAGAATATCACGCTTGAGATTTAATATTAGTAAAACCCATGTTTAATTTGGTAGACGAGTGTTTTTCTATCTTAATTTTGTTTTGTTAACTTTAGCCATTACAATTTTATTCTATTAACCGTACTAACAGAGCACAATTAAATTTAATTAGGAGAAAAAAATATGGAGAATAACAATTAGCCCCAAAACATTCTGAAATTTTACTGCACCCATTTGTGTCAAAATGAAATTAAGTTTTGCGCTGAAAAGACGTTGGCGCCGTTATTTCATTTATGTCAAAATGAAATTAAGTTTTGCGCTGAAAACCTCAATTTCATATGTAGAGATTTGTCGATTTATTTTAGTTTAATAATATAAATATATTATATTAAAAAATAACATTTAAATATGCTTTGCCAGCTGTATAGTTATCATTTAGAGTTTTCTTTTTCATTAGCAATATTAACAGTGTTAGAAATATAGAACCAAATGTATACTTTATAAAGTTAAGGAACTAAAAATATAATATACTTGATATAAAATTTTAAAAACTAAAAGTATATTTTAGCCTAATATTAAATATCCATAGATATAATTAAGCAGTTAAAATTGTATCAAAATAATTTATATTCGGTAGCTTTTTATTAAAATATTTCATCATTTCTTACTTTTTATTCTTTGCAATTCTGAATTGTTCATGTGGAATTGTAAAATTTTAAATTTATTCATATTCCTTTAATTATTGAATATTATATTAATATTGTCAGAAAATAAGAATTCCCACCATCGAAAATTAATCCTAGGGTAGAAATAAAAAGTGGATAGGATGATTGTAGTCAATAAGGGAAGTGGAAGTGGAGACTCGAGGAAAACAAGGGGAATTACAAAATAATTTAGGTTTGAATAATTTAAGAATATAATATCCTAGTGGACAATATAATATAAAAGTGAAAGAGCAAATCGACAAACATGTACTAGCTAGTGATCAAAGGAGCGGCTATTCGTGCATTGGCAATAATGGCTTCTTCTCCTTCATCTTCTTCACTTTTTTGGACTCTGCATATAGCGGCGTTACTATCATTCATTACAGGTTCTACAGGAAGTCCCTTCACATCCATCTTCACCTTCGGTGACTCACTTACCGATACCGGAAACTTGTATTTCAGCTCCCAACCACCGCCGCCCAACCCTTGCTTCCACCATCCCTACGGCAAAACCTACTATCATCAACCCACCGGCAGGTGCTCCGATGGCCGTCTTATCATTGATTTCATCGGTATCAATCAGAAGTTTAGGGTTTTATTGGCTGTTGAATATATTATTTAATTAGCAAAAAGTGGCTGTATGTGCAGTGTGTGTATATATATATATTACCTCCAGTCCTTAGTATAAGACAATTGATTTTTTAGAGAGATTACATAAACTAAATAAATAACTTTAAAGTATTTTTATTCATTATTTTTCTTCAAATTAAATTGTCTAACTTATAAACTAATATATAATCTAATGAACTTTGTCTTATATTTGGGACATAAGGTGGCTTATATATTATATTTCTGTTAATTAAATTGTTGTTGAATTATTGTGGGTTGCGCAGCTGAGTCTATAGGGATTCCGTTGGTGAAACCATATCTGAGTATCAAGAATGAAAAGGAGAAGAATTTGAACAAAGAGGAAGGAGTGAATTTTGCAGTTATAGGAGCAACGGCGTTGGATGTGAGGTTCTATGAAGATATTGGAATCCACAATTGCCCGACCAATGATTCTCTCATAACTCAATTGGGTTGGTTTAAAGAATTATTGCCTTCACTTTGCAATTCTTCCTCAAGTAAGTTGTTTAATTTGTTTTTGCCCTTTTCTCTTATTTTAAGCATGACTTACAGATTTGGGTCTCTTAATGCCTTTCAAAATTTTCCCAATTTCATAAAAAAGGATTCTATATAAAATAAGTAAAATTGAATCAATTTTTTATGATTTTTTTTCAAAAAATATTGTGTAGTTTCCTTTTAATGTTGCAGGCTGTGATGAAGTCATTGGAAAGTCAATATTTTTCGTTGGAGAAATCGGTGGTAACGACTTCAATTATCTTTTTATGTCACGAAGGAATCTGACAGAGATTAAAACTTTCGTGGCCCCCGTGATCGATGCAATCTCTTCCACAACAATTGTAAGCTTTTTTTAATATGCTATGCGATCACCTGGCCTCAACATGCAAAATTTAATACTTCCTCGATCCCATCCTAAATTTAGGCACATTCGCCATTAACAATGTCTTTATATCCGCAACGAGATTTAAAAACATAATGTTGTGAATTATGAGCTAACTTCTTATTAGTAAAACCAACTTCTGTTGGCATTACAGGGTTTTCTTTTATGAATTCACTTTGTTTCCCAAATTTATAATTCTTTTTTTACGAAATTATCCATATTGATAGCATATGTTAAGATAATTTGTTCATCAAAGTGTATTTCCAATATAAATAACACTTTTCTCTTCAAATAACTAACTCAACTCATTTCCTTAATTCTGCAAATTAGATTTATGCTTCATACGTTAAGCACAGAATAAATTTGGAAGACAAAATAGATGAAAATATTGTACTTTTAAGAAGAAAATGAATCCTTCTACTAATCTTACATTTAGAAGTGGAGGAAGTATCTAAATACCCAAATCTGTTTAAAAGCTAAATTGAATTTGTTGCTGCAGGGATTAATTAATGTAGGAGCTAAAACACTGATGGTTCCTGGGAATCTGCCAATAGGATGCAATGCAATCTATTTAACATTGTATCAAAGCAAACATAAGAAAGACTATGATGATGCTGGTTGCTTGGTTTGGTTAAACAAGTTTGCTAAACACTGCAACCAGAGGCTCCAATCTGAACTAAATCGAATTCAAGTGCTTCATCCTCATGCCAACATCATATATGCTGATTATTACAATGCTGCTTTGCCACTCTATCATTCTCCCACAAAATTTGGTAATATTTTCCCTCGCAACTTAATCACATCATCATCTCTTGCTTGCTCAAATCTGCAGTTAGTGCATCGCAGTAGTACTACTAGAGATTCTCAATTTTTTAAAAAGAAAAAGAAAAAAGAAGGGTGTGTAAGGTCTGTTAGATCCCTTTAGACTTCGAGTTCGGGTCCTAAAGGAAACACTTATATTAGAAGAGGCAACGTCAAACCAAATACCAGACAATTAATAGTGCCTTTTTACACCGGTTGGTTAATATCATATCACTCTGGTCCTATTTATAAGTCTATGTTGACCAAAAAATTTGATCCTTATTTTAAGTCCAGTTTCAAAGTAATAAATGCATTTGTTACATTGTTACCCCTATTAATTACAATAAACAAAAAGAATTTATTCATTTTGACTTTTGGAATCAATCATAGATAAGGGCAAATTTGGAAATTTAAACCATAACTAGTGAGTTAACTAACTCTCCTTGGTATGTGAGAGTTAGTTAATTTAGACTTATAAATACGATCAGAGTGGTATAACCAGAGTATAATTTATTTTATTTTTTTTAAAGAAAAACGTTTGTTTCTTCAATAACTTTCTGTTTTGGTAGGAAAACGAATAGCTTGTGATGAGTGCTTCTGAGACTATTAGTACACACTTTATGCATGATCAATATTAGAAAACGGTATAAGTAAATGACTTTAACCCAATAAAAATGACATATTAATTAATATGGTGCTAAATTGATAATTTACATGATATTTTTATTGTCTTTTTAATTTAATGGAATAAATGACAGGTTTTATTACAAGTCTCTCAGCTTGTTGTGGAAGTGGAGGAGCATACAATTACAATGCTTCAGCAATGTGTGGGGAAGAAGGAGTAAAAGCTTGTGACGATCCTTCAAAGCACATTAGTTGGGACGGTCTTCATCTGACAGAAGCAGCATATAGATTGATGGCCCAAGCATTAGTAAATAGACCCTACGCTTCATCATGAATATGTATACATTAATGTCACCTTCCTTTAAAGTCTCCATAATATATAATACCGTGGAATATATAACCACATATAAGTGCCTTTCAATGTTATACTGTCGGTCCTAATTATAAGAACGAGTTGATTTTTTTGGAGAGATTAAGGAAGCTACATAAGTTACTTAATCATATCATATGTTGTGTATCCTTGGATTATATATTAGTTTATTATTCAAACTAATTAGCTTCTCTAATCTTTCCAAAAAAGTCTACTTAGTCTAATAATTAGACCGGAGGGAGTATTATTTAGCATTGGTTACATTATTTAGTTCCCATAGCCTCTTCTTATTTTTCAATATAGTCTCTATAGATTTTTTTTTTAAATAAAATGGCTAAATTATTAAATAAAACTTCCCCGAACAACTTCCTTAATCTTTATAAAACTTAATTATAAGCTTTTAAGTCTTTGCAGATAATCCAAAATATCAATTTTACATCCCCTTTAATCTTTTTCTAATGGATACAACTATCTCAACCTTCGTATTATGCAGATAAATCTCTTAAATTTTAGGCATTTGTAAATAAATAAATGAATAAAACTAATAATATGGAAGTTATCTTTGTAAATGTAAAAGCTCAGGAATATTTATGATTAATTTTTAAAAGCTAGATAGGTTATTTACACATCACATGAAGTTCAAGGGTTTTATACTTTTATATAATTTAATCTAAAAACTATAATTAGGACCTTTTTTATATATAAAACTATAATTAGGACTTGATTGCACTAGAATATGATTGGGCCGAGCCCAACAAAATAAAATTGAGAATTTGTGGGAAAAGAGAGCTAGTAAGCCCATGGATTGTGAATCAGAGGACGGGTCCAATAATATGCCGCCCTAGAATATATCTCGCAGGATACCTGTTTGATTAGCCTCTGCTGTATTCCCCTTGTTC
This sequence comes from Acacia pycnantha, assembly GCA_025563575.1. Lineage (NCBI taxonomy): Eukaryota > Viridiplantae > Streptophyta > Magnoliopsida > Fabales > Fabaceae > Acacia > Acacia pycnantha. The sequence goes on along the minus strand of JAMWYP010000095.1, from coordinate 1,831,587 downwards.
AAAAGCTATGAAATACACCCCTCGTCCTTGGGCTCAACTGGCGAAGGGGTCGGACTTCCTCACCTCAAGGGAGGGGGTTCGATCCTTGCATTGGTCAAGGCGCTGGGGGAGGCATCCTAGGGGTCTAGGAAGCAGTGGAAACGCTGGTAGAGGTGGAGGCATGTGTACTCTCTGGCCAGTATGCCCTAGAGCTGGGAATCAGGGCTGGCTCGGCCCGACAGGGCCTGGCCCTACAGGGCCTGGGCCCAACAGGGCCGGCCCTACAGGGCCTGGAGTAAGGAAAACATATGTTTTTCAAAGCCCGGCCCGATAGTACCAGGGCCAGGGCCGGCCCTACAGGGCCTGAAAATTACTATTCCAAATTTTAACTATTTTTCCTTCTTTTTCCTTCGATTTTTTCAAAGAAATATAATTAGTAAATTGCAACCATTAAAGTTCTAATCTATCAAATAAATGTTATCAACATTAATATCTAAACAATATAAATCATTCAACAAATAAACACATTTATTAATTCGTAATAAAAAAAATAAACACAAATAATATGTTTTTTCCTTTTTTTTTCAAAAAAATATTAAACAAAGGAATTCCTTTGTGTATGCCCACGAAAAAATGCCTTTCCCTCTCGTAATTTTGTGTGCGTCTGCAGATTCATTCGATTCAGACATGATTTTACTGACAACTAAAAATAATTATACTTATTTTACACAAAATATATTTATAATTTATTACTTATATAATATTGTAATACCAAAGTATGTGTTTATTTAATACAGAATAATAATAAACATAAAAAAGGGTTATAGTTTAAACTAAAAAATCTAAGTAATTACAAATAAATACATTCATTAAGTGGAAGTCTAGGTAATTGAATTGTTTTAAAAAAAAAATGCTACAGTAAAACGGGCCTAACGGGCCGGCCCGATTAAGCCCGAGGCCCTACAGGGCCGGCCCTGCAGGGCCAATTTCAAAATTCTGACCTATTTTTCAAGCCCGAGCCCTACAGGGCCAGGGCTTAAACGGACCGGCCCGATGGGCTTGGCCCGATTTCCCGGCTCTAGTATGCCCTGTGGACTGGGCTCCAAGCGCCCTGCACTTGGATTGTGGGTGAGCCCAACCCCTTTCCTAAAATTTTTGTATCAAAAAAAAAAAAAACCTATGAAATACATTCAAGAGATGAGAATTGTGTGGCGGATGCTTTAGCGAAAGAAGTTTTATCTACCCTTCATCCTTGGGTTCAATTTGTAAAGGGGTTGGACAATCTTAACAAAGGGAGGGAGTTCGATCCTGGAGTTGGTCAAGGCACTGGGGGAGACATTCTTGCTCCTAGATGCCTAGGTAAACGTTTGAGGGTAATAAAGGGCTTGCCTTGCCTAACATTGGTATCACCTAAAAGGAAGAGAGACTTCACCCTACCCTTCAATCGTGGGTGAGTTCAACCCCTTTCCTAAAATTTATATATATAAAAACAAAAAGAAGTTTTAACTAAATCTTCTTTTTTGGCTTCATGTTTTGTTCATTTTCGGACTTTAGTGGACAAAGAGTGTATGGGATTAATTTCCCTCCCATTTTATTTTATTTAGTTTAAGGATATTGCCCTCACTTGTATAAACTAAAAGGGGGAAAAAAACTATGAAATATATTGATGCTCTTTTAACTAGTGGCATGGCAGGTCAGATCCCATTTAGGTCCCGTTTTGTAAAGGGAACAAATGATGAAGGGAAGGAAGGGAAGATTGTGAGAGAAATTAAAAAAAAAAAAAATGAGCTATTTGACAAACATAGGAATGGAACATAGGTTGAGGACAAATAAAATGTTTGATAAAGAAAAGACATTGAGTTAAGTGGGAAGCATTTGTTAAATACTCATAATACCCCTTACATAAAGTAATGCTGAAAAATGTCTCAATCATTTTTTTTTATGAGACAGAAACCGATCCTACCCCAAAATCGATTGTGTTGGAAAAGAAGGTAAAACGAAGGAGCTGTGGATGGGCTGTGGATGGGATCTTCAACAACGGCGACCAATACGACGAACGTAGGTGAGAAGGAAGACGGAGATGACAGAAATTACGGTTGTAGCATCACATTTTTTAGTTGCACATGTTAGTTTTAAGAGGAGTGGGGAGGGAAAATAAATATATGATGTGTGTGAATCTTGCTAATATTGGTTCTATTTTTTTTTTTTTCGAGGTAGGAAAGAGTAAACATGTGTGGACAACTGAAGAAGAGAGTGTGCTTTTGGAATTGTTCGTTGAGATGAGAAAAGCAAGACATAACATGAAGAAATCAGCATGATTTACAGTTTATCTAACGCATTTGGAGAGAAAGATGGAGGAGAGGTTGCCAGGGTGTGGGCTGAAGGGCAAGAGTAGTATCTGTAGTTAAATTAGGAGGATAAAGGAGGATTGGATGATAGTTTTTGACATGTTAAATGGGGAAAATGCGAATGGTTTTACTTGGAACAGTGTGAATTATTGTGTGATTGCAAATGAACATGTATGGGATGCATATATGCAAGTAAGACATTGTTTTTGTTACAAAGAAGATTGATTAAAAACAATTAAGATTTAATTTTCTGTTATATTTGTTTTGCATGTTGATAGGAGGCCGACTAAGTTAAAGGACAAAGGTTTTCCACACTTTGGAAATCTTTTTCTTGGGGAGATTAAGAAGAGAGGATGATTATGAAGATGAAGGCTGTAATACCCGATTTTTCGACTTAACGAAAATATTGTATTTTGGAATATGTTACCATATTAAATTGGCTAACATATGTGACATAAAATCACATAAAATAATGGCTATTTTAAGTATAAATGAGCCATGGAAGATTTATAAAACACTTAATCAAATTAAGTGTCAATTAGCAAATAATTGGCAAATATATAAGCTTGCACTAATTAAGATTAGTTGCATAATTATTCAAGATGATTAGAGGCAAATTAAAATCATCAAAAGAGGGCTAATTATATTTGAAAATAATTAGGCCAAAGAAAATGACATAATACTTGTCTAAATAATCCTTAATTGCCATGATTAATAAATAAACCATCCAACAATGGCACATGTAATTAGTGGGCATATAAATACTTGATTAGGGAATTGATTAAGCTTCTTAATCAGCCCCAAAAGTCATAAAAACGTCCAGCATAAAGGAGGGAAGAGAAGAGATCAATAAAGCATAAAGTAGTGTTGAAAAGTCAACAATTCCATTAGCCAATGAGAACAATGGACCAAGGGATATTTTGCAAATGAAAAAGCATATTTAATGGCTATTAGAGGGGAGTATGTCGACCAAGCAAGAAAATGGATGAGATTCAATTTGATAAAGTGTTTCTAATCCAAAGGTTGTGAAGAAAGAAGGAAAATTGGATCACTTTGGGTAATGATCATTTTAACCTTTGGAATTTGCCTATTATAGAGAGCTCCTCCCTTCACAAATTTCCTCACACCAACACAATCACCTCTGATCCTTTGATTAAGAGTGTGAGAGTAAGAGTGTTCTTGGAGCAAGGTGGAGGAACAAGAAGGAAGAAGGAGTTGTAGTGCTTCAAGAGGTAAGTTCTTGAGCTTTAGTTTTTGTAGTTTTTAGTATAATTGTCGTTTAATCTAGAAAATTGTTAGGAAAATTCCTATTGTAATACCCCAAAATTTATATTTTGGCAATTAATACCTATTTAAAATAGGAAAACATATTGCCTCTAATTTTAGAAATTTATTGGTATATTTTCCTTGAAATTTAAAGAGGCAGAAATACAATATTATTTAAAGGAACATAAGTTTCCCTATGATTTTTAAAATAATGCATGGTGCATAAATGACCAATGTAAACACAATAGTTGTGAGGAAATAATTCATTCAATTTAATAAAATTGTCAACAATTAGTAAGTGATTAAATAAATAAATAATTGCTAATTGTTTAAGTATGAATAAAGGAAATATCCAAAGTTAATTATATAAAGTCCCTAATTAAAGATTTAATGACCAATGAAGGGTCAAGATTAGCATGAAGATAATTGCTAACTAATTAGGAATGATTAAGAAAATGTATAAGATTAAATACATGAAATCCCTAAAGCCTAATTGATCAACAAAGGATTACTAAGCATAGGATTAAGACACTAAACAATCTTACTAATCAACTTTGACAAGTCAAACATAAAACAATGGTTAGGATTGAATCTCATAAAGTAAGATCTAAAGGCTTACAAAAATTCTAACATTCAAAAGGGTCTAAATCCATGTTATTACCTAACCAATGAGAGAATTTCTTGCTAATTAATATAAGATAATTGAACATAATATAAACTAATTAAATCAAAGTTGAAAAAGTCAAAAGGGGGGGGGGACCGTGTAAGTGTGTGTGTGTATTGTGCAAGTGGATTGAAGAAGTGCAAGTGGATTGAAGAAAGAGAAAAAGAAGAAAAGATATTTTGGTGAAAAAGAAAATAGGATAAATTAGAACCGATAGAAATTAAATCATATATTGAAATATGTGAACTAAGTAGCTAACATCAGGACTTATTATAAACAAGTGTATTTTTATCCCGAAGTGGGTTATCTCCAAAGTCATTTCCGTAACCGTCGGGGTTGATCCTAAAATGACTAAAAGGCTAGTAAAAACCCCAAATTGAACCATAATTCTTGTTATTTCAAATACTTCTCAAGAGACTACATAAACTTCAGAACATATCTCTAAAAGTATTTGTGATTTTATAAGCACATACAATTAGAACATTAAGCAGGGAAATTAACCGGTAAGAGGAAATCCTAAAGAGATAGGATTTCATTAGGAAATGAAAGAGATAAGGAAGAGAGAGGAGAGGGGGACGAATTTGTGGAGGAAAGAAGAGGAAAAATGAGTGATGTTGTAAGAGGCCACATCTTCTTCATCTTGACCATTGATGGAAAGGATGATCCAAGGGTTGAGAACCTTTGGCTTTGGCTATAAATAGGCACCTTCATTCTTCATAATTCTCACACCATTGCAAAGAGCAATTAGAAATGTAGAGAGAAGGGAGAGCTAGAGAGAAGCAAGAGGAAGGTGGAAGTTCTTCAAGAGGTAAGCAAGTTCTTGAAGTTCTAGTGTAGTTCATAGCTTAGATGTTGTTTTGATCTTTAATCTTCCAATATATTGTCGATATCATGTTTTATGGTTAAATATGGTATTTATTTCGAAAATATGATGGAGAAAGAGATATGGCAAAATTTTGGAAGATTAGAGTCAAAGTAGCGAAGCTCTAGCGAAATTTGTCGATTAGCAAAGTCAGGGGTAAAATAGTCATTTGTGACTAGGATATCTGTTAGGATATTGTTCATGAGTTAATAGATATGGTATTACCCTTTAGGATATCTGGGAAGTCCGGAGTCGGGTTCAGAAGGCCGGATGTTTGGCCATTTCACGGTGGAAGGTACATTCGCGGCGTATTGTAACCTTAACTCTTATGCTTATAGTATGCTTATATATGTTGTGGATACTTTCATAAAGCCATGAACGGGACTCTGTCCTGGATATGCACTGTGACTAAGGAATCGTACTTAGATCACTAATTACAGCTTTACGGGTTATAGTCATGATAATGCCGTTATGTTTTCCTAGCGTCAACGGTCGAGGCAGGAGCCGGAAGAAGTTATCAGAGCCTGTTGTCAGGCATGGATCTAATAAAGTTACTTCGAACAGTTTGGTGCCGAAGGCAATGCTAGTCTATGTGGGTCAGCCAATAAGTCGTCGTGAACTCAGTGAGGCCCCCATGATAGACACTTACCTGGCCATTGATCAAACCATATTTTATATGACTTTTCATAATTAAATTGGGATTTTTAATGCATTTTCTCGGATATTATTGCATGATTAAGCACTAATTTGAGTTAGGGACATTTGTATTGAATTAAATGTAATTAGGGGTAAAATGGTCATAATTTGTGAATTATTCATGCAATTGATTCCTTGGACTTTTGATGCTACATTGTGTTTAATCTTGCATTGTAGGTGTTTAAGGAGAAAATGGAGATTTTTAGGGCTATAATTAATGTTTTGAGGACCTAGGAAAATTACAAGAAATGGCCCAACAATTTCTGAAAATGGGAAATCAATGAAGAAAAGGGCCAGAGACAAATTACGAAAAGGACCCCAGATGTTTCAGAAATTTCAGTTATGCCCCGAAAATATTTTGCAACTTCTCACTTTAGTCCCTCCAGAAATACTTTCAAAAGTTGCACTTAGGTCCCTGCTTAAGCTATGCGTTTTGCCTTAGGTCAAATGGGAATTAGGACCTTCTTCTCCAAGGACCCGATAGACGTGAGTGGCTGGAAAAGAAGGAAAGAGGGGAGGAGAAGAGGGAGAGAGGGAAAGAGAGAGAGTGGGGCACAGAGAGCTTCGACCTTGGACCTTCGTTCATCATCACCTTCATCCCTCTCCAACCCCATCGTCTTCTGCATCCTTACCGGACTGGACAGCCGAGAGATTGGGGAACCAGACGGAGAGATGGGGAGCGAAACAACGGACCATCGACCTTCCTCTTCGTTTTCTTCCCCTTCCTCACTCGGGCCAAGCCACCGACCTCCATTCCTCCTTCATCTCCGACACCGGACCGAACCAGGGGATCTTCTTCGATCGTTTCGATTCGGCCGAGGTTTTGGGAGCTTGGGACTGCTTCGTTTGACAGAGCTCGAGCTTAGGAAGATTATTTTGAGCTTCAAAGAACTTGAGTTCAAAACAGAATTTTCCGGCAAGTTATTTTGAATTTTCGGCGAGAAAATTCCAGTTCAGCGAGTTTGAATTTTCCGCGAAGCTTGTTCTCATGGACGGTTTGCTTTCAGATTATATTAGATTTTGACCAATGACTATGTGTGGCTGATTCCTTTGTTCTTGGTGGTGAAGATTAATACTTGAGCTCACATGTTTCTTACATAGGGAGTTTTCTCTATCATTCTATTTGTCTAGAATCATGTATTTAATTTGTTAATTTTTATATATGATTCTGGAACTGAGATTAATGGTAATTATCTTTGTTAGTTTGATATTTGTAGTTGAGATTGGATATTGTGATTTGGAAAGATTCTGTTCGATTAACGGTGTTAGGTTCATTGCCCCAAGTCTAGTTAAGGCTTGGTCTAGATTGTATAGTTACTTTTGAGAAATGTAATTGTACAAAGCTTTGTATATTGTATCAAATGAATATTCCTTCGGGATTTCCAATTTATCCAGCATACGTCTGGCATCATCATATGTCGGGGTATTTTATATCAGATATTCATTGTCCAATTATTAGTGCATTGCTCTCCGTTTCCGCAGTACTCTGATGTAGCACCTCAAACTCCGTTGAATTTTCTAAAAACCAAGTGTCATCCGACACCATTTGAGTTATGGAACTTGGGGTGTTACACCTATACTTGTTTTTAAGGCCTCCATTGCTTTTAAAACGCAAAATGGGGGTAAAAAATTGTTGGGAAATAATTTATGATATTAATGGAATAAGATTGTGAGAATTTCCAGAAAACTGGGCTGTTAGAGTAAGTGACGTTAAAGTTATTATTTTATGTATAAATTCATCTTCAAAAATCATGAAATTTTACAGGCATAAAGTAGACATGTAGGGATTTCCAAATATATAAAATATGTATCATTAGTTCTACATAAGGAGATAAAAATCCTTGAATTTAGGCTACGTTTTCTGGGAAAAATCTGGGCAGCATTGAGAAAATATTAAAATGGGAGTGATGCTTGATGTTCTAGGTTCTGGGAATATTTTTCCTTGAAGATAGACATGTCAAGGGGAATGATGAATTTTGAAGAACTCAAAAAGGATTTTTTTAGAATTAATTATGATTGTTCAAAGTTGCTGACAAATCTGCTCAGAAAATCCAGTATTTCGTTTCTAATAAAGTGTAAGGGTAAAAATGGAATAATTAATCTATCAAGGGTAGAAAGGTAAATTATACCTTTAGGATATTATTCTAAGTGATATGATATTAAGTGTAATATCATATAAGTTATGGAGAAGGAAATAAATTAAACCTTTAGGAAATTATCCTAAGCAATATGATATTTATCACAATATCATATAATAATCCGACGATAATGTATAGGATATCCGAGATCAAGTCCGGAGTTAGATTCAAAGGACGGGCATTTTGGTAATTACATGGTGAAAGGTACGTTCGCGTACTAGTAACTTTAACTCTGATGTGTCTTGTATGCTTATATGTGATAGAATGATTCATAGAGTGGCTAAGACTCGGTCTTAGGTCACAGTCTATATACATTCAGCTTGATACGGATTATAGTCTTGATAATGCCGTTGAGTTTTCCTAGCGCTGAGGACACGAGAGGCCGTCGTGGCACTGGTTAGTGCAAACCTGGATAACATTACATGTGATATGTATTGTTGTGTTGTTAACATTACATCTGTTGTGTGCTTTTGTATTATTGTAACCTTACATGTGCTGTGTGCTATGTTTGGTTGATGCTGAAATGTAATGAACATATGTCATACATATAAGCGTTGAGGACACGAGAGGCCGTCGTGGCATTGGTTAGTGCAAACCTGGATAACATTACATGTGATATGTATTGTTGTGTTGTTAACATTACATTTGCTGTGTGCTTTTGTATTGTTGTAACCTTACATGTGTTGTGTGCTATGTTTGGTTGATGTTGAAATGTAATGAACATATGTCATACATATACTATTTATACTTTTCATACGAGGTTAACTGTTACTTGAGGTCCGATGGGTATTAGACCTGAGATCTATCTAAGGTTCAAGAAAGGAACCAAGGCCGTGAGGAGGCACCGATAGACGGAGCCGTGAAGATGTATGGATGGACGGAGCCGTGAAGAGGCACCGGTCAAGACAAGAGCCGGAAGAAGTTTAAACAGAGCCTACTTTCTAGCATGGATCTAATAAAGTTATTTCAAACAGTTTGGTGCCGAAGGCAAGGTTAGTCTTTGTGGGTCAATCAATAAGTCGCCGTGAACTCGGTGAGACTCCCATGATAGACACCTACCTGGCAAATCTGTTTGACTAACTGAGTTAGGTTCATTGCCCCAAGTCTAGTTAAGGCTTGGTTGAAGATTGTATAGTTACCATGTAAAAGTTGTAATTATACAAAGCTCTGTATATTGTATCACATGAATATTCCTTCGGGATTTTCAATTTAACCAGCATATGTCAGGCATCATCATATGTCGGAGCATTTTATATCAGTTACTCATTATCCAAACATTAGTGCATGCTCTCCGTTTCCGCATTACTCTGAAGTAGCACCTCAAGCTCTGTTGTGTTTTTTTCTAAAACTATGTTTCTTAAACAATAAGTGGTGTGGAATTTGGGGTGTTACAAAGGCAGTATTAAGGAAGTTGAGAGATGAATTGGCTAGGTTGAAGCAAGTTTTTGTAGAAAGAAAAATAATGTGAAGTTCATATAGTTGTTGTTTATAAATAGAGTACATAAAAGATAATAATTGAAAATTTATTATACAGAAATTGTTAGTAACATATATTTAAGAGTAAATACCCTTTTCGGTCCCTGGAATAAAACACGGGCCCCTTTTTGGTCCCTGGAAAAAAAAAGGTCATTTTTCGTCCTTTTTAGGGACTAAAAAGGACTTTTTTGGAATTTTTGAGAGATTAAAATGTCCACAAAAAAGGACCAAAAAGGACTAAAAGGGACCTTATTCGTAATTTTTATGGACTAAAAAGGACTTTTTTTTTTCCAGGGAGCAAAAAGGGGCCAGTGTTTTTTTCCAGGGACCGAAAAGGGTATTTACTCTATATTTAATAAGGGTAAAAATGGAAAGACTAGTTTAAAATTTTAGAAAAAAATGATTTATTCCTTACTATATTAAGAACCACCCTTATGAGGGAGATTATTCCTTATAAAAATGACCTAAGGAAGTATTGAATAGTCTCACTCTTTTTGCTCATTCTCTCTTTCTCGCTCACTCTTTCTTTCTATATAAAAAGTAACTGCATAGCTCGTCAGAACTATGGGAAATATTAAAAAGGCATGGTGAGATAAGACAAATTTAGAAATGTATGTGGGATCCATGGGAAAATTTATGTGAAAATATCAATGAGGTCCCAAAGAAGAGAAAAAATATTAAAAACTCCTAACCCCAATCCCTTAGAGACTTTTTGATATTAATTACAGAATCCGATATAAAAAAAGTCTCATTGTTAAAATAGTTTTTTCTATTATTAAAATGACTTTTTCTATTGTTAAAATTTCCTTATGAAAATATTGTTGTCAAAATGGTTTTTCCTGTTGTTAAAATTATTTTGACTTTTTCTTTAGTTGTGTAGAATTTTAGAAACATGAAAAAATTTTGACAATAGAAAAAGCTATTTTGACAACAATATTTTCATAGGGAAATTTTAATAACAAGAAAAATCATTTTAACAATAGGAAAAACTATTTTGATACGGGACTTTTTTTATATTAGAATTCCATAATTAATATAAAAAAAGTCTCTAGGGACTCTTTTTATAAGGGATTTGAGGTTGAGACTTTTTTGATATTTTTCTCTTCTTTGGGACGTTACTAATATTTTCCCAAAATTTATTCCCATTGCATAGCTCGTCAGAATGTTGGTTGGATGCTTGGCACAGTAGCTTTTAATAAAAAGCCACTTTTTAGGTAGAAGTTAGATGGGAAAAAGCTTTCCCAAACCGAAACAAAATTAACTATACTAGGCTTCTGGCCCTTTTGGATGGACTTTTTCGATTAAAAAAAACACATTTTAATGCCAAAAACAATTCTTTTTAATTAATTAATGTGTTTAGATGATATTTTTTTTTTAAAAGCAAAAGTCACCAAAAAAACCAAAATGTTACTTTTTCTAAAAGCTCCAATTTGGAGCTTAAAAAAAAGTACTTTTTTTAAAAGCCCATCCAAACGGGCAATAAACTCGTTTGAATTTTTTTAGTATCTTTTTGTCCTTTTTAGTTAGGGAAAATCTCATATAAAGCTGCTTGAAATAGGGAAATTCTAAATTAGGTTTGTAAATTTAGTAAATCCCTAATTAAGTTATCGACCCAATTTAGAATTTCAAAATTTAGATTAAATGATGTTACTGCCCTCTCATAGTCTCCTCCCTCATCTTAAAAGGGTTTCAATACTTTATAACTTATTTTTACAATGAGTGTAAATATATATAAACATTAATATATAATAAAATAAAATATGATTAACTTAGATCAAAGAAATTTTATGTTTTGTGGAAGAATGATCAGGAATAATTCAAAAAAAAAAAAGAAAAAAGTATCAGCCCCAATATTGATTAAACGATTTCTAGTTGAACATTGAGAATAAAAAAATTACTTTTTACTTGATTTTGGGTTTATTGAGGAAAAAATGTTAATATAAAAAATAACTTGTTTGATATAGCAAATTGCGTATAAAAGATTTTTCATTAATGATTTTTTAAAGAAAAGATATTTATTAACGTACAAAAAAACTAAATATCACATAAGTAAAATTGCGTGATTAATGAAGATTGATTTTTTTTTATTGACAAAAAACTAATTTGAGTTCTTTCAAAAATAAATTTTTATTTAAAACATTTAATTGATAATGATGTTATGCATTTTTTTTTTTTTACTCAAATCATTCTTCCCGAACACAAAAACTCCTTTGATTTAAATGAATCATATTTTATTTTATTATATATTAATGTTAATATATATGCACACTTATTAAAAGACTAAGTTAAAGAGCGATTAAATTCTTTCAAGAGGAAAGATGATAGAGAAGATTAGGAGAGTGTAATAAAGTTAATTTACCTATATTTTAAAATCCCAAATTGAGTCTATAACTTAATTACGGATTTGTTGGGTTTAACAACTTGATTTAGAATTTCTATATTTTAAGCAACTTTATATGGGATTTTCCCAAAAATTAAAGTATATCAGCTGGACAATGTAATATGTCCTGCATGAACATTCATCTCCTCGAGGAAATGTCACAGATTTGATCTTGTAGAGTATGTGAGTGTGTATTTGGAGTTGTACGTCCCTAATAAAAGAGGCTGGACAAGGGAAAAAAAGGAGGATTTTTTTTTTTTGAAGCTAAGGATAAATTATATTAAATATAAAAAAATATGAATTGTTTCATTTTTATTAGGTAAAGTAAATATGATGTGGTACAGTGACTGTAGCCTGAGCACACTCGCTTTAGGTTTCACAATTAAGAGGATGTTTTTGTCAGAATAAGTTTGGTATCAAGAAAAATATTAAATCAAATTAACTTTAATTTATTCATATTTAATATACACTCTACGCTGAAAGTATAAAGTGTCCACATAATGATAAATGAATGAATGGTAAAATTATACATTTATGTGAAAAATTTAGTGGCCTAGTGTCTCAAGTTCCTTGATCACCAACGAATAATGAGATATCCCAGCCTTCATGACAGGTCAAGAATCAAGATGGTGTCATGTCTTGACCACCTTCAAACCATAATCATTCCTAGATTCTTCAATTATCTTGTTACTTTCTCCTATTATAAGCTTAATAACGAAAATTTATACAAGTTAATAAAATTAGTTAAATTATTTATTTATTAAAAAATGTATGTTGGTTTCTGAAGAAAACTCAATTTAATCATATGCATCCAAAATTACTCTCTTGATGGAAACCCTTTAACATATATAATCAATAGGAAGAGTAGTTTAATTAATTAGGGGGAATATTATAAATTTAGAGACAAAATGGTTTTAGGTCTTATATTTAGGATCAATATAATCCTCTTAACTAATTCGTACATTTATGAACAGAATGAGTAATAGTTCTTCGGGATATATACCATTTTTACTATAGAAGTTTAGATTACGGAGCATTGGTCACCCGTAAGTTTTTTTTCTTTCTCATTTTTGCCTTTGAAATTAACAAAACGGAGCAATTTTGCCCCGAATGTTTTTTTAGGAGTAATTTTGCCCCAAAATTTTTTTACAATTGTGCCCTTGGAGGTTTACAAATTGGACCAACAATTTAACGGTCAAGATTAACAGAAGGGCAAGATTGCTACATTTTTAAACTTTCGGGCAATTTTGATCCAAAAATCTTTCGGGTGATCGGTGTTTCTTAGGCTAAACTTCTATGGAAAAATAATATTTATCCCTAATTCTTCCATTAAACTAATATCCTTCCATCCTCATCACATACTGATGTATCAGTGCATCATCCTTCAAGAGGCTCCATTTATCATTCCACAATACACCTATGGGCTTTTAGGGTTTAAGCTAGAATTTTTAGTCAATAAATTTTTTTTTTCTATTTTTAAACAAAAGTGATGACATTAATTAACTCTTGATCATTTAAAGCCATACATTGAACTATATATATATATATATATATTTGTCCATAGTGAATACACATATATGATATATCCACTAGTTATTTCTAAATAACATGAACATGAACAGTCAAAACTTAACCTTTAGGCATAAGCTAAAGCATTTGAAGCAGACACAAGCTGGCTATTAATATTGAAACATTCAAATTTAACATTATTATTCATCAGACCAAAGGTACCAGATTCTGCAACGTAGTCACTACTGCAGTGTCCATTATCTGATAATAAGCCTTTGACAATCCATCTATGTGCTGCTTCTGTCATATGAATGCCGTCCCAGCTAATGTACTTTGAAGGATCATCACAAGCTTTCACCTTTGCATCCCCACATTTTCCTAATGAAGCATTGAAATTGTATGCTCCTTCACTTCCACAACAAGCTTTCAGACCTGTAAAACCTGTATTTTTTTAAAAAAAATTTATATTTGAGATATCAAAACTTAACAAAATAAAGAAAGGGGGAGTTATATAATGAGGTCTCAAAGAAAAATTTAATTACCTAAAAGTCCAATAACAACTGAGTAGCATGTAATAACAAGTTTCACTACAAGAAATGTAAAAATGTTTATACTCCTTACTTGTTATTGAGACTTCTTGGTAATTAAGTCTCTTCTTTAAAATTTCATAGTAATTCTCCCATAAATAACTCTAAGCTATTTAAAGTTAATCTAGACCGATGATTGACACAAAGAGGGTGAGACATGAGAAGACAATGTCATTTATTTGTGGGACATGCCTTAAACTAACTCTTTTAAAAATAACGTGACATTGGCGATATAGGAATGGTTGTTTCACACCAAACAACGAATATTTTTCTTTAAATTTATAATTTTTTTTCTCAAACCCTCTAATGAGTGAGAGTTTGAATGCAGTATATCTAGTGTAGGGTGTAGATATAATTAAGATGTTGGGTGAAGAAAGAAAACATGTACTACATAGTGGACCAATGGGATGAGAGAAAATGAGTGTGAACAGTGGATGAGATGGACCAATCAGAAGAATTATAAAAGGGCCAATCAAGAATCCAGATAGAAGTTCAAAGAAATAATAATTTGATTGATTGATTGATTAATAAACTGTAGTAGAAAGTGGAAAAGTTGAAGAGAGAGATATAAATATTACCAAAATTTGTGGGAAAACGATACAATGGCAAAGCAGAATTGTAAAAATCCGCATAGATAATTTTGGCATGAGGATGAAGCAGCTGAATGTGATTTAGTTCAGCTTGAAGCCTCTCATTGTAGTACTCAGCAAACTTGTTTAACCACTTCAAACAGCCAGCTTCATCATACTCATTCGTATCTTTGCTCTCATACATTGTTAAGTACATTGGGATGCATCCTATTGGCAAGTTTCCAGGAACCATTAGGGTTTGAGCCCCCAGATCAACCAACTCCTGCCATTAACAAAACTTGAATTAAAATCATCCAGCAAAAATTCTGTGATACAAAAACTGTATCACTGGAATAAAATATCACATTTTTGCGCTGCCCATATTTTTAAAATTGTAGACTTTCAGTTTCAGTTTCAGTTTCACGTGCATCTTATTGGATGTCCATAACTACTTTTTTTGACGTAAAGTGAGTCCCATGATGTAACAGCTAATAACAACGTTAAGGACCCAGTACTTCGGCTTATTCACCGAACAGTCGTGATCATGGAGTTGGGTAAGAGATCTAACATCGCTTTTGAGTATGGGTCATTAATTAAGTATTTTTCTCCAAATATTATCCATATTATGATTTAGTATAGTAGAAGACTTAGCATGAAGCCAATGTAGTGATTCTTCATACTCGTAAATTTTAGTTTGAGATAAAGTCAATATAATGAGTCAACCACATTTCCTTAGTATTGATGAAGTGGTTAGATGTGTCTTATAATAAAAACTAGAGTACATTGATCAAACATTTCCTCTCAATCAGAGCCACAGGCAACTTGAATCTATATTGAACTCTAATATATAATATTAGATAGTTTATTACCGGGAAAGAGATTTTAAAATCTTATATATATATATATTCAAATCATAAAGTCCAAGTAAATTTTCATTTGGTAGCATTTCAGAAATCTTACACTTATTGTTGAAGAGATTTCGTCAATAACATGAGGCACGAAATTTGTAATCTCTGCAAGACTCCTTCGAGCAACAAGAGGCTTATTAAAGTCATTGCCTCCGATTTCTCCGACCACAAATAATGACTTTTCAAGAACTTTATTACAGCCTGCAAATTAGTTCATTGTAATTAGTTCCATTTAATCTTTGCATATGGATAACATCAAGTCTACGAATTTTGAGTCTGCAAAGCACTTCAATTATAGTACTCCCTCCAGTATTTTTATAATATACAAATAACCCAAGGTTAAAATATCTTCAAGGCATGCAATTTATTTTTCACAAACACCCCTATTTACAGAGAGAAAGAAAATGAGTGACACTATTCAATACTCCCTCAAGTCATTTTTATAAGGAACAATCTCTCTCATAGGGGTGGTTCTTAATATAGCAAGGAATAAATCATTTTTGTCTGAAATTTAAACTAGTATTTTTATTTTTACCCTTATTAAATTTATGTTACTCATTATTTTTGTACAATAAATTTTCACTTATTATCTCTTATGTACCTCTTTATAAACCGGGTATAATTGGAAAGAAAAATATATTTCTGACACATTTATTTCTTTTAACTAATATTTTGAACCGTTTGATTTTAGTAGTTGTTCCTTGTAAAAAGGACTATTGGGAGTAACTAAAAAGGACAAAAAGATACTAAAAAAATTCAAACAAGTTACATCCCTTCGAAAATTCTCTTTTATGTAGTTTTGAACCATAGGTTTTAGTCTTTCAAGCTCCTTCCTTCTATAACAATAGTCCCTATAGTTTAATAAGGATTTGTGTTATTTTACCCCCTTGACAGATCGGAACTTATGGTTTAAAATTATAGAGACCAAACATTGGATTAGCCAAATAATTATGCAACTCACTTGACGAAGAATTGCAGAGAGTAGGTAATAACTCCTTGAACCAACGCAATTGAATGCTGAGAGAATTATTCGTAAGAAAACTAGCAATTCCCTTTTCCTCAAAGAAATCTTGATTCAATGCGGTTGCTCCTGCAACTGCAAAATTAACTCCTTCTTTTATCTTCCAATTTTTGACTTCTCCGTTGCTGATTCCCAGATACGGTTTCAATGGTTCAAACCCTAGATACTCAGCTATTCACAGCCCAACAACAATTCAATAACAGACAACAGTCATAGCAAATCATTTAAATTCAACTTGTTCTCTAGTGATCTAATTGCCTGAAAAAAGTAATTTTGAACGGTAGATATTTTTGAAAAATTTATTTGCTGCGTCCAACACACTGATCATTAGCAATAACATTTTGTAATGTAATAAATACAAAAAAAAAATACATTTATATATGAGTCAAAATTTAAAATAACTCGATTTTCTTTTACACAATAAATAATTTTGAGGGACCAATGGCATTATATTATAAAATTTCATTAAAGAATGGACAACATCAATCGTATTAGTAAATTGAGAGATTTCTTTTTACTTGTAATTATTGGATGAGCATGGATTGGACCGGATTTGACATCTATCCAAGGTCTGGTCTGGAGTTGACCTTGGGTTGTACAAAGCAGCTCAAGGTCTAGTCTGGTCTAGCACCAACCTGAGGCTGGGTTGGACCAGACCGGGTCAGGTGGACTTCTTGGATTGGTCTAGGATCTAAATTTAATTTTTTATCTTTTTGTTTTTTCGTCTTTGGAAGGAAAAATTTGAACATATTAAACACAATTAGCTAGGACTATAAAAGTACGTATAATAATATGAAACATGTCACATAAAATTAAGACATCATAAATCTTATCCAACCATATTCAACAACAATAAAAAGATATATTGGAAAAAAAATTTAACATGATAAATAAAATTAAGATAATAAAAATGCATATAATCATATAAAAATAATCCTAAAAAATAAAAATTAATTATAAATCCTTAAAAAAAAACCCAACAAAATTAAATAAAAAAAAGTAATGTCTAAATTATAAAAATATTTTTAAAAAAATTTACTTAGACTAGATTGGACCCGTCCACATGGTCTGGCCTCCTGGTCTGGAACCCGGTCTAGCACAACCAGTTCGTCTGGTCCGATTTCATTATGTTGCTTATTTGGACTGGACCATATCAAATTGGACTAGCTCAAGTTGGACCACACTGGACCGAACTACTGGGTTTTTTTCCACCCCTATTTAAGAAAACGCAATTCTTTATACTACTAGAAAAGAATTAATATAGTATTGTCAACACTATAACGATGGCGGCGCGTCAAATTAAGTTGACTTGGTGATCAGCTTTATGGTATAACAGGAAATGGAACAAAACGGGCAAATTGCCGTGCCTGAAATATAAGAGTAGTACATTACCAATGAAATCGATGATAAGACGGCCATCGGAGCACCTTCCGGTGGGGCGACCGAAGTACGATTGACCAAATGGAGGAAGTGACAATAGTGGAACGGTGGTGGTTGGGAGGTGAAGTACAAGTTTCCGGTATCGGCAAGTGAGTCACCAAAGCTGAAGATGGATATAAAGTGGCATCCTGTAGTGCTGGTAATGAGTGATATTAAGGAAGCTATATGTAGTGCTAGGGTTAGCTTGCTTCTCAGGGAGCTAAGTAATGAAGAAGATGACTCAAAAGGTGCCATAAGGAATAATAATGAATTTGAGTTATTCACCTCAATAACTGTGGAGGAGAAAAGAGAGAGGGGGATATATATACAAGGTGAGAAACGAGAAGGATGCGTTGTTAGATCTCTTACCCTTCTCCATGATACGACCGTTTGGTGAATAAGCCGGAGTACTGGGTGCTTAAGCTGTTACATCATGGCACCCACTTTACATGAAAAAAAAAAAAACGTTACCGACATTCAATAAGATGCACGTGATGAAACTGAAACTGAGAGTCAACAAGTTTATATATATATATATAATTAATTAGTTAAGACTATTGTCTACAATATAGAGGCCGGCACTCTAATTTATTTTTTATATGGAATGAGATCTCTTATAAATTTTTACACGGATGATTAAAGAGAAATATTTTTATCTCTCTTTATATTTACTTTTCAATTGTTTTATATTTCGATCCATTTTCCCATAATTATCAATTTGATTATTTTTAATTTATTTTTGTAATAAATTGTGTTTTTTTAGATTAATTTGGAATCACATCAAAATCCAATTTATCGTCTCAAGTCTCAACTCAATATCCACCGACATGACCCGAGAATTATGGGTCATTAATTAACTATGTTTCTCTAAATAACATGAGGCACGAAATTTGTAATCTCTGCAAGACTCCTTCGAGCAACAACAGGCTTATTAAAGTCACTGCCTCCGATTTCTCCTACCACAAATGATGACTTTTCAAGAACTTTATTACAGCCTGCAAATTAGTTCATTGTAATTAGTTCCATTTAATCTTTGCATATGGATTACATCAAGTCTACGAATTTTGAGTCTGCAAACCACTTCAATTATTGTACTCCCTCCAGTATGTTTTATAATATACAAATAACCCAATTACATAAATATAATCTAAAAGTTGGTTAAAATATGTTCAAGGCATGCAATTTATTTTTCACAAACACCCCTGTTTACGAATAGAAAGAAAGAGTGAGCGTGAAAGAGAGAATGAGCAAGTGAGTGAGACTATTCAATACTTCCTCAGGTCATTTTTATAAGGAATAATCTCCCTCATAAGGGTGGTTCTTAATATAGTAAGGAATAAATCATTTTTTTCTGAAATTTCAAACTAATCTTTCCTTTTTTACCCTTATTAAATATATGTTACTAGTTATTTCTGTATAATAAATTTCACTTATTATCTTTTATGTACTCTATTTATATATAATGGTATAATTGGAAAGAAAAATGCATATCTTACACATTTAGGGCTGTTTGGATGGGCTTTTTGATTAAAAAAAAACACTTTTTAATGCAAAAGAAATGCTTTTTTCACAAACACCCCTATTTACAGAGAGAAAGAAAATGAGTGACACTATTAAATACTCCCTCAAGTCATTTTTATAAGGAATAATCTCTCTCATAGGGGTGGTTCTTAATATAGTAAGGAATAAATCATTTTTGTCTGAAATTTTAAACTACTATTTTAATTTTTACCCTTATTAAATATATATGTTACTCATTATTTTTGTACAATAAATTTTCACTTATTATCTCTTATGTACCCTCTTTATGAACAGGGTATAATTGGAAAGAAAAATATATTTCTGACACATTTATTTCTTTTAACTAATATTTTGAACTGTTTGATTTTAGTAGTTGTTCCTTGTAAAAAAGACTATTGGGAGTAACTAAAAGGGAAAATCCCATATAAAGTTGCTTGAAATAGAGAAATTCTAAATTAGGTTGGTAAATTCAGTAAATCTCTAATTAAGTTATCGACCCAATTTAGAATTTCAAATTTTAGATTAAATGACGTTACTGCCCTTTCATAGTCTCCTCCCTCATCTTAAAAGGGTTTCAATACTTTATAACTTATTTTTACAATTAGTGTAAATATATATAAACATTAATATATAAAAAAAATGATTAACTTAGATCAAAGAAATTTTATGTTTTGTGGAAGAATGATAAGGAATAATTCAAAAAAAAAAAAGTATCAGCCCCAATATTAATTAAACGTTTTCTAGTTGAACATTGAGAATAAAAATTACTTTTTACTTGATTTTGGGTTCATTGAGGAAAAATGTTAATATAAAAAATAACTTGTTTGATATAGCAAACTGCATATCAAAGATTTTTCATTAATGATTTTTTAAAAGAAAAGATATTTATTAACGTAAAAAAAAAAAAAACTATATATCACATTAGTAAAATTGCGTGATTAATGAAGATTGATTTTTTTTTTATTGACAAAAAATTAATTTGAGTTCTTTCAAAAATAAAATTTTATTTAAAATATTTAATAAAAACATTTAATTGATAACGATGTTATGCATTTTTTTTGTTTTTTTACTCAAATCATTCTTCCTGAACACAAAAACTCCTTTGATTTAAATTAAATGAATCATATTTTATTTTATTATATATTAATGTTAATATATATGCACACTTATTAAAAGACTAAGTTAAAGAGCGATTAAATTCTTTCAAGAGGAAAGATGATAGAGAAGATTAGGAGAGTGTAATAAAGTTAATTTACCTATATTTTAAAATCTCAAATTGAGTCTATAACTTAATTACGGATTTGTTGGATTTAACAACTTGATTTAGAATTTCTATATTTTAAGCAACTTTATATAGGATTTTCCCAAAAATTAAAGTATATCAGCTGGACAATGTAATATGTGCTGCATGAACATTCATCCCCTCGAGGAAATGTCACAGATTTGATCTTGTAGAGTATGTGAGTGTGTATTTGGAGTTGTACGTCCCTAATAAAAGAGGCCGGCCGGACAAGGGAAACAAAGGAGGAAGTTTTTTTTTTTTTTTGAAGCTAAGGGTAAATTATATTAAATATAAAAAAATATGAATTGTTTCATTTTTATTAGGTAAAGTAAATATGATGTGGTACAGTGACTGTAGCCTAAGCACACTCGCTTTAGGTTTCACAATTAAGAGGATGTTTTTGTCAGAATAAGTTTGGTATCAAGAGAAATATTAAATCAAATTAACTTTAATTTATTCATATTTAATATACACTCTACGCTGAAAGTATAATGATAAATGAATGAATGGTAAAATTATACATTTATGTGAAAAATTTAGTGGCCTAGTGTCTCAAGTTCCTTGATCACCAACGAATAATGAGATATCCCAGCCTGCATGACAGGTCAAGAATCAAGATGGTGGCATGTCTTGACCACCTTCAAACCATAATCATTCCTAGATTCTTCAATTATCTTGTTACTTTCTCCTATTATAAGCTGAATAACGATAATTTAGAAGTTTATAAAATTGGTTAAATTATTTATTTATTAAAAAATGTATGTTGGTTTTTGGAAAAAAAAAAAACCCACTTTAATCATATGCATCGAAAATTACTCTCTATGATGGAAACCCCTTTAACATATGTAATCAATAGGAAGAGTAGTTTATTAATTAGGGGAAAAATTATAAATTTAGGGACAAAATGGTTTTAGGTCTTACATTTAGGATCAATCTAATCCTTTTAACTAATTTTACATTTATGAATAGAATGAGTAATAGTTCTTCGGGATATATACCATTTTTGCTATAGAAGTTTAGCTTAAGGAGCACTGGTCACTCGAAAGTTTTTTTTTTGGTCTCATTTTTGCCCCGGAAGTTAACAAAACGGAGCAATTTTGGCCCGGATAATTTTTTAGGAGTAATTTTGCCCCAAAAGTTTTTTTTAGGAACAATTGTGCCTTTGGAGGTTTACAAAATTTGACCAACAATTTAACAACAAGATTAACGGAAGGGCAATATTGCTACGTTTTTAAACTTCCGGGCAATTTTGATCCAAAAAATCTTCCGGTGACCAGTGTTCCCTAGGCTAAACTTCTATGGCAAAATTGATATTTATCCCTAATTCTTCCATTAAACTAATATCCTTCCATTCTCATCAAATACTGATGTATCAATGCATCATCCTTCAAGTGGCTCCATTTATCATTCTACAATACATCTATATATGGGCTGTTAGGGTTTACGCTAAAAATTTTAGTCAAGAATCTTTTTTTCTATTTAAACAAGTGACATTAATTAACTCTTGCTCATTTAAAGCCATACATTGAACTATATATATATTTGTCCATAGTGAATACTCATATATCCACTAATTATTTCTCAATAACATGAACATGAACAGTCATAACTTAACCTTTAGGCACAAGCTAAAGCATTTGAAGCAGACACAAGCTGGCTATTAATATTGGAACATTCAAATTTAACATTATTATTCATCAGACCGAAGGTACCAAATTCTGCAACGTAGTCACTACTGCAGTGTCCATTATCTGATAATAAGCCTTTGACAATCCATCTATGTGCTGCTTCTGTCATATGAATGCCGTCCCAGCTAATGTACTTTGAAGGATCATCACAAGCTTTCACCTTTGCATCCCCACATTTTCCTAATGAAGCATTGAAATTGTATGCTCCTTCACTTCCACAACAAGCTTTCAGACCTGTAAAACCTGTATTTTTTTTTTTATTTCTTATTTTTTATATTTGAGATATCAAAACTTAACAAAGTAAAGAAAGGGGGAGTTATATAATGAGGTCTCAATGAAAAAATTTAATTACCTGAAAGTTCAATAACAACTGAGTAGCATGTAATAACAAGTTTAACAACAAGAAATGTAAAAATGTTTATACTCCTTACTTGTTATTGAGACTTCTTGGTAATTAATTCTCTTCTTTGAAATTTCATAGTAATTCTCCCATAAATGAATCTAAGCTATTTAAAGTTAATCTAGACCGATGATTGACACAAAGAGGGTGAGACATGAGAAGACAAGGTCATTTATTTGTGGGACATGCCTTAAACCAACTCTTTTAAACAATAACGTGACATTGGCGATATAGGAATGGTTGTTTCACACCAAACAACAAATATTTTTCTTTAAATTTATAATTTTTTTCTCAAACCCTCTAATGAGTGAGAGTTTGAATGCAGTATATCTAGTGTAGGGTGTAGATATAATTAAGATGTTGGGTGAAGAAAGAAAACATGTACTACATAGTGGACCAATGGGATGAGAGAAAATGAGTGTGAACAGTGGATGAGATGGACCAATCAGAAGAATTATAAAAGGGCCAATCAAGAATCCAGATAGAAGTTCAAAGAAATAATAATTTGATTGATTGATTGATTAATAAACTGTAGTAGAAAGTGGAAAAGTTGAAGAGAGAGATATAAATATTACCAAAATTTGTGGGAAAACGATACAATGGCAAAGCAGAATTGTAAAAATCCGCATAGATAATTTTGGCATGAGGATGAAGCAGCTGAATGTGATTTAGTTCAGCTTGAAGCCTCTCATTGTAGTACTCAGCAAACTTGTTTAACCACTTCAAACAGCCAGCTTCATCATACTCATTCGTATCTTTGCTCTCATACATTGTTAAGTACATTGGGATGCATCCTATTGGCAAGTTTCCAGGAACCATTAGGGTTTGAGCCCCCAGATCAACCAACTCCTGCCATTGACACAACTTCAATTAAAATCATCCAACAAAAATTCTGTGATACAAAAACTGTATCACTGGAATAAAATATTACATTTTTACGCTGCCCATATTATTAAAATTGTAGACTTTCAGTTTCAGTTTCACGTGCATCTTATTGAACGTCCATAACTACTTTTTTGATGTAAAGTGAGTCCCATGATGTAACAGCTAATAACAACGTTAAGGACCCAGTACTTCGGCTTTTTCACCGAACAGTCGTGATCATGGAGTTGGGTAAGAGATCTAACATCGCTTTTGAGCTAGTATGGGTCATTAATTAACTATTTTTCTCCAAATATTATCCATATTATGATTTAGTATAGTAGAAGACTTAGCATGAAGCCAATGTAGTGATTCTTCATACTCTTAAATTTTATTTTGAGATAAAGTCAATATAATGAGTCAACCACATTTCTTTAATATTGATGAAGTGGTTAGATGTGTCTTATAATAAAAACTAGAGTACATTAATCAAACATTTCCTCTCAATCAGAGCCACAGGCAACTGGAATCTATATTGAACTCTAATATATAATATTAGATAGTTTATTACCGGGAAAAAGGTTTTAAAATCTTATATATATATATATATATATATATATATATATATATATATATATATATATATATATATTCAAATCATAAAGTCCAAGTAAATTTTCATTTGGTAGCATTTCAGAAATCTTACACTTATTGTTGAAGAGATTGCGTCAATAACATGAGGCACGAAATTTGTAATCTCTGCAAGACTCCTTCGAGCAACAAGAGGCTTATTAAAGTCATTGCCTCCGATTTCTCCGACCACAAATAATGACTTTTCAAGAACTTTATTACAGCCTGCAAATTAGTTCATTGTAATTAGTTCCATTTAATCTTTGCATATGGATAACATCAAGTCTACGAATTTTGAGTCTGCAAAGCACTTCAATTATAGTACTCCCTCCAGTATTTTTTATAATATACAAATAACCCAAGGTTAAAATATCTTCAAGGCATGCAATTTATTTTTCACAAACACCCCTATTTACAGAGAGAAAGAAAATGAGTGACACTATTCAATACTCCCTCAAGTCATTTTTATAAGGAACAATCTCTCTCATAGGGGTGGTTCTTAATATAGTAAGGAATAAATCATTTTTGTCTGAAATTTTAAACTAGTATTTTTATTTTTACCCTTATTAAATATATGTTACTTATTATTTTTGTACAATAAATTTTCACTTATTATCTCTTATGTACCCTCTTTATAAACCAGGTATAATTGGAAAGAAAAATATATTTCTGACACATTTATTTCTTTTAACTAATATTTTGAACCGTTTGATTTTAGTAGTTGTTCCTTGTAAAAATGACTATGGGGAGTAACTAAAAAGGACAAAAAGATACTAAAAGATTCAAACGAGTTACATCCCTATGAAAATTCTCTTATATATAGTTTTGAACCATAGGTTTTAGTCTTTCAAGTTCCTTCCTTCTATAACAGTAGTCCCTATAGTTTAATAAGGATTTGTGTTAGTTTACCCCTTGAGAGACCGGAACTTATGGTTTTAAATTATAGAGACCAAACATTGCATTAGCCAAATAATTATGCAACTCACTTGAAGAAGAATTGCAGAGAGTAGGTAATAACTCCTTGAACCAACGCAATTGAATGCTGAGAGAATTATTCGTAAGAAAACTAGAAATTCCCTTTTCTTCAAAGAAATCTTGATTCAATGCGGTTGCTCCTGTAACTGCAAAATTAACTCCTTCTTCTTTTATCTTCCTATTTTTGACTTCTCCGTTGTTGATTCCCAGATACGGTTTCAATGGTTCAAACCCTAGATACTCAGCTATTCACAGCCCAACAACAATTCAATAACAGACAACAGTCATAGCAAATCATTTAAATTCAACTTGTTCTCTAGTGTTCTAATTGCCTAAAAAAGTAATATTGAATGGTAGATATTTTTGAAAAATTTATTTGCTGCTTCCAACACACTGATCATTAACAATAACATTTTTTTATCTAGTAAATACAAAAAAAAAATACATTTATATATGAGTCAAAATTTAAAATAACTCGATTTTTTTGACACAATAAATAATTTTGACGGACCAATGGCATTATAGTATAAAATTTCATTAAAGAATGGACAACATCAATCGTATTAATAAATTGAGAGATTTCTTTTTACTTGTAATTATTGGATGAGCATGGATTGGACCGGATTTGACATCTATCCAAGGTCTGGTATGGAGAGGACTTTGGGTTGTACAAAGCAGCTCAAGGTCTAGTCTGGTCTAGCACCAACCCGAGGCTGGGTTGGACCAGACCGGTCAGGTGGACTTCTTGGATTGGTCTAAGATCTAAATTTAATTTTTTAACTTTTTGTTTTTTCGTCTTTAGAAGGAAAAATTTGAACATATTAAACACAATTAGGACTATAAAAGTACGTATAATAATATGAAACATGTCACATAAAATTAAGACATCATAAATCTTATCCAACCATATTCAACAACAATAAAAAGATCTATTGCAAAAAAAAAAAAAAAAAAGAACTGATTACACTATGAGAGAAAATGACAAGCGAGAGGAAGGAAAGCAGCGACGGCGACGGGAGAGGGAGGGGCGACAGTGATGGTGATGGGGGAGGATGCAGTCAGGGGAAGGAGGGTCGCGAGGGCGCCTTTGTCTTCGGTAGTGTAGGTCCAACAGATCACAACAAGGTTGTTAAGGGGAAAGCGTATGTTCAGGAGACTTGGAGGCCGATATCCTTGTCGTACAAGGAGAAGCTTTTAGCTCCGGGAGGTCTGGGTTCCTGGTAAGCCACGACGATGAGGATGATATTGTCCATGGGTGGAAGGGATTTTTTTGCTAAGAACAACTCAGAGCTGGAAACCGAAACAGGGGATGATGCGACAGTGAGGGATGATGGAATGGAGGATGAGAAGACGAGCCAATACCCAGTTCTTTCCATGACAGCGGAGCAATATACCGCTTGGTGTCGGCCCTGGATGAACTCTCTAGTCATTAAGGTATTGGGGTTGTCGGTTCTGAAGCATGTGCTCATTGGCCGTGTGCGTCGCATGTGGAAACCTCAAAGAACCATTAAAGGTGGTTCCACCGAGCAACGAATACTATATCATATCGTTTTCCAAAGAAGGAGGACAGGGATTATGCATACCATGAAGGTCCGTGGATGATAGACGATCATTATCTCCTAGTTCAACGTTGGAGGCCAAATTTTAATCCTTGGAGAGCAGACTGCCAAAGACGGATTGCAGTGTGGGTTCGAATTCCAAACTTGCCAATGGAGCTATGCACAGTGGAGTCACTAGGAATGATCGGGAACATGATAGGGAAGATGATTAAAATAGATCGCTCAATGTCAATATATGATAAAGGTGGGTTTGCCCGTATATGTGTTGAGGTTGACCTTTAAAAACCTTTACTTTCGGCGTTCACGGCATTTGGCGAGGACAAGCAGTTAGTATATGAAGGTCTCCATTTGGTTTGCTTTGAGTGTGGACTTTATGGTCATGAAAGGAAGGGGTTCCCACATCGTAAGGAGGTTGAACTAAGTGGGAATGATGGAGGTCCGAGACAGAACTGTAATACCCTAAAACTCAGATCATACTTTGGGTAAACTTATACCCAAAGAAAGTAGGTGAATATGGGATATCAAATATTAAGTAATAATTAGCTTATTTTCTAAAGAAAATCTCTTAGAAATTAGGGAGTTTAAGGGCCAAAGTGCCAAAATGACCAAATTGCCCTCGTAAAGGGTAATTAACTTAGACAATTTATAAAAAATACCGAAGGTAGTAAAATGACCAAGTGAATTAGGAGAGTATATTACCCTAGTTATGGTAATTTAATAAATTATGAACTTGGGAAAATTGTACAAGAATGTACCAAAAGTAATAAAGACCAAAATACCCTTACAAATTATAGAATAATGTAAGAGGCATGGAAATACTAAGGTTAATGCAAGGATATGAAGGTAATAAGGCATCTTAATTTAGAAAAATACCAACTATGGTTAAAAGAGTGATTAAGCAATTAATGGCTAAATACTTAAGTCTGAGCAAAAGAAATTATGAAATAATTATGTAAAACTCAAAAATTGGTGGTAATTGACTTAAAATTAGTAAAAATATATTTACTAATTAATTGGAAATTTTGGAGAAAAATAGTTGAGTTTAGGTATTTTTGAGCCTAAATACAAGTTTTGACCAATAGGGAAATTTTGTAAAAATTATATAAAATAATTATTAATTAATTATTAATTAACTATCAATTAAATAAAAAAACGAAAATTATTAATAATTGGACCAGATTTTTACCGAATTGTTAAAGAGGAAATAGGATAAGATTTTAAGAAAATATCATGAAAACTTAGGTTGCAAGTTGCAAATATAATAATAATATAATTGATTAAAGTGAAAAATAGTGAATAGTAATTTTAAAATTAGGAAACGGATCCTATCTAGAGATCTAGGAATAGGAATCCCAAGGTCAAGGTAAAATATTGATCAGTGAGTTTTTACCTTTAAGTGACCTCTTCCTAAGTTAATTCCGAGGTAGTTAGTGCATTTACCTAATAAGACGAAATAGGGAAAAATGCAGATAGGCATATTTTTGGATCTGAAGAAAATAAATTCTAACTCAATATCTAGGAATGAGTTTGAATTTATATTGACATATTTGGAATCAGTGAATTTTTCTGAAGAAGTTGACGTTTTCAGAAATGCATTCTGAAACCGGACGCGTTTGGACACGTTTTTCGAGAAAACTTCAATTGGACAGTTGGATCCCTATATGGGATCAAAATTTAGGTTAACTTGGACATTTCTAGTAAGAGAGAACATGTCTTCAAAGTTGTAAATCCAGAATTTTGAGATTTCTCCGAAATCACGCGAATCGGGTACCGATCGGAAAATCGGCAGACGGCATAAAGTGGCAATTGTAATCAAATTTTTGGACCACTCCCTTGCTGCCACATCAGCTCCCATATGTCGACAGCCCCTTCCATGGCCAAGGATTTTCCACCATTTCATGTTGATTTTGCAAGGTTGGAAACAACTTTAAAAATTCCAACTATGTCCTTTAGAAATTCTATAAATAGGCATGTCTCGCCTTGGATTTCTTCACACCATTCTCCTCTTGCCTTTGGCCGAAATTCTTGAGGGAGAAAGAAGAGAGAGAAGCTCGGAGAAATTCTCGAAGTCTTCAACGGGTAAGTTTTTCGGTCTTTAGTTTTTAGTCTTTAGTTCAATAGTTAGTAAGGCTAGGGTAGTCTTTATTTTATGATTTGGATATCATATGGGAGGGCTATTTTAGTCTTTATTTTCAAGAATCATAAATGCGTCGAAGTTCTGGCGAAATTTTGGGAAGAAAATAGCCTATGTAGCGGAAGCGCTGGCGAAATTCCGCCAAGTAGGGAAAATGGTAATTTTTACCTAAAATGCCAGTTATAATGTCAAATTACTAATGGAAGTGACATTATTCTCATAGGATATCTGAAATCCTAATTTGCTGCCGTTACGCTGTCCAACGTGCCGCTGTCGGACAAACCGCTGTTTTCCGTCGGAAAGTACAGTTTCCGCCAGAAACATTTACGTACATCAACGAAGGTACGTTCGCGTACTGTAACACTAATCTAGTGCTGCTCATATGCATATATGTGATAGGTACATTCACGGATAGAGGCTCTGTCTAGGGTCACCGACTCGGATAGGGATTCTGTTTGGGGTCACCGTTTTGGATAGAGATTGTTAAAGGTCACCAAACGGATAGAGATTCGATTAGGGTCACCACTTATATGTACTGCTCTTTGCTTATGATCTGTCATCATGAATCATACAACTGTTCTATACTCTTGTGTTGTTGTGCTGTTGCTATGTCATAAATACCTGCTATCCGTATACTGTTTTATTTGAGCATAAGGTTAACCGTTACCTGGGGTCCGATTGCAATGGACCTCAGCTCTCCATATAGCTTCGAGGTCGAGAGGACCAAGGTCCAAGGATAAAGACAAGCAGCCCGTGCAGAGATTCGGTTGAAGATTTCCTTTCGATGTCGCATCGGCCGCGTAGACTCAAGGTTGGAGGGCATGTTGCACGAGTAAACTCTTAGACGGAGACGTCACATTATCGTTTTGCGTATTTACCCATAAGAACAATAGAATGCTGTATCAATACTCGTTACACTATGGTTCATGTTTGGTTATGATCGCTACTCTTTCGCTCCATTGCTCTACTCGATTAAAAAAAAATTCCGCTTTAGAAAATGGGATGTTACACTTTATGGTATCAGAGCAATCTCTCTGGCAAGTGTTTAACTATGTTACCACGAACGGTTTGGTGCCGAAGGCAAGGCTAGTCTACGTGGGTGTGCCAATCAGTCGCCGTATAAGTCGGTGAGGCCCCCATGGTAGACACTTACCTGGCCATTCTGTTCGGATAACGGAGTTAGGTTCTTAAGCCTTTTGACTTTGAAGCACCTTTTGAAAATGAGTACTGATATGACACTGGTGTAATAGGTAGTGATGGACAGAAACGAACATTCGTAGATCTTCTATCCCGTAATAATAGGACGTAACACGCGTAGATCCGTAATTCCGAGACGGCGGGACGAAGATGAAACCCCGATATTTCTAATGACCCCAAACCGAAATATAATCCCGACTTAGGGTAGAGTCAATGGCTAGTATGCCCGTAGAACCGAGAAACCTCGTTGGCTCGGATCATTCATCCGATGACGACAACGTGGGGACATACGATATAACCACCGGTCATAAACCATTGGATGATGTAATATACGCTGGCATGTACATTACATCTAAAATGAAATTGTATATGTTTTAATGCCACGAATTGTGTTATTTTTCTGACACTTATGTCCGTTATAAGATAAAGGAAAAGCTAGAATATGGCCATCATAAGAGGTGCCGGTGCACCAAGAGGAAGAGGCCAAGGCAGAGGCCGAGGTCGAGGTAGGGGAGAGGCAGACAGCCCCAAATAGACGCAATACCCGAACAACATCTTATTCCAGATCAACCGGCAGAGACCGAAGTGCAAGAGCTGCGGAGAACTCTCCAAGAACAGAGAGCCCTGATTGACGAACTCCTAGCTGAGAGGCAAGAAAGACAATTTCAGAACCGCCAAGATGAAGAAGAGCGTACTGATGAAGAAGAAGAAGAGGAGGATGACGACGAGGGTGATGGACACAACGAAAACGAAGATGAGTCGGATAGATCCCGATCACCGCCTCGACAAAGGAGAGGAGAGAAAACCACCCAATATTGGGTGAATCAATTCTGTAAGCTAAAGCCGCCAACCTTCCGAGGGAAACTAGACTTGGCGAGGATTGGTGAAGAGACCGGAGAAAGTATTCGGGGTGATTGACCGCCCGAAAACCGCAAAGCCCAACTCGCAATTTATCAACTTGAAGGAGATGCAGACCGGGTGGGAGGTCACAGCAGAAACTTTACTGACTCGCTCATCGTCCCGTGACATGGGAGAAGTTTTGGAGAAGTTTCATGAACAGTACTTTCCTCCTTCGGTGCAAATGAACAAGGAGTCGGAATTTCTCCACATCCGACGAGATATGAGGAATCTTTCGACGAGTACTATGCTCGATTCACTAATCTCTCCCGATACTCCCCACACCTGAGGAAGGGCAACGATGAAAGAAGTATGGTGAACATACTGATAGACGGGCTAAAATATGAAATCGGTGAAAGACTTATGTCCCAAATGATTCCGAATTTGACAAGCGCCGTAGAAACTTGTCGGATGACCGAGCGTAATCAAAGGATTCCGAGATCCGAAACTTCAATAGCAATGCAGACGTGGTAGTTTTAGCAACGGAAACTCCTCACGAAGAAGGAAGGTGCCCAGGGACAACTCCGGTGAGGGAAACAAGATGCCACCCAAACTGAACAACAAAACTATACCAAGTTGGAAGAATCTCAATCTTGTCCAAAGTGTAAGAAGTACCATCCAGGAGTCAACTGCGATGGGAAACGAATCTGTTACAGATGTCAGAAGCCGGGACACATCACCTGGAATTGTCCTGAGAAGGCGGCTGAGACAAGACTACAGAACTCAGGACGGATCTTTGCGCTAACCAATATGGAGGCTGGCGAATCCTCAGGAATGGACCGAGACACTATCAATTAGTAAAAAATTCATGTTAGTTGTAAACCGATTCGGATGTTAGACCGATCAATTACTTTGGATATGTGTACGGATCCTTTTGGGATGCATACTTATGTTGTAGCTACACCATTAGGTGTAAGCGTTTAGCTTGTAAAGCATGTTTTGAACCAAGTTGCGGGTATAATATAAATCGTACTACCACTTCATAGTGTCAACGATATTCTCAAAAGTATTAAATGAACGGTGACAAAGAGAATATATTATTCTAAGCGAGAGGTAGAACTAATGCGGAAACCAAACCTTTATTCAAAGACAACTCGCCACAAATTAATTCTCTGTTGACTGATGCCTCGCATAAGTTCAATATCCAGATCACCATACCAAAATTTCGTATCGAAGCTGAAATAGCAACTTGCTTCCCAAGACTATTCATATAGAAGGAAAGACTCGAGTTTTCAATCTAGCATCAACTACTATAAGTTGAACAGGGCAACCGTTCGAAAACAAATACTCACTTTCCAGGATCGATGATCCACTCCATTATCTAATTCCTGCATCTTGTCAAGATTGCCTTACGCCTGGAACACCACCAAGGTGGTGAACCAAAACTAGCAACGACGTAGAAAATAAGTAACAAGCGGATAGAGACTCGTTAAGGTCACCGACTCGGATGGAGGCTCCATCTAGGGGCACCGACTCGGATAGAGATTCAGTGAGGGTCACCAATTATACATAACGGATAGAGACATCGTTTAGGGTCACCGATTATACATGCTACTCTATATCTAAGTTGCTCAACGGAATTGCCGGAGCAGAAATTTTCTAGATCGGATATGATTGATCACATTTCTACATAGTTGGTACAAGTCACAAGAGATCGTAAGAATCTTTTGGTGATTGTGATGATCATATATTCTTCGAAGCTAGTGTCAATAAAGCACCTCAAGGGCGAATGTATAGTTCGCATTTCGTGAGATCATTTCGGGAGATCATCGTGAGATCATTTCGGGAGATCATCCAAGTATTCATTGGAAACAAACCAGTTAGCCTTATTTCCGAACATGATTAGACTTCCATAACAATTTCCATATTTCTTAAGTTATATTCGATCGTGATCATGTCATTAAGTAGGAGATATCTTATGTTGCCATGGTGTGTGGGAACCATGGGGACATTTTTGGTATCCATTTTGGTATTTGTAGTGTTAAACCGCGGTGTGTGGGAACCACGGGAAACATTATATATCAAAGTACGAAATGATAAGATCTTTATGGATAAACCAAGGCGAATTCCCGATCACCAAGAAGGGCGGGCGACGGATGAAGTGAAGATTCGACGCGTGTAGTCCAAGGTTTGAGTAGGACGGAGTTAGTTAGTACAAAGTTTAGTTGGTTTAGTACAAATTTCGAGGACGAAATTTTGTTTAAGGGGGGAAGAAATGTAATACCCTAAAACTCAGATCATACTTTGGGTAAACTTATACCCAAAGAAAGTAGGTGAATATGGGATATCAAATATTAAGTAATAATTAGCTTATTTTCTAAAGAAAATCTCTTAGAAATTAGGGAGTTTAAGGGCCAAAGTGCCAAAATGACCAAATTGCCCTCGTAAAGGGTAATTAACTTAGACAATTTATAAAAATACCGAAGGTAGTAAAATGACCAAGTGAATTAGGAGAGTATATTACCCCTAGTTATGGTAATTTAATAAATTATGAACTTGGGAAAATTGTACAAGAATGTACCAAAAGTAATAAAAGACCAAAATACCCTTACAAATTATAGAATAATGTAAGAGGCATGGAAATACTAAGGTTAATGCAAGGATATGAAGGTAATAAGGCATCTTAATTTAGAAAAATACCAACTATGGTTAAAAGAGTGATTAAGCAATTAATGGCTAAATACTTAAGTCTGAGCAAAAGAAATTATGAAATAATTATGTAAAACTCAAAAATTGGTGGTAATTGACTTAAAATTAGTAAAAATATATTTACTAATTAATTGGAAATTTTGGAGAAAAATAGTTGAGTTTAGGTATTTTTGAGCCTAAATACAAGTTTTGACCAATAGGGAAATTTTGTAAAAAATTATATAAAATAATTATTAAATAATTATTAATTAACTATCAATTAAATAAAAAAAAACGAAAATTATTAATAATTGGACCAGATTTTGACCGAATTTTTAAAGAGGAAATAGGATAAGATTTTAAGAAAATATCATGAAAACTTAGGTTGCAAGTTGCAAATATAATAATAATATAATTGATTAAAGTGAAAAATAGTGAATAGTAATTTTAAAATTAGGAAACGGATCCTATCTAGAGATCTAGGAATAGGAATCCCAAGGTCAAGGTAAAATATTGATCAGTGAGTTTTTACCTTTAAGTGACCTCTTCCGGAAGTTAATTAGAGGCCGTTAGTGCATTTACCTAATAAGACGAAATAGGGAAAAATGCGATAGGCATATTTTTGGATCTGAAGAAAATAAATTCTAACTCAATATCTAGGAATGAGTTTGAATTTATATTGACATATTTGGAATCAGTGAATTTTTCTGAAGAAGTTGACGTTTTCAGAAATGCATTCTGAAACCGGACGCGTTTGGACACGTTTTTCGAGAAAACTTCAATTGGACAGTTGGATCCCTATATGGGATCAAAATTTAGGTTAACTTGGACATTTCTAGTAAGAGAGAACATGTCTTCAAAGTTGTAAATCCAGAATTTTGAGATTTCTCCGAAATCACGCGAATCGGGTACCGATCGGGAAAATCGGCCAGACCGGGCATAAAGTGGCAATTGTAATCAAATTTTTGGACCACTCCCTTGCTGCCACATCAGCTCCCATATGTCGACAGCCCCCTTCCATGGCCAAGGATTTTCCACCATTTCACGGCGACTTATTGAGTGATCCACATAGACTAGCCCTGCCTTCGACACCAAACTGTTTTGTGGTAACTTTATTAGATCCATGCCAGAAAATAGGCTCTGTTAACTTCTTCCGGCTTTTGACTTGACCGGTATCCCCTCATGGCTCCGTCCTTCGATGCCTTTGTACGGCTCCATCTACCGGTGCCTTCTCGATCCCGGTTCCTTTCCTGAACCTTAGACAAATC
This sequence comes from Acacia pycnantha, assembly GCA_025563575.1. NCBI lineage: Eukaryota > Viridiplantae > Streptophyta > Magnoliopsida > Fabales > Fabaceae > Acacia > Acacia pycnantha. The sequence continues at coordinate 1,796,725 of JAMWYP010000095.1, read as the reverse complement.
TAAGGTCCAATACCCATCAGACCTCAAGTAACAGTTAACCTCATATGAAAAGTATAAACAGTATATGTATGACAGATGTTCATTACATTTCAGCATCAACCAAACATAGCACACAGCACATGTAAGGTTACAACAATACAAATAACATGTAAGCATACAAGACATATCGAGTTAAAGTTACTAGTACGCGAACGTACCTTTCGCCGTGTAATTACCAAAATGTCCGTCCTTTGAATCCGACTCTGGACTTGATCCCGGATATCCTATACATTATTGTCAGATTATTTCCTTTTCCACATTTTATATGATATTGTAATTAATATATACCATATTTCCTAAAATAATATCAAAAAGGATATTTTCACCTTGTTTGACTTTTCTACCCTTGGTGGGCTTGTTATTCCACGTTTACCCTTACATTTTCTCAAAAACAAAATACTGGATTTTCTGGGCAGATTTTCCAACATCTTCGAAAAATCATAATTAATTCTAAAACATCGAAACGAGGTTCCGTAAAATTTCTTGGAATCCTTATCATGTATAATTTTGAGGAAAAATACTGGTTTTTAACCAGATTTAATATATCATTCCCAGTTTAATATTTTTCAACCTCTGCCCAGAATTTTCCAGAACAACGTAGCCTAAATTCAACAAATTGTATCTCCTTATGTAGAGCTTCAAATGATACATATTTTATATATTTGGAAATCCCTAAATGTCTAATTTATTCATGTAAATTATCATAATTTTTTAAGATAATTTGATTCATAAAATATCATCTTCTTTGTTCGCTGCCAGCACAGGTTCTACAACCGAAAATTCTACAATTTTCACAACCATAATCTATTGCTTTCCAAAACTTATTCCCCGACATGTTTTTACCTCATTAGGCATTTCTCAATGCAAGGAGGCCTAAAAAAAAGTAAAGGAATTTTCCTAACAATTCCCTAGATTAAAACTACCATTATGCTAAGAACTAAAAACTAAAACTCAAAAACTTAAACTAGAACTTCAAGAATTACAAAAACTAAAGACTAAAGCTTACCTCTTAAAGCACAACTCCTTCATCCTTCTTGCTCCTCTCCTCCAAAAGAATTCACATCTCACTCCCTATCCTAAAGGATTAGAAGTGATTGTGTTTTGGTGTGAGGAATTGTGAAGGCTGGAGCTCTCTATTTATAGAGAAAGTTCAAGGAGTCTTTCCTCTCTCTCTTCCTCTCCTTCAATTCGAATTCATGGCCCTTGTTTGGCCATGAATGTTGTAACGCCCTAATTCCCACGTCCATTATGATGTCCATTTATGTCCTAAATTCCTTATTAGACTAATTGGTGTGAAGTTATCGGTGTGAAGGCGTTAACGAGATCGAGTAAGTCACAACAGAGCATGCTTAACGTTTGAACAAATGAGTGACTAATAACATATGTCCAGACATATGCTGGTTAATTTAAATTCCCGGAGGAATATAAGCATGATACAACTTAAATGAAGCTAGGGTAAATTCTGAGATTCAATACCCATTGAATCTCAGGTAACAGTAACCTTATGCTCAAGTATAAACAATATATATGACAGATATTCATTACATTTCAAGCATTAACCATACATAGCACACATCGATGTAAGGTTCACAACACAACAATACATAGCACACACCCATGTAAAGTTCACAATACATAGCACACAGCCCATGTAATGTTTGCGATGTTTGCACTCACTGCCACGCCCTACGTGTCCTCGCTCTAGGAAAACATATATACGGCATTATCATGACTATAACCCGCGCATAGCTGAATGTATATAAATAGGTGACCTAAGACCGAGTCTTAGCCACAGTCCATGACCCAAGACCTAGTCTTGTCCATGACTCTATGAATCATCTAATCACATATAAGCATACAAGACACATCAGAGTTAAAGTTACAGTAATTATTCCCTTTTCTAACAATAACAATAATTATATCAGCTTTTCTTTTCTCATTCTTATGCAGCAAACTTAAATGCAGCTATAGACTCTCTTTTCATAGGCAGCAACGCACTTATATTTAATCGCAAGCTTCTTCAATGTTTGACAGAAATTTTCTTCCTCTTATCAACTATGCCTATATACACCTACTTGGCAATATACTTCTTATTATTCTTTCAAAGCAAGTTCTTCCTATATTTCTTATGAACAACGACATATTTATATATATACTATGCGGTTTTCGATTAGTTTCCATGAGCACAATGATATACATACACACGCTTATTTATATATATATATATATAAACTCCATAGTGGTTTTCCTTCCCTTTCTATAATTATCAACGTACACACAAACCCACACATGTATGACAAAGCAATAGTTTCCCACTTTCTTTTCCTAAACCAAAGAACGTGTGGGTGTGTTTATATATATATATATATATATATATATATATATATATATATATTCAACACACAAGTTTTCCCTTTCTATTATATATATGTGCAAAAAACTAATCAATTTTTCCCTATTAACAACAACCCCTTTTTTTTAAATACATCGGTAAGGTTTCTCTCTTATTTCCTAAGTGTGCGATGGATTATATATATAACAGCTTAACAAGTTTTCCCTTCTTATTTACTAAGGCAGCAACCTCTTTTCTTTTCTTTTTATATCGAATGCTTTGGTTTATCAAGGAAACAAGAATGGAAGTCAAGACTTACCTCTGTTTCGGTTTCCGAAATAGAGCAACACCAACAGAGGAGACACCACTGGTTTCCGAATCCCCACCGCAACACTCACCCTCTCTCTTACTCTCTCGTTGCAACTCACTCTCGGTTCCTCTTGGTCGGAGCAATACGAATGAATGAAAACCATGGAATATATATAGAGGAAGGAGGGTCCAGTCCAAGGAAGATTAACTAACGGTCCGAAAGATTGCCGCTATGAAGAGTAAGGTGTTTCGATTTTTTCCAGGTCTTGCGTGAGGACAATAACGCCGAAAGCAAGATTGGAAGTATGGCATTACCGAACAATTCGGAAGGCCGTGGAAACGGCGCCGTGATCTCTTGCTTTCGCTCTGCTTTGCCATTACATGTTTGACTCTCGCTTAGTTAACGTGTTTTGGCCTTTGGAGAGGTTTAATGGATATTAGAATATGATTATATATGTTTTTTTTTTCGCGTTTTAATGTTTGCTTGAGATTAAATGAAGAAGTGTGGGCTGAATAGGTTATATTCATATGGGTCGAAAGAAGCAAATCCAAGAAAATGGTTTGTGACAATGAACCCATATATACACATGCTGCTACGTTTGGAAGGATAATAGAAATGATTGGGTTTTTGTATGTGGGCCGTGGTTCTGTACGCATGGGCTATGATGAGAATATATGTACTGGGTTTAATGGATTAGAATGAAGAAGTGGAATAATGATTATTATTTAACAATTAATTTCTCCTAGGCCATAAAATATCAATTCCATAATTTTAGGCCTAAGTTATCTATTATTTGAATTATTCTTTTTCCCCAAAATAAACCTAAGTCTCCAACAATTATTCACACAATTATTTATCCTTAACTTATGGGAAAATATACCTTAAATTCCAATACTTACTTTCATACTCACTTTAGGGAAAAATCTCACAATTCAATTTCCCATATAATATTCAAATTCTAAAATCCCAAAATTTGGGATGTTACATTTCTTCCCCCCTTAATTTAAATTTCGTCCCCGAAATTTGCTACATATTTTGTAAACTCTGAGCCATAAATTCTGGGTACTTCTCCTTCATGCTTTCCTCTGTTTCCCACGTTGCCTCTCCGGGAGATAAACCCTTCCAAACCACTTTCACAAATGGGATACTCTTGCGCCTGAGCTGCTTTTCCTGATGATCAGTGATTCGTATCGGCTCAACCACAAAGGTATTATCATGTCGTAGTTCGACATCCTCATATTCTATGACATGCCTAGGGTCTGGTTGATACTTTTTCAACTGAGAGACATGGAATACATTATGAAGTTTACCCATGTTTGGGGGTAGGGCTAACTGTAGGCTACTGGTCCACGTTCTGCCAATACTTCAAATGGACCAACATATCGAGGACTTAACTTTTTCCTCTTTAATGTTCTACCAACCCCTGTAACCGGAGATATCTTCAGAAAAACATGGTCTCCCACTTTAAACTTCAGAGGTCTTCTCCTTTTATCTGCGTAGCTTTTCTGTCTGCTTTGCGCTGCTAGGAGCCTCTTTTTGATTAGCTCAATACCTTCGGAGGTTTTGTCAACTATATCTGGCCCGATTAGCCCTCTCTCGGACAACTCTGTCCAGCAAATGGGTGATTGACATTTCCTACCGTATAGTGCTTCAAACGAAGCCATCTGAATGCTCGAATGATAGCTGTTGTTATATGCAAACTCAGCCAGTGGAAGATATTGATCCCAATTTCCTTTGAAGTCCAAAGAAATGATACTCTTCGGTATACCATGGAGTCTCACTATTTCCTTGATGTAGACCTCGGCCAATCTCTCAGGAGAGTAACTAGCACTGATGGGAAGAAAGTGTGCCGACTTAGTTAGACGATCAACAACTACCCAGATCGCATCAATATGCCTGATCTTGGGCAATCCCACCACTAGGTCCATGGTAACATGTTCCCACTTCCATTCAGGAATCTCTAGCCCTTGCAGGAGACCGGGTGGTCTCGATGTTCAATCTTCACCTTCTGGCAAGTTAAACATTTGGCCACATACTGGGTTACATCTTTCTTCAACCCTGACCACCAGACCTCAGATTTTAGATTATGGTACATTTTGACCATGCCTGGATGTAAGGTATATTTACTCTTGTGAGCTTCATCCAATATTTTCTGCCTCAACTCATCATTTGGCGGTATATAAATTCTCTTCTTATACCTAACCAATCCGCTAGGTGACAGATCGTAATCTTGAGTCTCCTTCGAGATGTTAACTCTCGTATAGCATTTGCTTGCTCATCTTGCTTCGAGCTTCTTCAATTTCATCCCTTAGATCATACTCTCCTTGGCTAACAAGTAGACTGATAATTGAATATTTTATACACTTATTTTTGTCTCTTGAATAATAATTTAGGACCCTTTAGCTAATAAATAATGGCTCTTATGTTTATTTGGGCCTTGGGCCTTTTATTGCATTTTAGCCATTTTTAATAATAAAATTCCAGTTTTGTATTGCTTCACTATTTCTACCATAACTCTTGAACCGTACATCGGATTTGCCTCATTTTTGTCTCATATTTCAGATGATTCAGTGAGATACAATTGTTATGAAGACATCAAGAGCAAATTCGGTCAATAAGGCGGTCAATTTTGGAGCCAAAGTCGGATGTACAATTCTGGATTTATTTTGGACCCGAATTTTGTAATTTAAGTCCAGTTTTTATTTTATTTCTGGTTTGGGCTAAAACTATGAGAGCCCATTTCGTTTTAGGTTATTTTTAAGTATGGCAGCTTCCACAAACATATTCATTCACGTTTTTAACATTAGAGTGGATCAAAATACAAGTTTTCATTTTCTCTCATCTGTTCTTCATGTTCTTCGCGCGTTCTTCGTGTTCTTCGTTCGTTCTTCGATTTTCCCTGTCATGATCGGCTAAACTCTTGTGATTAACCCAACGATGAGGATTCCATGATTCATCCAGAGAACTCGTGCCTAATCGGTAACTACTCGATTCGTTTTCATCTTATCGGATTCGATTTCTGGAAATAGTTCGAATATTAGATTTAATATTCGGTTTGGTTCATCCCAAGGACTTAGTTCGAACTAGGTTACAGTGTTGCTGTGCGATTGCACGGTGAGACGCCACCGTCCGGACAGATTCTAGGCGATCGTCTAGGCGAGGGAATCTCCGGATGAATGCGAGATTTCGATTCATCCGGAACCAAACGTGGGTTAGTTGTATTTTCGTTCAATGATGGAGGTTTCTGGAATCAATTCGTTGGGTTGATCATCTTTAATCTGTCTCTATTTATTTGATTCTGTTTGACTCTGTTTATTGCATTTTGGTTATGTTATTTCGTTTTGTTCTATTCTTTAAACCAAACCCCCCATTTTATCATTCTGTTTCACTATTGTTATTAAACAAGCCCGCTGCAAATTCGTTGGGAAACGACCCAGGTTCCCTAATTCTGCAAATTAATTACGAACTTGGTTGTTTTGGGAGATACGGCAATTAATCTTTCCAAAAATGGCGCCGTTGCCGGGGATGTTAACTCTCGTATAGCATTTGCTTGCTCATCTTGCTTCTGAGCTTCTTCAATTTCATCCCTTAGATCATACTCTCCTTGGCTAACAAGTAGACTTGCAAGATACACATCATGAGGCTCTTTTGGTTTTATAGCAACTTGATTTGACAGATTCAGATCCCTGAAATCTTCTAGCAGCTTCTTTTCTTGAATCATCATAAATGCCGCTTGCGCCACCTTTCGCTCGAGCATCCGCAACAACGTTTGCTTTACCCGGATGATATTTAATCTCCAAGTCATAGTCTTTCAAACAACTCCATCCATCGTCTTTGTCTCATATTGAGCTCCTTCTGATCGTATAAGTATTTGAGACTCTTGTGGTCGCAAAGATAGTTCCACAGTGGCACCATATAGGTAATGCCGCCATATCTTCAAAGCAAATACTATCGCAGCCAGTTCCAAATCATGTGTAGGATAGTTCAATTCATGAGACTTCAGCTGTCTAGAGGCGTAGGCCACCACTCTACCTTGCTGCATTAGCACGCATCCCAACCCATGCATACTAGCATCACTGTACACCACGTAGGAGGAGCATTTGTCAAACCAAAAGGCATTACCATGAATTCATAATGCCCATATCTGGTCCTAAAGGCGGTCTTCGGAATATCCTCAGCTCTGACTCGCAACTGATGGTATCCCGAACGTAGATCAATTTTTGAGAATACACAAGAGCCAGATAATTGGTCAAGCAGATCGTCTATCCTGGGGAGTGGATATTTGTTCTTGATCGTTACCTTGTTCAACTCCCGGTAATCGATGCAGAGTCGTAGACTCCCATCTTTCTTCTTTACGAACAATACAGGAGCTCCCCACGGCGACACACTGGGTCTAATAAATCCTTTCTTTAATAGTTCTTCAATTTGCTCCTTCAGTTCTTTCATCTCATTGGGAGCCATCCGATACGGTGCCTTTGATATTGGCCCCGTACCAGGCATCAGCTCGATTGTGAACTCCGCTTCCCTGACCGGAGGTAGTCCATTGAGATCTTCTGGGAATACGTCAGGAAATTCGTTCACTATCAGAATGTCTTTCACTGAAGGCTCAGCCTCTGCTTGGGTGAGAAGAATACAATGTACCCCTGGCAACCTTGCTTCAAACATTTTTCGGCTTGTAAGGTAGTAAGGAAGTTCAGCTTACACTAGCTCGACGTCTTTTTGCGAGTGCGAGAATATGATCTTCTTGTTACCGCATCGATCAACGCATTGCCGCCGTCAACCAGTTCAGGCCCAGAACGATATCGATGTCACACAAGGGCAATAAAAATAAATCGGTCGTCGATTCATGCCCATCAACATTTACCACACAGTTTAAACATGCGTCTGAAGTCATAGACTTTACACCAAGCGGTGTAGATACAACCAAGTCATACGATAATTTATAAGCATGCATTCCTAGCCTTCTAGCACAATCATTGGCAATAAAGGAATGACTAGCACTTGAATCAAACAATGCTTGAAGTAGATTACCATTGAGAAAAATTGTACCGTGGACCATTTCAGGAGATTTTCTCGCTTGTTCGTTTGTCAAAGCAAAAACCCTGCCCGGGTTTTGTGGCCTTTTCTCTGTTGCATTCTGTGGACACTCTCTGCTATAATGCCCCGGCTTACGGCAAGTGAAACAAACTGGTTGCCCATCACAGTTGACTCCCGGGTGGTTCTTTCACATTTAGTGCAAGCTCGGGATCCCACGCCTCGGATAGTTCCGCTGCGACCGATTGAAATGGCCTTTTATTTCCTCCATGGGGCTTAGACCACGGTGCTTTCCTTTTGTGCGATGGATTCCCGCGGCTAAAACTGCCACGAGTTGGATTGTTATTGCCTTGAGAAGTATGTAGCTCTTTCAGGTTGCGCTCAATAGTTCGGCAAGCTTCCACGCCTTTTCTCAACTCCTGAAATTCTGGGACACCGCTTTTCCCTCACTTCATATTTTAAACCCCGTACTAGCATATTGGCACTCCATTTCGATCATCGTAACGTTTCGTGTATGAGGAGTACCGTGATGATCGGTGAACTAGGCGAAGTAATCGTCAAATGATTCAAAAAAAAATGAAGGGATGCTCGCATGAGTGCCTGTTGGTGTGCAGACAATGAAGGAGCTCCTTCCACCGCCAACCTCTCAACCGATCGTTCTCCAAGAACTAGAAAAAAAAAAAGAACATGCCAAAGATCTGCAATGAAATCCGAGAACCAACCAAAAAAAAAAAAATCCCGAAAATCAAATAAGCCGAGAGAATAAACCCAAGAAAATCAAAAATAAAAAACAATAAAGAGAACAAACCTAGAAAACCGCATTGCAATAGATCTGCAATGAAAGAGGAGCGGAGAGGAAACTCAGTCCGCAACAAAGGAGAAGCATAGAGGAAACTCGGATCTGCAACGAAGGAGGAGCTCGGAGAAACTCGGATCTTCAACGAAGGCGGCTTCGGCGTCGGCCGGGACTCGGATCTTGGCGGCAAACAAGCGACACGGCGGGAGAGCGATGTGGGGAGCGGCGAACGGCGTGAGCGACAAGCGAGCAGCGAGCGACATTGAGAAAGTAAGCTGGGAGATAAAGTGAAGGCACAGAGAAGAAGAGATCGAGGCACGCAGTTGATAGACGTGAGTATGTGAGACTTTTCTTTTTGCTCAAAAGAGTGGGAGTGGGTAGGAGAAATTGGGACACGTTTGGCGTCCTAAATATTGTTTCCGGATGTCAAAAATGATATTTAAGGCGTCCCAAATATATTTTAGTATGCCAAAAAATTCCAAAGATGCTCCAAATAACTAATTTTAGGCGTTCTAAATATATTTTGGGACGTCTAAATTAATTTTAGGCGTCCTACATCATATATTAGGATGCCTAAGGCTCAAAATTCAAGCAAATAATTATGAGAATGCTATTGCGTTCACTTTTATTTCCCTTTTCTTTTTAATAGGGATGTCCTTTAGGGAAGTAATAGTCCCTTTATGTAGTAGTGGTAAAAGGGTTAACAGAAAACCAAAAAGTTAACAAGAACATTTTGGTCATTTAGAAGAGTAATAAGAGAATTCACAAAACAATAAATGGATTAACAAAACAAATAAAGAGATATAAAAGAATTTAGGAAGTTAAACAAAATTTTAAAAGTCAAACATAAGCATTTATATGGAAAATATGCAAATGACCGACATTTTGGTATAACACCCCAAATTCCAAACTACAAATTGTGTCGGATGACACTTGGTTTTAGAAAAAATTCAACAGAATTTGAGGTGCTACATCAGAGTACTGCGGAAACGGAGAGCAATGTACTAACAAATGGACAATGACGAGTAGCTGGTATAAAAATACCCCGACATATGATGATGCCAAGCGTATGCTGGTATATTAAAAATTTCCCGAAAGAATATTCATGTGATACAATATACAGAGCTTTGTACAATTACATTTCTCAAAAAGTAACTATGCAACTTAGACCAATACTTGACTAGACTTGGGGCAATGAACCTAACTTCGTTAACCGAACAGAATGGCCAGGTAAGTGTCTATCCTGGGGGCCTCACCGAGTTCACGGCGACTGATTGGCTGACCCACATAGACTAGCCTTGCCTTCGGCACCAAACTGTTTGAAGTAACGTTATTAGATCCATGCCTGACAACAGACTCTGAAAATCTTCTTCCGGCTCTTGTCTCGACCGGTGCATTACTACGGTTTTGCCCCTCGGTTTCTCTTTGTGGCTCCGTCTACCGGTGCCTTCTCTGTTCCTGATCCTTACCTGTACTATCATTTAAGACAGAGGTCCAATACCCATTGAACCTCAGGTAACGGGTAACCTCATGCTTATGTATCAATATATGCATAACAGATATTTCTAATATTACAGCATTGATCAATCCAGTACGTCGTATGATCATTTAATAACAACTACACAAACATGTAAAGTTATTTCCGGTCTGCACTTTTACCCTGTGCCACGATGTACGGTCGTGTCCTCAGCGCTAGGAAAACAAAACGGCGTTATCATGACTATAACCCGTAAAGCTGTAAATTGTGATCTAAGTCTCATACCTTAGTCACTGTGCATGTCCAGGACAAAGTCCCGTTCATGTATTTATGAAACTATCAACAACATATATAAGCATACTATAGGCATCAGAGTCAGTGTTACAGTACGTGTCTGTTCCTTCGTTGACGAAATACGGTACGTCTAATTTTTCCATATCTCTTTCTTCAACATATTTTTCGAAATAAATATCATATTTGACCATAAAACATGATATCAACAATATATTGGAAGATTAAAGATCACAACAACATCTACCCTAGAACTTCAAGAACTACCGAACTAAAACTAGAACTTAAAGCTAGAGACCGAAGAACTTACCCAAAGCTTTGCTACTTTTCCTCAAGAGCTCTTCCTTCTCTCTACCATCTCTCTAGATTTCGAAATTGCTAAGGCAATTGGTGTGAGAATTTGAATGAAATGGAGGGGCTATTTATAGGAAAAGTTGTGGCACTATTCACACTTTATCATCTTCAATTCTAGCCCTTGGATCTAGGGCTTTAACCAACTCCAAATCTCCACCATTAGATGCTCATGCCGACCTCCCCTCCCCCTTTTTCAACAAAATGACACCATCCCCCATGATGTCATCCTCTTGCTTTATGGTTTTAACCGATAAAATCCCCTGTTCGGTGTTCTAATCGCGAAATCTTAAATAATCTCAAATATTCCTTAGCATAACCTTGGAGATCTAAACTTCCTCTTGAGAAATATTTGGGTTAACAAAATTTATGGTCCCATTAAGGGTATTTCCTAGCACGTTAACCATTTTAGGATAAACGTCATCTGATACTGAAATGACTTCGAGTAACACTAACTTCGGGACAAAAATTCACCGATTCATAATATGTCCATATGTTTACTACTTAGTTCAAGAATTTCAAGATAGGATTTAATTTCTATCGGTTCTCACTTATCCTATTTACTTTTTCACAAAATATCTTCTTTTTCTTTCTAAATATCATGATATTATACTAAACCCTTTTCACACACAATTTCCTCTTTTCTTCTTGCTATAATTTCGGTTTCCTCCCCCAATTTGACTTTTCAACTCTTTTATTTTTCCTTTAATTAACTTGCATTATGTATTAAATAGTTAATTATCCCATTGGTTCCCTTCATTTTGCAAGAATTACTTTATGGAAAATCAAGTTTTAGGGATTTATATAATTCACTTTATTCATTCCTTAATCATGCTTAACCATTTCACAATATCCCTTATGCTAATCTTGACTAATCTTTAATTAGGGTTTGTTCATAATCAACTTTGAATATTTCCTTGTTTCAAGCTTAAATAATTAGCCATTAATTATTTATTTAATCACTTACTAATTTTTGATAATTTTCTTAATTAGGATTAATCATTTTCTCACAACTATTGCACTGATATTGATAATTTATGCACCATGTATTATTTTAAAAATCACGGGGCAACCTATGTTCCCCAAAATAATATTCTATTTTGCCTCATTATTTTCCAAGGAAAATAATCTCATAAATGATCTAAATTAGAGACAACATACTTTCCTATTTTTAATAAATATTTAGTTGCCTCTTTGGATTTATCATAATATTCTCGAGTGTTTTATGATCCATATATGCATTTAGGGATTTTGGCACCTTTATTCTTTTTAATTTCAAGGAAATTACCCTAAAATCATAAGATAAGTACCACGAGTTTTGGCACATATATTCACTTATTTCCAATAGGTATTATTTAATAAATTATGATACTTATCCTAAGTGAGATTTTTAGGGTGTTACATTTGGACTCCATGGTCATTCACATATTTGTCTTGAAAATGCACATATTTATTTTGTAAATCCGTGCCAAAAATATTCAAAATGTCTCAGTATTACTCTGATTTTTTTTTTATCTCAATGTCGTCCAAAATTTTGAAATTATATCAATGTCGACCTCATCATTAAAGTGTTAATTCTAAGCGTCAAATTTGACTATCACGTTACTCATGCTCATGAACTCAGCATCTTAATTTTTTTTTTTACAAAAAAGTGTCTCCATCCTTGCGTCTCACTCTCTCTCTCTCTCTTCCTCCCTCTTCTACAAACTTGGTCAGTGATTGAGATCCTCCTACAGCTATCTCAATGCTGTGAATGACACCATCAAGACGAATGACGCCGTGGGAGATTAAAGAAACTAATTAAATTATTTTAGAATATTTTTATTTTTATTTTTCTCCAATCTAATTAGTTTGACCAATAAAATAATATATAATCTAAGGATACACAACATATGATATGATTAAGTAACTTATTTAGCTTCTTTAATTTCTCAAAAAAAAATTAACTCGGTCTTATAATTAGGACCGGAGAGAGTAATATACTCAAGACGGGATACGATCAGGAGGACCTGGCTTTGGTTCGATTATGCTTCCCGTATGCTGCGTCGTTTTGACGCAAAGGATGCATTTTTAAAAAAAAAAAATATTGCAGGTATTGACTGGTACTAAAAAGATACTTCAGGATATTCAACGGTACTGAAAAATACTTTATGATCTTTCAAGATCCTAAATTGATTTCATCAAATATTTTTTTAGTATCATTCAAGATCCTGAGATGAGATATATTTTTAGTACCCTTTCAGTACTATACCTGAAATATTTTATTAAAAAAGCAAAACAAAAAGTGCATCCTTGGCATCAAAACAAAGTTTTTGGTGCAAAGGACCAAAGCGAGCCAGAATGAAAATTAGGGGGCGAAAATTACATAATAAAATCTAGTGGAGTAAATATTTGAAATTAGGGGGAGAAAATTACAGAATTTGACCCAAAATGTTTGAAAATTATGATTTAACCTCATAAATATTTCACTATTTTCATTGTAGTCCCTCCATGAGACTTTTAATAGGGACTAAACTAAAAAGATTGAAATCTTTATGAGGCTAAAGCATAATTCTAAAAATTTTGGGTCAAGTGCTGTAATTTTAGGGGACGGGGCCACTCCTAGCCCCCTGATTCTGCCCCTGCAAAGGACGCAATGGACGGAAAGCATAATCCGACCAAAGCCAGGTCCGATCAGGAGACACGCTGTTTCGGTCCCCTTCCAGACCCAAATTTTACCTGAATCTAAATTTTCTTGTCCTGGGTGGGATTTTTCCATTCCAATTTTCCGGGACCGAGATGGGGCGACCAGAATAAAAAAATCTTCAACACCCTTACAATATAATGAAGATTTATGTGTTTTTGAATGAAGAAGATATGGCTTGTAGGAACCAAACAGGCAACGGTAATTTTCCCAAAAGGAAAGATTGAAGAAACTTGGAGGAGTTGGGAGCATGTCCATCGACGATTTTGGGAAGACGAGTTTTACACACACATATATATAATTTTTCCTCTTTATAAATTTGACTTGTAAATTGATTTGGTAAAAGTATAGATGGTATGTCTCATAGACATACCACATCATTATAATGAATCAATTAATGTTTGACTGTTTGGGCTGTAAATTTTACGGTGACACTGTTATATTTTCAGACTTTCATCAGGGTGATATTATTTAAAAAAATAAAATAAATCATGGCAATATTGATATTTTTAAATATTTCCGGGGTGGATTTATACTTTAACCCTTATGCTAACTATATGCTTCGGAAGATACTTCTGTAGTGGTCCTCTTTATAAGGTAAAAGAGAATATTTTTGTCTTTAATATAAGTCACTACATTCAATTAAATTTATTATATAAATGTACGATCTTACTTTTAATTTATTTTTCTTAGATATTGAGACTTAATGTTTGTCCTAGTTCTAATAAAATAGGGAAAATGTTAGAAAAAATATCTTCAAAATTTAAAAATATTAAATCAGTTATTTCCTACTAAAAAAAGTTATGAATTGCTAATCAAATGTAGTCAATACCTAATATATGGTAGGAAATAAAACTGGTTTGGGATTTTTGACATTTTGAAAGTTTTTTGTTGTTGCAATTTTTCTAAATAAAATATGTTGAAAATAACTTACAAAATAACAAGGAGATGGGCGTCCCCCGATACCTGTAAAGGTCCCACGGTGTAGAGAAATAAAAGAAAATAGTTGTGGGAGATTGCAAGAATATCACGCTTGAGATTTAATATTAGTAAAACCCATGTTTAATTTGGTAGACGAGTGTTTTTCTATCTTAATTTTGTTTTGTTAACTTTAGCCATTACAATTTTATTCTATTAACCGTACTAACAGAGCACAATTAAATTTAATTAGGAGAAAAAAATATGGAGAATAACAATTAGCCCCAAAACATTCTGAAATTTTACTGCACCCATTTGTGTCAAAATGAAATTAAGTTTTGCGCTGAAAAGACGTTGGCGCCGTTATTTCATTTATGTCAAAATGAAATTAAGTTTTGCGCTGAAAACCTCAATTTCATATGTAGAGATTTGTCGATTTATTTTAGTTTAATAATATAAATATATTATATTAAAAAATAACATTTAAATATGCTTTGCCAGCTGTATAGTTATCATTTAGAGTTTTCTTTTCATTAGCAATATTAACAGTGTTAGAAATATAGAACCAAAAGTATACTTTATAAAGTTAAGAAACTAAAAATATACTTGATATAAAATTTTAAAAACTAAAAGTATATTTTAGCCTAATATTAAATATCCATAGATATAATTAAGCAGTTAAAATTGTATCAAAATAATTTATATTCGGTAGCTTTTTATTAAAATATTTCATCATTTCTTACTTTTTATTCTTTGCAATTCTGAATTGTTCATGTGGAATTGTAAAATTTTAAATTTATTCATATTCCTTTAATTATTGAATATTATATTAATATTGTCAGAAAATAAGAATTCCCACCATCGAAAATTAATCCTAGGGTAGAAATAAAAAGTGGATAGGATGATTGTAGTCAATAAGGGAAGTGGAAGTGGAGACTCGAGGAAAACAAGGGGAATTACAAAATAATTTAGGTTTGAATAATTTAAGAATATAATATCCTAGTGGACAATATAATATAAAAGTGAAAGAGCAAATCGACAAACATGTACTAGCTAGTGATCAAAGGAGCGGCTATTCGTGCATTGGCAATAATGGCTTCTTCTCCTTCATCTTCTTCACTTTTTTGGACTCTGCATATAGCGGCGTTACTATCATTCATTACAGGTTCTACAGGAAGTCCCTTCACATCCATCTTCACCTTCGGTGACTCACTTACCGATACCGGAAACTTGTATTTCAGCTCCCAACCACCGCCGCCCAACCCTTGCTTCCACCATCCCTACGGCAAAACCTACTATCATCAACCCACCGGCAGGTGCTCCGATGGCCGTCTTATCATTGATTTCATCGGTATCAATCAGAAGTTTAGGGTTTTATTGGCTGTTGAATATATTATTTAATTAGCAAAAAGTGGCTGTATGTGCAGTGTGTGTATATATATATATTACCTCCAGTCCTTAGTATAAGACAATTGATTTTTTTAGAGAGATTACATAAACTAAATAAATAACTTTAAAGTATTTTTATTCATTATTTTTCTTCAAATTAAATTGTCTAACTTATAAACTAATATATAATCTAATGAACTTTGTCTTATATTTGGGACATAAGGTGGCTTATATATTATATTTCTGTTAATTAAATTGTTGTTGAATTATTGTGGGTTGCGCAGCTGAGTCTATAGGGATTCCGTTGGTGAAACCATATCTGAGTATCAAGAATGAAAAGGAGAAGAATTTGAACAAAGAGGAAGGAGTGAATTTTGCAGTTATAGGAGCAACGGCGTTGGATGTGAGGTTCTATGAAGATATTGGAATCCACAATTGCCCGACCAATGATTCTCTCATAACTCAATTGGGTTGGTTTAAAGAATTATTGCCTTCACTTTGCAATTCTTCCTCAAGTAAGTTGTTTAATTTGTTTTTGCCCTTTTCTCTTATTTTAAGCATGACTTACAAATTTAGGCACATTCGCCATTAACAATGTCTTTATATCCGCAACGAGATTTAAAAACATAATGTTGTGAATTATGAGCTAACTTCTTATTAGTAAAACCAACTTCTGTTGGCATTACAGGGTTTTCTTTTATGAATTCACTTTGTTTCCCAAATTTATAATTCTTTTTTTACGAAATTATCCATATTGATAGCATATGTTAAGATAATTTGTTCATCAAAGTGTATTTCCAATATAAATAACACTTTTCTCTTCAAATAACTAACTCAACTCATTTCCTTAATTCTGCAAATTAGATTTATGCTTCATACGTTAAGCACAGAATAAATTTGGAAGACAAAATAGATGAAAATATTGTACTTTTAAGAAGAAAATGAATCCTTCTACTAATCTTACATTTAGAAGTGGAGGAAGTATCTAAATACCCAAATCTGTTTAAAAGCTAAATTGAATTTGTTGCTGCAGGGATTAATTAATGTAGGAGCTAAAACACTGATGGTTCCTGGGAATCTGCCAATAGGATGCAATGCAATCTATTTAACATTGTATCAAAGCAAACATAAGAAAGACTATGATGATGCTGGTTGCTTGGTTTGGTTAAACAAGTTTGCTAAACACTGCAACCAGAGGCTCCAATCTGAACTAAATCGAATTCAAGTGCTTCATCCTCATGCCAACATCATATATGCTGATTATTACAATGCTGCTTTGCCACTCTATCATTCTCCCACAAAATTTGGTAATATTTTCCCTCGCAACTTAATCACATCATCATCTCTTGCTTGCTCAAATCTGCAGTTAGTGCATCGCAGTAGTACTACTAGAGATTCTCAATTTTTTTTAAAAAGAAAAAGAAAAAAGAAGGGTGTGTAAGGTCTGTTAGATCCCTTTAGACTTCGAGTTCGGGTCCTAAAGGAAACACTTATATTAGAAGAGGCAACGTCAAACCAAATACCAAACAAAAAGAATTTATTCATTTTGACTTTTGGAATCAATCATAGATAAGGGCAAATTTGGAAATTTAAACCATAACTAGTGAGTTAACTAACTCTCCTTGGTATGTGAGAGTTAGTTAATTTAGACTTATAAATACGATCAGAGTGGTATAACCAGAGTATAATTTTTTTTATTTTTTTAAAGAAAAACGTTTGTTTCTTCAATAACTTTCTGTTTTGGTAGGAAAACGAATAGCTTGTGATGAGTGCTTCTGAGACTATTAGTACACACTTTATGCATGATCAATATTAGAAAACGGTATAAGTAAATGACTTTAACCCAATAAAAATGACATATTAATTAATATGGTGCTAAATTGATAATTTACATGATATTTTTATTGTATTTTTTAATTTAATGGAATAAATGACAGGTTTTATTACAAGTCTCTCAGCTTGTTGTGGAAGTGGAGGAGCATACAATTACAATGCTTCAGCAATGTGTGGGGAAGAAGGAGTAAAAGCTTGTGACGATCCTTCAAAGCACATTAGTTGGGACGGTCTTCATCTGACAGAAGCAGCATATAGATTGATGGCCCAAGCATTAGTAAATAGACCCTACGCTTCATCATGAATATGTATACATTAATGTCACCTTCCTTTAAAGTCTCCATAATATATAATACCGTGGAATATATAACCACATATAAGTGCCTTTCAATGTTATACTGTTGATTTGACGGAAAAAAAAAACCTTAGTCGCCTCAGGGTCAAATCATAATTTACCACAAAGTAAAATGGAATATAGTGCAAATAACTCGGGATCGTTCTCTTATCAAGGAGCCTTTTATTTTGAATTCCTGTTAAACTAAGTGCTAAAAACATGGTTAGAAAAGGGGTTTTGAAATTGATATTCTCTAAACTAAAATTCATAAAAATATAAAGAAACTAATTCTATTCCTTTTGGTATTTTTGGAAAATAGTGAAAAATGCTTTGGATTAAAAGGGATTTAATGATGGATGCTCTTGGTAATGAAGAAGATGGCTATCATTGCTTAAAAATATATATGGGAGTTAAACTTTCATTAAGTCTAAAGAACAACCTCAAGATAACACTTGAGTCCAATAATCTCAATTAATAATAGCTCCTACAAACATAGCAAACTACTACCTCTTGAGATATTGTTAAAATCCACTTAATGTGTAATTTAAATTGGAATGATACAAATTGTTCTTCTCAATTAGAATGTTCTAACGAACCATTCAAAAGCTAAAATCAACTATGATTACTAATCACAAACATGACAGCAAACATAATTTAATCAAGCCTATAAAGAGATATAGAAATATGAACTCCAAAATAATCATCCAATTAAAACTACAATAATCAATCCACATGGACACATAACAGCAATCCAAGTCTCACAACTAAATAATGATAAACCTAAACAAGGAAATCAAACAGATAATCTAAGCAAAAGGTTGAATTAAATAACTCCTCTATTGAAGCACAAAAACTCAAGCCACAATTCTCCATCACCAAGAACCAAAGGTTTAGCTACACATAGCCATTAAAAAGTCCAACACAATCTGTAAAAGTGAACCAGACATAGGAAAAGCTTCGCCGGAATCTGGAATTTTCTCGCCGGAAAATTCAAGAACTCGCCGGAAAACTCAAGAACTCGCCGGAAAAATTCTGTTTGAACTCTGAAGTTTCGGAACTGGAGGAGGACAGTGTTTGAAGGTTGAAGGTGGGTAGGTCCGAGCTCCCTCTGGCCGAATCCCACAACGATGGGTGCTGTTCCTCTCCCTCCGGTTCGTTCAGCTTGAATCTCTCCCTCTGGTTCGTTCCGTCTGCTGCGTTTCCGTCCCCTGGTTCTGCCTCTCAATCTCTCTCTCTCTCCGTCTTTTTGTTCTGTTCGTCGCCCTCTTCTCCTCCGTTTCTCTTCGTCTGAATCGCTGGTCCAGTCCGGTGGTGATGATGGAGAGTCTGAATGAGAGGGAAGGAGGAAGTCGGTGATGAAAGTGGAGGGGGAAAGAAGGTCCGGTGGTTCTCCCCAGTCTCTCGATCCAAGGTCTCTCTCTGGTTCCCTCTTTTCTTCTGTCCAGCGGCCCTCTCCAAAACTGTCGGACTCTTCCCTTGGAAGGAGATGGGGAAACCTAATTTCAAAAGGTCAAAAACGCTGAGTTTTACGTTTGGGCCCTTTCTGACATTTTTTCTGATTTTGGACCCTTTTCTGACAGCAATTTAGGGCCTTCTCTGACATTTTCTCTGGTTTTGGGACCTTTTCTGACAGCAATTTAGGACCTTTTCTGACAATATCTTTGTTTTAGGTCCTTCTCTGACACTAATTGTTGGTCCTTAAAAATCTCATTTTCTTCTTAAACACCTACAATGCAAGATTAAATATAATGTAGCATCAAAAGTCCAAGAAATCATTTGCATGAATAATTAATAAATAATGACCATTTTGCCCCTAATTTCACTTAATTCAATACAAATGTCCTTAACTCAACTTAGTGCTTAATCATGCAATAATGTCCGAGAAAAGGCATTAAAAATCCCAATTTAATCACAAAAAATCATATAAAAATATGGTTTGATCAATTCCCCCACACTTAGACCTTTGTACTCCTGAACAAAGGCAATTGAGTACAAAATTCCAAGATCAAAGCACTAATGCATTTGAAAGATGAGCAATTTCATAACTAGAAAACAATGGATCAATTAATCAAATTCATCAAGCCAATACTAGTCATAATTAAGTGATGTAAATAAATTAGCTGACCATACAATCCAAAATATTAAAATGAAGCACAGGAGAACTCTCAAGGTATTATAACTGTTTCACTCATCTCACCTCATTGATTGGAATAATTTCACTCTAGCTCACTTAATCAATACCTTACCATAGGCTTGTAACAACTCTAACATCTCCACTATTAATAGCAATTAATGTGATGAATCAAGAGGACTTAAAGGCTTGTAATGATGGATGAAGGCTAAATGGAATGAATTAATGAGAAGAAAGAAAATAGTTTATATGCAAATCACAATTAATAACCAAGTTCATAGCATCTAAATAACTTTACAAACTTTTGCCAATTCTCTTGAAAATTCATGAACAAATGCCTTCTTGATATTTCTTTTGCTTTTATTTTTATCTACCAAATACTTTTTTTTTCTTTTTTTTTTTTTTTTTTTTTTGTTTTTTGTTTTTTTTTTGCTTTTCATATATATGGCATTTCAAATTTTTATTGGCAATTCTCTTTTGATTTTTAGAATACTATGAACACTATGAGTAATGACAAGCATATAACATAAGAAAGGCTCAAAAAGGGAAGCAAATGGTAGATGAATGTAGGTTTGTGTTTGGGAAAAATGGATTAGAATTGAATGCCTCTTTCATTTTCACCACAATAACGCAAATACCGCTTTGAAAAAGAGTTGAAACAAGTTCTAGAAGGTGAAAAACCAAGGGACATGCACACATGGAAAGAATTTAAGGCTCAAATATCCTTCCAACAAGGTTTTTCTCCATTGCTCACTTCAACATAATCAATTGCATAGTAAGTTAACCATAAAACATCTACTTAACTATTCCAAGTGCTAACCTTACAAATACAACCAACCAAAACATTGCAATCAACTATAATAATGCTTAACTCTTAAATGCACTAATGATTTATAAATTCTCATTTAAAAATAAGGAGTAAGCAAAAATCCAATTGTGGGTTCATTTCTCTTCCCATTCATTTGAAAAACAAAGCATGGTTTGATAAAGTTGTCAAAACACTAGATCTCATGGAAGCTCAGAGAATTTCCCACAAGTTATACACTTCCAAAGTGGCAAATGCGACCCTTCACCACTTAAGACATGTATTAAAGCAGCATCATTCTACCAAAATAATTTTCAAAATTTTTCTAGTTTTCGACATTTTCTCATTTAAAAACAACCATTTAATTGGGACTTAAAATGTATTCCCTCCCCCACACTTAATCAACACATTGTCCTCAATGTTTGTAAAGCAATTCTATTATTCTAACTTGTTCCTCAATGAAGTGGAAAGTTGTGAAGTCCAATTGCAATTGGAGCACAACACGTCAACATCATTTAAAGAGAGAAGAAACAAGAAACAAGTCATAATAATAGAGAGAATTAAAGTGAAGAGGCACAATGGCAATGAAGTAAGGTAGTGGCCAAAATGCAAAGCATACATTGGGAGTTTTTATTCTGATTACTAAACTATTCTACTCTACTTTTCTACTGGGATGGTCCCTCCCCCACACTTATTTCAAGCATTCAGATTCACAATAGATTCAAACAACTCAAAATGGCAAATGTAAGTGAAGGGAAGAGACAACCTGGCCTTAAGGAGGCTTTGATGATGAATCATGGTAGAGCTTGAGGAGATGTCCATTGACTTGAAATTCCTTTCCGTAGTCTCGTCAAGCAACTCTATCATGCCAAATGAATGCACTTTGGTGATAGTGAAAGGGCCATACCATTTATCTTTAAGCTTCCCATCAAACAACTTGAATCGGGCCCTAAATAGCAGAACATGATCACCAACTTTGAAATCTTTTCGTAAAATCTTCTTATCATGAAGTAGCTTGGTCTTTTCTTTGTAAATGCGAGAGCTCTCATAAGCTTCTAATAGCATTTCCTCAAGTTCTTGCATTTGTAACTTCCTTTCCAAGCCGCCTTCTTCCACATCCATATTGCACATTTTCACACCCAATAGGTTTTGTGCTCCAATTCTACCGGAATATGACATGCTTTACCAAAGATAAGCCGGTAAGGAGACATTCCTATTGGTGTCTTGAAGGCAGTCCTATATGCCCATAGTGCTTCCTCCAACCTTGAGCTCCAATCCTTTCTTGAAGGCTTGACAATCTTTTCCAATATGTGTTTGATCTCTCGGTTGGATACTTCCGCTTGCCCATTCGTCTGTGGATGATAAGAGGTGGACATTTTGTGGGTTACCCCAAGCTTAACAAGTAAGTTATCAATAACCTTATTGTTAAAATGGGAACCTCTATCGCTCACTATAGCCCTCGGTACTCCAAATCTACAAAAGATGTTAGACTTGAGAAACTTGGAAACCGTTTGGGCATCATCTTTCCTAGTAGGGATGGCTTCTACCCACCTAGAAAGGTAATCTACGGCTAAGAGAATGTAGGTAAAGCCCGATGATGGTGGAAAAGGACCCATGAAATCGATCCCCCAAACATCAAATACCTCACAAAAGAGCATGGGTTGTTGTGGCATCTCATGCCGTTTACCTAACCCCCCAAACCTTTGGCATTTATCACATGCCTTACAATATAAATAAGCATCCTTAAACAGGGTAGGCCAGTAAAAGCCGGCATCTAAAACTTTCCTAGAGGTCTTTTGAGCACTAAAGTGTCCACCACAAACCATTGAATGACAAGCAAACATCCATCTAATGAGCCTTGGTTTTGATTGAGGCTTGGTGAAGAGAAACTTCACAGCTGCATGATCTGTATACACAACCACTTTAGAATTGATTAGGTATTGTCTGAACTTGTCTAATGCAAATATTACCGCAAACAGTTCTTTTCAGTGGTAGTGTAATTCTTTTGTGCACTATCCAAGGTTTTTGATGCATAAGCAATCACATGGGGCAACTTGCTATGCTTTTGTCCTAACATGACCCCCACAGCAGAATTAGAGGCATCACATGCTAGTTCAAAAGGCAATGTCCAATCTGGTGCATTTAGAATAGGAGGAGATATCAAGTGTGCTTTTAACTCATCAAATGCTTGTTGGCAAGAAGTATCAAAGACAAAATCAACATCTTTTTGCAATAGTTTAGATAAAGGTAGAGCTATTTTGCTAAAATCTTTTATGAATCTCCGTAAAAACCCACATGCCCTAAAAAAGAACGAAGTGTTTTAAGATTAGTGGGGTAGGGCAAGGAGGAAATCACTTCAATTTTAGCTCTATCAACCTCAATGCCCTTGCTAGATATCAAGTGACCAAGTACTATTCCATGATTAACCATGAAATGACACTTCTCATAATTTAAAACCAAATTTTTCTTAATGCATCTAGCAAGAACATTGTCCAAACTATCTAAACAAGCATCAAATGAGTTGCCATACACTGTAAAATCATCCATAAAAACTTCCATGCAATTTTCAAGAAAATCAAAGAACAGTGACATCATGCAACGTTGGAAAGTGCTAGGTGCATTGCACAATCCGAACGGCATTCTCCTATATGCATAGGTACCAAATGGACAAGTAAAAGTGGTCTTTTCCCGATCTTCGGGAGCAAGTGGGATTTGAAAATATCTTGAATAACCATCTAGGAAACAATAGTGGCTCTTACCGCCAACCTCTCAAGCATTTGATCTATGAAAGGTAAGGGAAAATTATCTTTCCTAGATGCTTCATTCAATTTCCTATAGTCTATGCACACTCTCCAAGCATTTTGCACCCTAGTAGGTATCAACTCATCATTTTCATTCTTTACCACAGTTATCCCACTCTTCTTAGGCACCACATGCACCGGACTAACCCACTCACTATCAGAAATTGGGTAAATGATACCCGCACTCAATAGCTTGGTTACTTCTTTCTTAACCACATCTAAAATTAGGGGGTTGAGTCTCCTTTGGGGTTGCCTAAGAGGTTTGGATTCCTCATGCAAAAGGATCTTATGGGTACAAATAGCCGGACTAATCCCAGGAATGTCAGCTAAAGTCCAACCTAGAGCCTTTCTATTTCTACTCAAAACATCAAGCAATCTCTCCTCCTCACTCACAGATAAAAAATTTGAAATAATAACAGGCAATTTTCCATCAGTAAGGAAAGCATATTTCAAATTAGAGGGGAGAGGTTTAAGCTCTAAATCAGGAGGTTGGATAATAGAAGGAATTAGTCTAGGAAGATCAAGGGTAGTAGGAATACTCCCTTTTGCAAGCTTAGGAGGTGCATGACTTGTGCTCAGCTCCATGGACTCTACCACTTGTTCATTTGTCTTCCCAAGTGTTGAACCATCACTAGGTTGGCTTACAGCAAAGAAGGCTTGGGAAATTAAAGTAGTCTCCTTCATACCTACTTCACAAGGAGTGATTAGCTCATTCAAAAATTTCAAGGTATGAGGAGTGATCTTAGTTCTATGATTAAGCAATGAGTTAGAAAGTGGCCCTTTAACCACATTGTGATTAGGTCCAAAGTGAGTCACATGAGAGGATGTCTTCGTCGGTGTAAGGGCTATCCCCTTAGAGGAAAAATCATCCAAGTCTTGGCTACCGACTTCAAACTCGGCTTCCTCCTCCAGTTTGTGACCATTAGTACTAGGTAAGATGCCTTCCTCGCTTGTCTCACCCTTCTCATAAGTGCTTCTTTTCTTGGAGCCAACCTCTCTCGAAGTGGTTGTTGTTCCACTGAGGTTGCTCAACCGCTTTGCCATTCTTCTTCTCAAGGATAGCCTTCTCTTTCAAGCTCTCGAATCGAGGTAGCTTTATTGGACTCAATGGTGGACTTTCAACCTCTATTTCTTCATCCACCTCATTGTCAACCTCTTCGGGAAATGCACCTTCTTACCACTCCTTAACTCAATAGCATTGAGTGATTTAGGATTGATGACAAGTATTTGAAGGAATAGAACCACTTGTCTTAGCATGCACATCACTCACCGAATTAGAGAGTTGAGTTAAGTGAGATTGTACAGTGTTGTTCTTCAACTCCAATTCTTCCAACTTCTTGCACACATAAGCCATTTGATTACTATCATTTGCCATATCACCTTGTAGCTTTTGTAGGGTAGTGGAAATAGAAGAGAATTGACTCTCATTCACAGCTTTATCTTCCATCATCCTGTTGTTCATACTAGTAAGTTGAGAAACCATACTCTTCAACAATTGAGTGTGCTCATCTCCCTTAGACTCTTGAATAGGCACCATTTGCCCCCGTGAAGTAGGGGAATGATGTGCTTGTTGATGAATACTCGATTATGAAGCTCGATGTGATTGATAACTCTCCATATTTTGTATATTTAAAGTACATTTTGAAGATATTTGGAGAGTTATCTATGCAATTTCAGGAGATTTCTATGAGATTATATCATTATAAGATCAAATCAATTGGCACATTTTTTATGGGATTTCATTGCAAATATCTTAATTTTAATTAAATAGAAATATTTAGGTTTATATATAAGAATAAATAAATTAGAATGAGATAAGGTAGATAAAATAAAAAAGAAAAAAAGAAAGAAAAAGAAAAAGAAAAAAAATGGTTTTAGTTTATTTTATATAGTATATTGCTATTTTAATATTTCTTCCTTCTCTTCCATGTGCAGAGGCCATAGACGTACAAAGACAAATTAATTGAGTGTGGCATTGATTAAAAAAACGAAGGTGCAAATGCTTTTAAATTGCGGGCCCCACGAATTGAGAAATTGAAAGAAGGGAATTGGTGACCTAATTAAAAAAAAAGGGGAACGATTTTGAGAGGAGAGCGAGAAGCAGGAACCGAACAGTGGCGGAAGAAACAGAATAGAGAGGAGAAACAGAGAGGGCGGCTGGAATTTTGACGGGAAACACGAAACAGAAACGAGAAAGAGCAGCAGCAGCGTCATTTTTGGGGGAGAAAAACAGAACAGAGCAAAGAAAAAGAAAGGAACAGAGGAGCTGCGATTTTGGGGTCATTTTGTTTTATCTCTACTCATTTTCTCTGGAATTTCCATGTCTTTGAACTCGAATTTATTGTTGTCAAGTTCGATATGATTAAAGCCATGCTTGGCTAATTTCTCTTTATCCTAGGGTTCTTTTGACCCTTTGTATGGATTAAGACTTGAATATTCCTCTCTTTTGGTAGATTAATTTATGTATGTGTTGATTTTAATCTTGGCTTAATGCTTCTAAATGATTGGCCTCCATTTAGATGATTTGTTCACTTAAGTTTTGACTTGAGAGAGCTAATCTAGGTGTAGAACTTGATTGAAATCATGCTTGTCTTGAAGTTTACTTGATAAATGGATGGTTTGTTGGTAAAATAGAGATATATTTACTAACCTTGCATTGTCACATTAGGGTTGTTACTTAAATATTGATTCTCATTAATTGTAGCAAGAGATTGTGCATTTTAATGAGAAGAGAAACTTGATTTTGACTTGAGAGAGCGGGTCAAGTGTTTTAGAACCTTAGACTAACACATATATGTATTGAAATACTACTAGAGAGGAAATTAACCAAGTTTTATGAAATGCAAAAAGGGAAAAAGAGCCCTAGGCTCAATTATCCTTGAATTTAAAGAATCAATTGCCTTTATCAATTTTATGTTTTAGAAATAGTCTTTAAAAATTCACATTCCAAATCAAAACTTTGTTTTAGCTCAACTTGATGAAATCCACAAAGCCTATTGCTTGACCAATTTGTTAAACAAATCCTCGTGGGAACGATACTTTATTTATCACTTTATTACTTGCGAAACTCGTACACTTGCGAGGCGAACAGTGATTAAGGAAAGTTGTGAAGTGACTGTATCCATCTTTGATTCAAGTGAGACCATCCTGTGATTGGAACCAATATCACAAACTCCTCTTATCTCCTCACATTATACTGTTGAGTATTTCTAGCTCTTTTTCGGATTTGAGCCCATGCCTCTTCGAAGTGCAATCTTCCAAAGAACCTCCACTGCAAAGATCTAAAATCCCTTTCTCATTAGGCGTAAGTCCTTCACGAAAATATGTAATCAACTGTTCATCAATGATTTGATGATGTGGACGCTTATCTAAAAGCTCCCGAAAGCGACTCCAGTATTCATAGAATGACTCCGAAGGGTCTTGTCGATCGAGTAAATCTCCTTTTAAGCTCTCCAATCCTTGAATCAGAAAGTACTTTTCCAAGAAAGCTTTCTTCAAATTTACCCATGAATGTAGAGCATCGTTGACATGCCTCGGTACCCTCCAAGGTGAAATAGAACACCTTTAATTTCACATCATCTAAGCCAGCTCCAACGGGCTTCATATTTGAGCAAGCCACGTGAAAAGCATTGAGATGGCTATAAGGGTTTTCCTTTTCAAGTCCATGGAAGCGAGGTAATGAATTAAGCAAAGGACCTTTAACCTCAAAATTGACCTCAAGGTTAGGGCATGCAATGTTGAAAGGATCATGAGTGACATCCGATCTTGTTACATCCCTAATAGTTCTCCTTGGTCGAGCATTGTTATCACCTTCCATAATTGTACCTCGTGACGCACAATCACTTAAGTCAATGAAAAATCAAGATTAAAAGAATGCTCGATTCCCTTCAACTAGGTCGGACATATAAAGGCATCAAGCAAGCAATGAAACAATGGAGTACCAAAATTGTCTTGCACACAAATTCAAGCAAGAAAATGTGCAAGATGGAAGGAGTAGAAGTATATGTGAGTATGTATAATGTGTATGGACAAGTAGAAATGCTGGAATGCAAATGCAAAAACAAAGAAAATCAAGATATTTTTTTTTCTCAAAAAAAATTGATCAAGAAAACAAGCTATGAAAAATTTTGAAAATTATGAAAACTTGAAAGAAAACCTAATAGGCTCAAAAGGGCAAACCCCGGTCAATCTAAACCAATTGACACTTAGTAAACCAAAGGAGTCAAAATTGACTCCCCGGCAACGGCGCCATTGATTTGACGGAAAAAACCTTAGTCACCTCGGGGTCAAATCATAATTTACCACAAATTAAAATGCAATATAGTGCAAATAACTCGGGATCGTTCTCTTATCAAGGAGCCTTTTATTTTGAATTCCCAGGTTAAACTAAGTGCTAAAAACATGGTTAGAAAAGGGGTTTTGAAATTGATATTCTCTAAACTAAAATTCATAAAAATATAAAGAAACTAATTCTATTCTTTTTGGTATTTTTGGAAAATAGTGAAAATGCTTTGGATTAAAAGGGATTTAATGATGGATGCTCTTGGTAATGAAGAAGATGGCTATCATTGCTTAAAAATATATATGGGAGTTAAACTTTCATTAAGTCTAAAGAACAACCTCAAGATAACACTTGAGTCCAATAATCTCAATTAATAATAGCTCATACAAACATAGCAAACTACTACCTCTTGAGATATTGTTAAAATCCACTTAATGTGTAATTTAAATTGGAATGATACAAATTGTTCTTCACAATTAGAATGTTCTAACGAACCATTCAAAAGCTAAAATCAACTATGATTACTAATCACAAACATGACAGCAAACATAATTTAATCAAGCCTATAAAGAGATATAGAAATATGAACTCCAAAATAATCATCCAATTAAAACTACAATAATCAATCCACATGGACACATAACAGCAATCCAAGTCTCACAACTAAATAATGATAAACCTAAACAAGGAAATCAAACAGATAATCTAAGCAAAAGGTTGAATTAAATAACTCCTCTATTGAAGCACAAAAACTCAAGCCACAATTCTCCATCACCAAGAACCAAAGGTTTAGCTACACATAGCCATTAAAAAGTCCAACACAATCTGTAAAAGTGAACCAGACATAGGAAAAGCTTCGCCGGAATCTGGAATTTTCTCGCCGGAAAATTCAAGAACTCGCCGGAAAACTCAAGAACTCGCCGGAAAAATTCTGTTTGAACTCTGAAGTTTCGGAACTGGAGGAGGACAGTGTTTGAAGGTTGAAGGTGTGTAGGTCCGAGCTCCCTCTGGCCGAATCCCACAACGATGGGTGCTGTTCCTCTCCCTCCGGTTCGTTCAGCTTGAATCTCTCCCTCTGGTTCGTTCCGTCTGCTGCGTTTCCGTCCCCCTGGTTCTGCGTTTTTCCGTCCTCGTTTTCTCGCTCTCAGAATCGAAGAAGAAGCCTCTCAATCTCTCTCTCTCTCCGTCTTTTTGTTCTGTTCGTCGCCCTCTTCTCCTCCGTTTCTCTTCGTCTGAATCGCTGGTCCAGTCCGGTGGTGATGATGGAGAGTCTGAATGAGAGGGAAGGAGGAAGTCGGTGATGAAAGTGGAGGGGGAAAGAAGGTCCGGTGGTTCTCCCCAGTCTCTCGATCCAAGGTCTCTCTGGTTCCCTCTTTTCTTCTGTCCAGCGGCCCTCTCCAAAACTGTCGGACTCTTCCCTTGGAAGGAGATGGGGAAACCTAATTTCAAAAGGTCAAAAACGCTGAGTTTTACGTTTGGGCCCTTTATGACATTTTTTCTGATTTTGGACCCTTTTCTGACAGCAATTTAGGGCCTTCTCTGACATTTTCTCTGGTTTTGGGACCTTTTCTGACAGCAATTTAGGACCTTTTCTGACAATATCTTTGTTTTAGGTCCTTCTCTGACACTAATTGTTGGTCCTTAAAAATCTCATTTTCTTCTTAAACACCTACAATGCAAGATTAAATATAATGTAGCATCAAAAGTCCAAGAAATCATTTGCATGAATAATTAATAAATAATGACCATTTTGCCCCTAATTTCACTTAATTCAATATCACATGACCTAGCCTAGGCCCATTATCTCACCGCTAGACACAGGGCAACCCACCATCCGTGGGACCCACCCATGACCTTGGACACGCACCCACGATCCCGGACATGCACCCACGATTATGGATATGCGCACACGATCCCTGACACGCACATGACACGCACGGCGTGGCGTGCCAAGGACTAACTAACCAGGTATACTCTATATATACTGAGGAAGGAGACGGCGCCAGGTACATTGATTCTAAGCCTTGACTTATTTACATACAGTCACACGGCACACACGGCACACACAGCACCCCTTAGGCGAAACGCCTGCTTGTGTACCGTGATCATACCCTCTCCCGAACGCTTGACCCATAAGCATACGGGAAGGGCACACAGATCCTATATCAAACCACCGGACCTTCAATAGGCCTGACATCCGAGTTCTACACTGCAACAGCTGGCGCCGTCCGTGGGGATCAATAAACTTCTATTCCCGTGACCATGAGGATAAGCACTCGTGCTTCGTGCCAAAGACAATCGGAGGCGGATCAAGCGGGGACAACCGTCAACCACCGCGTCAACCACCCCGTAATGAGCGGCCGATTAACCAAGACGATGGAGACCATCGGGAAGGAGAAGATCGGCTTTCTCGGCGGAAGAACCATTGATTCCCAACAATGAACGACATCAAAAGGACAACCCGTCCGACACGGAGTCCTCGGCTCCACGAAACCAAGACCGTGGACCACGAGAATTCCACTGGGAGGAGGCCGGACATCCCACATGCCGAGCCAGACTTTCGATCTCTTCAAGCCGGGATGCTTGCGATAATGAGACGGGTGGACAACATAGACAAGCGCCATACCCTTCACTATCAGCGAGCGGAAGAGCGGGAGAAAAGGCGGACCCACACCCTTTCCAGCGAGGACTGGGAAGATAAAACTTGGAGAGAGGACGACGATGACGAGAGCTCGGCTCGTCGCACTGACAGCCAAAGTTACCTGGACCGCTTCAATCATGCGGTACTGCAGGTGCGCGGACTTAACGAAGACGTACACGTTCACTTATTGGTGGACGGCCTCGATAAGGAGTCCCGCCTGGCATAATCCTTTTTAAAGGAGCGAGCAAAGAATCTCAACGACTTCATATCTCGTTCAAAGAAGTACTTGGACGTCGAAGCGGATGCGAATGGCAAACAATCCCAATTTGAGGCGGGACCAAGATAGAACCACCCCTCCCAGGGGTCGAGACTTCTCGACAACAGAATAGGGATTCCCTGGAGAAGGGGAATGAAAGCAAGAGCCGAGGTGGCAAATTTGATCGGCGGAGCAAGTACGAAAATATTCGGCCACCGACGGTGCCTCGATCTCAAGTTTGGAAGGAGGTAGCAACGACCGAGATGAAGAAGGTCGATCGGCCTCGTCTATCCTACCGAAGATCCGGGATAGACCAAGTCTAAATATTGCTCGTTCCATGATGGTCGAGGTCATACAACCGACGAATGTTACGAGCTCCGGATGCAATCGAACGATTTGTTCGGGAAGGCAAACTTCAACAAGACGTCATAGAGCATCAAGGAAAATGTGGGAAACGAAAGACCAAGAACCGCAGTAGGACCCCTCCTCGAAAGTTCAAAAGCGGGAAGATAAACGAAAGGCTCCTGAAGCCGATGACGAATTTCCGTAAGCGGAATTCGACCGTAATGTAATCAGCGGAGCAATGGGCGGTGGCGGTGATACTATAAGCCGGCGAAGGAAATACCTTCGAGAAGTCCCGTCCGTCGTGGGACCGACCTAAATTCAAGGAACATCACACCGAGGTAGCACGACCGCCTTTGTTTTTCACAAGAGACGACCTCAAGGACGTTGTCCCAGCCATCAAGATGGGCTAGTGATAACCTAACAGTCGTCAACCGCCGAGTCAAGCGGATATTCGTGGATGCGGTAGCTCGGCCGACATACTAAGTCGGGAAGCGTTCAAAAGAATGAGCTCGGACCGGACGACTTAAAGCCTTGCAAGACAACCCTCATCGGGTTTAATGGAGAACAATCTCGTCCGAAGGGGTTTATCGACCTCGGGTTCACCCTTGGAGTCAAAGACGCCTTTAAGTCCGAAAGAGTGCGGTTCATAGTGGCCGAGTTCGTTTCACCTTATAACATAATATTGGGAAGGCCAACCATCCACAAGTGGGACATGCCGGTGTCTACAAAGCATCAAAAGCTCAAGGTGATAGGCAACCAAGGAACCGTGGTCACGTGAATCGGGGATCAAAGAGAATCTCGACAAGTGCTATTTTGAAACCGTGAGAATTGGGGAGGCGGATCTTCATCGCAGCCCCAAAGAATCGCCTATCCGGACCATTCGGACCGGGATTCTCCGCACGAAGAAGTTAATACTGTGGAATTAGACATCCGAGACGATGAGGCTCGCCCGTAACCGGCATGGAGACTCGGAAGATCCGGTGATCGGAGACCCTTCGCACCACCAAGATTGGCAAACACCTATCTTCCGAACTTAGAAGTCGGTTGGAGGAATTCTTGAAAGAAAACAGGATGTCTTCGCCTCAGGATTCATCTCGTGTACTGAATAGACCCAAAATTTTGTTGTCACAAGCTAGAAGTCTATCCGGGCTCAATCCCATGTCGCAGAAAGAGGAACCACGGACCGAGGAAAAAGGAAAGCGCTGGAAATTCATATCCAAGAATTACTCAAGCGGGATTTATTCGGGAAATACAAGATACAACCCGGTTATCAAATGTGGTGATGGTAAAAAGCCAAATGGGAAGTGGAGAGTGTGTACCGATTACAAGAACTTGAACAAGGTATGCCCGAAGGACTCCTACCCAATGCCAAACATCGACCAACCGGTCGACAACGCCTCAGATTCCAGCTCCTATCCTTTATGGACGCGTACTGGATATAATCGATAGCGATGTACCCAGAGGATCGAGAAAAACAGCCTTCATTACCGAAAGAGCTAACTATTGCTATAATGTCATGCCTTTCGGATTGAAGAATGCGGAGCTACATATCAAAGGATGATGAATAAGGTCTTTGCGCACGATTGGCCGCAATGTGGAAGTGTATATAGATGACATGATCGTCAAAACCTTGGATCAGCAACGTCATATACAAGACCCGGAGCGACATTCGCCAAACTCGAAACCTACCGAATCCGATCAACCCGCCAAATGTGCTTTTGGCGTCCCGCTGGAAGTTCCCGGGTTTCATGCCGACTAACCGGGGCATTGAGGCCAACCCGAAAAATGTAGGGCGGTGATGGAAATGAAGGCTCCGAGTAATAAAAAGAAGTCCAACAGCTTAACCGGAAGATTGGCCGCCCTAACTAGGTTTTTGCCAAAATCAGCGGAGAAGGCTTTACCCATGTTCGTGCTCTTAAAGAAGGAGGCATCGGTGGAATGGAATTCAAAGTGCGATGACGCATTTGAAGACATAAAGCAATGTCCGGCCAATCCTCCAAATCCTCTCAAAACCTCACCCGGCGAGAGTCTTTTCCTTTACTTGTCGATCGGCGAGGAAGCGGTGGCCGCGGCCTTAGTAAGAGAGGCTAACACGGACAAATTCCTGTGTATTTTGTCGGCAGTAACCCCGCGAATGCCGAGATCCGATACCGAGAAGCTAAAAAAGTGGCATTCGCTCGCTTATTGCGGCCCGTCGGCTAAGACCTTATTTCCGTGGTCACCATATCGTTGTTAGAACAAGCCGCCCAATTCGACAAGTCTTACATAAGCCGGACCTAGCGGGAGGATGACTAATTGGGCGATAGAACTCTCCGAGTTCGATATCACCCGAAGGCTCGCCATGCAATCAAGTCACGTGCGTTGGCCGACTTCATCGAGAGCTCACCCCGCTTCTAAGTCCGACGAGACAACGGCGGGCGAATGGAAGGTGTACGTCGACGGATCGTCGAACACGAAAGGAAGTGGAGCCGGATTCATTATTGAGAGTCCGAGAGGGGTTACAATTGAGCATTCGTTGCATCTCAACTTCCCAACTTCGAACAATCAAGCGAGAATACGAGGCCTTGATAGCCGGCTTCTTCAAGCCAAGGAAAATGAGGCCACAAGAGTTAAGGTTTTCACCGACTCCCGCCTTGTCGCGCTCGGATCGAGGGTACGTGATCGTGCTAAAGGCCCGCTAATGGCCAAGTATCTCCTAAAGGCAAAGGACTTGATGTCGTTTCGATGAAGCAACGGTTACTCACATTCCCGAGGAGAAAACGCAAGAGCCGACATTTTATCAAAATTGGCAAGCACTAAGCAAAGTTGGTTGTCATCGCACGGTTGTCCAAAAAAATCTCGAAGATCCGGTATGCGTGATGGCTATTTCGGTCGAACTGACCGGAAAAAGCCGATAGAAGACTACCTTGAACGTGGACTCATCCTGCATTTATGCAATGGAAGCAAAAATGTTGATTCGTGACGCGGCCAAGTACACAATGGTGGAGGATCAACTTTACCGAAAAGGATTACATTCTCCCATGCCGAGATGTTTGAACCCAAATGAAGCGGGGGTATGTCCCGGCCGAGATTCATGGAGGGGCCAATGGTCAACATATGGGGCTAAGGCGCTCGCCCGAAAACCCTTCGAGCAAAGCATATCGGCCGACGTTGGAGGCAGCATTCAAAGACCCTTGTAAGACAATGTGATAGTTGTCGAAACATGCCAGAGTTATTTGGGCGCCCCAGTGAGCTTCATTCCATCACGGCCCCCGGCCATTTTACAAATGGGGTATGGACATTCTGGGCCATTCAAGACAAGACCGGCAACTACGCCCGGCTAATCGTGGCGAGAGACTATTTCACCAAGTGGATTGAGGCCGAACCTCTCACAACGATCTCCTGGCTGCGTGCGTAGGTTTGTTGAAGTTAATATCATTACGCGCTGAGCACCAGCCGAGATAGTAATGCACAACGGAACTCGCTTCACCGGAGTCGGATTTCGTGACTTGATTTACGAATACGGAATACAGATCACTTTGCTTCCGTGGAACACCAAGTCCAACGGCAAGCCGAGGCCGCCAATAAGGTCATCCTTGATGGTTTGAAGAAACGTATGTTGGAGGCCGACACCTCTTGGCCGATCAACTACCTTTTGTCCTTTGGGGAAATCGAACAACTGCTCATACATCCACCCAAGAAACTCCTTATAGACTGGCCTACGGTTGCAGAATCTATGATTCCCTGTGGAAATAGGGATGATGTCTTGGCGCAGGAAGAGCATTTTATCACAAGGCGAAATTGCCAATAGTGAGGCATTAGCGCAGAGTTGGATCTGGCCGATGAGGTTCTGGGTCACCTCCCATTGTCTGGATATTGCAATGAAGCACTGATCGCGGCTCGTTATAACAAGAAGGTTAGACCAAGAAGATTCCAGCCCTGTTGCTTGGTACTGAGAAGGCCGACATCGGAACAAGAACTCCAAAGACTAAGCTTGCGTTTAATTGGGACGGACCTTATCGTCGGGAAACTCTTGAGAGAGGAGCTTACATTCTGAAAATTTGGATGGAACCCCTATCAAGCGAACATGGAATGCGACAAATTAAAGGCATATTTCAGTTAGGCTTATCTCGTTGTTTTTCTTAAAGCATCGCTTTTCCATTATGTTCTTTATTCAACGTTGGCTCGCGGCTTTTCCCTTCGCAACAATTGTTGTGCCAAATATGAATGAAACTCTCGCTCGAGGGTATCTATTGAATTCCAAACATTGTCTTTTTCAAGATTCAATTGTTATTAGCTTTTCAATTAAGAAAACACGTCCGATAGCTATCGCAGCCTGACACGCTAATTTACTCCTGGGTATCAATAGAAAATGTCATGCCGACCCCGATCGTGTCAAAATGCTCTGACGCTATCGGGACAAAACCGAACCCGGGCAGTGGCAATTTTCATTTACCTTTGGATGACCCACATTATACCAGAATTTTATAAGACAAAGGCAAACACTAGCACTTTAAAACATTATGGTCTTATGACTAAAAGCGCGTCACAGATTCTCGCTACCTTCATATGACCTTGGCCAGTCCACCGCGATAATCGGTAAAGTTATATTCTTATACGATGCATTATGGTTGCTAAGTTACCATCTATTGTTAATCGTAGCCAAAAGTGGCCACATTGGCCAATCTGCTCGAATAAAGTCATTGCCTGTGAAACAACCTGATAGATTATACAAGTTAAAAAGAGAAAGAAAAAGGGAAATCAATCCGTGTGCTTGGGGCGGTCGAGACTTCCTCACCGCCAAACACTCCAAAGACGGCCGCATCGCCATCTATCCGGTCTCTGAACCAGCCAGGAGGTTCCACATAGGGACAACCGCCCTCGCCACATAGGACCGAAATGATGCCCCGTAGTGTTGAGCTCGATCCCCGGTTCAAAGCCCTGATTCGGGCAAGTGAATTCTCAAACGCTCCACCATCGAACCCAAAGAGAGCAACTCCCGCAGCTGGTTATTCCCGCTGACAGATGTGTTGAGGACGCTTCCCTCGGCTTTTATCCCGTCCACTTTGGCTCGAACCCGTCCCTCTCACTGTCATGGCTTTTAATCGCCTTCGCTTCTAGCTTCGAGCCGCCTTAAAGCCTTCAATTATTACATTGAGTCCGCCAAGAGCCCCTGGCCTCTTTTAGTCGAAACTCCACTTTCTCCACTGACCTCACGAGCTCGGAACTCGCTCAAGCGACTTGCCATTGTTTCGCAGCTTCATCGCGGTCTCTGCCGGCACGCTCACTCCGTGGCGCCTCCGCATATTTGTGGTGCAGGTGAGAAACGATCGGGTCAAACCAAAGACCTTTCAAGAAAGCATTTCCCAATGCCCGGACCTCTCGTACGCCTACTTCACGCAAGGCCACCGGCTCTTGGTAACGGGCAGAGGCAGAGTGCAACGCCGAGTTCCTCTGAATACCCTTACTCCACAAATGTGAACGGGAATGACGGTGGAAGGACGAGGGGGAACCGGGCATCGTGCATGGACAGGGGCTCGACGCCGGCCGACTTGGGAAGCGGCGATTTCGGGACAGGGAGGCTCCTGGATAGAGAGACAGTCCGACTTCGGTCGGGGCTTGACCCACCCCGACCTTAGGCCCTTTGGCTCGGCCCGCTCGAAGACTCTCCGACCTTCGACTTGCCCAACTCCTTGGTCGACCTCTTCTCCCCTCGCGGCAGTGCTCTGGGATCCCGTAAAGGTATTGAGGCTCTTTCATCTTAAGACCTCGCACGAAACACATACACCATGTTAGCTACTAGGAAAGCAAAGATGATCAATACAATACTAAGACGCGAACAACGCCGATGTTAAATAACAAAAATGCCATACTCGCCCCGACGCCATCTCATCTTGACGCCGTGCCTCGGCCCGATATTGGGCTACTAAGGAGCCGGCCTCACAAGCACCGTTTCGCTCGAACGTGGTCTATTATGGCATCAATGGCCTTCCTTTCAGTGCTTCAGCAGATTGGACCGCTCCACCTTATAGGCGCTAGGGGACACATTGTGGTGATCTTGACACCAATACAAGTTAAACTCCCAATGACCTTGGAGAGTCCTACTTTGAGGAACCAAGGAGTTGTACCGCTTTTAGCGACGACTTTGAAAAAGTTGCCCTTGAAGCGTTTGAAAGAGTCTCGAGACTGGGTAAACAAGCGCCGATTGGCTATTCCCGAATGGAGGTCCAGCCCCTTGAGCTCCGGCGCGTTCCTTCCCGCAGCGAGAGGTGCGGTTGTTGAAGAAATAGAAGAACATGGAAGTGGTGCAAGGCGCCCAAGGCTCATGCAAAACCACTCAAAGGCAATCGCAACCCCATCCATCGGGGTGTAATTGCGAGGAGCTATACTAAGAAACCAAGGGTGGCCATTTGAAATTCGAAAAGGGGAATCGAATCCCAAGCCCGGTGATATAGTCGATAGAAAAAGAAAAAGGAGTTGTGACTCCTCCCTCACCGAGCACAGTGCTCTTCCTCTTCAGTGAGACAAAGCGAGTAGGTGTTAGTATTCTCGAACCGGAAGACCTTCCAAGTCTTCCATGGTCGCCGACCGATAGGATAACACCTCTGCAACCCAAGGGAATTGGTCAATTAAGTCTTGTGGGGCTAGCGCGGTCATGGCGTTTCCAGATTCGACTCACCGCGAGAAGAAGAAGACGACGCCATTATACCTAACACAAATAAAAATATAAGAGATCGAATCTTCCTAGCATACCCGATGTCAATAATTGAAGGCGAGACTCTACAGCTGTGGTAAGATTAAAATCCAAGTCAACAGACTCTACGATATTGCTTGAGGAGCCGGGACCAAATTGTGCTCAAGACGAGCCCAAAATTAAGCCGGCACTGGAGGAATCCCCACAAGAAATAAGTCGGGAGCACTCATACAAGCAAGCCGTAGCAAGGCCCGATGTAGGAATCAACCTCGGCCCTTGACCCGAGCCGCCACTTTGTTAGACTCGGCTATTCTAAGGTCCGAGAAGTGGACACATCGAAACTCTCAAGTTAAACTCCCTGGGATTAGGAAGAAGCTGAAGGAAACATTCTGACTTCCCTAACCGACGATGCATCGTCTCGGATTTTCGTCTCGGTCCACCACCGGAGTTCTTCCCTTGCCTCCACGGTGATCGGTTAAAGCAACGGCTTTGCAGCGTTGACTAGAAGATTCATCGCCCCAAAGCCACCAACGGCTTTTTCCTCGACGGTGTGGCGTAGTTCCGCCAGCTCTTTCTGGGGTCATATTCTTTATGTCCTTTGACATCGGGAGCCACTCTACTAAAGGTATTAACGAAAAGGAAACGACTCACTCGAAAAAAAAGGGGAGTTTTGCACAAATGAAGGAACCGAAACAGACTACGCGAAAAACCCACTCAACAAGGGAATTTACCTGAATTTCAACTAAATACTGACGCAATCTCACAGTGGAAACTCAACATCGTGAGCAAGAACAAAAGAAAGAGGCAAGGAAACAAGAATACCTACCTAGAATATGGAGATGATCGAGGGAAGTTGTGCAACGAAGATGGTTCACGACACAAAGTTATCCTTCGGAAAGCGAGAATCGTCAGAGAGAAGTTCTTCAAAGCAACGTTGATAAAATAACAAGGAAGGAGACTTGGCTGGTATAAACCTTTCAAACCCAATCGACGGGGCAAAGCGCCTTTTCCATCTATCCGTAAAGGATGACGTGACCTTCTCATTTAATGCGTCGTCTGTGGTGCATTAATTACGCCAAAGCCCGTATAGGCCAGCACCCTCACCCGCTTCACGACAAGCCGAGGGACGCCACCGGCATAGGCAAATGATAACGTAGAAGAGGAATCGACAGCCAAGATCCGGCACAAGGAGCAGGAGTCACAAAGCCTAATTATCCCGCTTGCTCGTTAGGCTAATCACCCTCTCGAGAAAGGACCCGCATTTGGGAGTCTTCGACCGTGCAAGAAGCGAGCCCTGATGGTCGAAGAACAACAAAATTTAAACAAGCATAACCCGGACCACAAGTTCCGGGGCAATTCAACGCTCCGATACAACTAGAGGATCCAGCAACATGTTCACCCCGGTTGACCAGATACCCGGACAACCCGGCTGGGGGGCAAGGACATCATGTTACTTCGCGATCAACAATGACTCGAAGTTTCAACAAAGACTCGAACTTCGTTCTTCAAGCGAACATCTAAACTCTACGCCGCAGACCCGAGCAACCGAGCTTGGGGGCAACTGTTACTACGACCTAGCCTAGGCCCATTATCTCACCGGCTAGTACAGGGGCAACCCACCATCCGTGGGACCCAGCCATGACCTTGGACACGCACCCACGATCCTGGACATGCACCCACGATTATGGATATGCGCACACGATCCCTGACACGCACATGACACGTACCGGCAGGGCGTACCAAGGGACTAACTAACCGGTATACTCTATATATACGAAGAGGAAGGAGACGGCGCTGTGTACATTGATTCTAAGCCTTGACTTATCTACATACAAATACACGGCACACACACAAGAC
The DNA here is from genome assembly GCA_025563575.1 of Acacia pycnantha. Lineage (NCBI taxonomy): Eukaryota > Viridiplantae > Streptophyta > Magnoliopsida > Fabales > Fabaceae > Acacia > Acacia pycnantha. The sequence continues at coordinate 1,757,147 of JAMWYP010000095.1, read as the reverse complement.
CCCTTAGGCGAAACGCCCGCAGTGTGTAGGTGATCATACCCTCTCCCGAACGCTTGAACCCATAAGCATACGTAGAAGGGCACACAGATCCTATATCAAACCACCGACCTTCAATAGGCCGGACATCCGAGTTCTACACCTAACAAATACAAATGTCCTTAACTCAACTTAGTGTTTAATCATGCAATAATGTCCGAGAAAATGCATTAAAAATCTCAATTTAATCACGAAAAATCATATAAAAATATGGTTTGATCAGCATCGGTCCTAATTATAAGAACGAGTTGATTTTTTTGGAGAGATTAAGGAAGCTACATAAGTTACTTAATCATATCATATGTTGTGTATCCTTGGATTATATATTAGTTTATTATTCAAACTAATTAGCTTCTCTAATCTTTCCAAAAGTCTACTTAGTCTAATAATTAGACCGGAGGAGTATTATTTAGCATTGGTTACATTATTTAGTTCCCATAGCCTCTTCTTATTTTTCAATATAGTCTCTATAGATTTTTTTTTTAAATAAAATGGCTAAATTATTAAATAAAACTTCCCCGAACAACTTCCTTAATCTTTATAAAACTTAATTATAAGCTTTTAAGTCTTTGCAGATAATCCAAAATATCAATTTTACATCCCCTTTAATCTTTTTCTAATGGATACAACTATCTCAACCTTCGTATTATGCAGATAAATCTCTTAAATTTTAGGCATTTGTAAATAAATAAATGAATAAAACTAATAATATGGAAGTTATCTTTGTAAATGTAAAAGCTCAGGAATATTTATGATTAATTTTTAAAAGCTAGATAGGTTATTTACACATCACATGAAGTTCAAGGGGTTTTATACTTTTATATAATTTAATCTAAAAACTATAATTAGGACCTTTTTTATATATAAAACTATAATTAGGACTTGATTGCACTAGAATATGATTGGGCCGAGCCCAACAAAATAAAATTGAGAATTTGTGGGAAAAGAGAGCTAGTAAGCCCATGGATTGTGAATCAGAGGACGGGTCCAATAATATGCCGCCCTAGAATATATCTCGCAGAATACCTGTTTGATTAGCCTCTGCTGTATTCCCCTTGTTCAAAAGCTATGAAATACACCCTCGTCTTTGGGTTCAACTGGCGAAGGGGTCGGACTTCCTCACCTCAAGGGAGGGGGTTCGATCCCTGCATTGGTCAAGGCGCTGGGGGAGGCATCCTAGGGGTCTGGGAAGCAGTGGAAACGCTGTAGAGGTGGATGCATGTGTACTCTCGCCGTATGCCCTAGAGGCCGGGAATCGGGGCGGCTCGGCCCTACAGGGCCGGCCCTACAGGGCCTAGGGTAAGGAAAATATATGTTTTTCAAAGCCCGGCCCGATAGTACGGGGCAGGGGCCGGCCCTACAGGGCCTGAAAATTACTATTCCAAATTTTAACTATTTTTACTTCTTTTTCCTTCGATTTTTTCAAAGAAATATAATTAGTAAATTGCAACCATTAAAGTTCTAATCTATCAAATAAATGTTATCAACATTAATATCTAAACAATATAAATCATTCAACAAATAAACACATTTATTAATTCGTAATAAAAAACAAATAAACACAAATAATATGTTTTTTCCTTTTTTTCAAAAAATATTAAACAAAGGAATTCCTTTGTGTATGCCCACGAAAAATGCCTTTCCCTCTCGTAATTTTGTGTGCGTCGCGATTCATTCGATTCAGGCATGATTTTATTGACAGCTAAAAATAATTATACTTATTTTACACAAAATATATTTATAATTTATTACTTATATAATATTGTAATACCAAAGTATGTGTTTATTTAATACAGAATAATAATAAACATAAAAAAGGTTATAATTTAAACTAAAAAAATCTAAGTAATTACAAATAAATACATTCATTAAGTGGAAGTCTAGGTAATTGAATTGTTTTAAAAAAAAATGCTACAATAAAACGGGCCTAACGGGCCGGCCCGATCGCTTAGAGGCCCTACGGGCCGGCCTGCGAGCCAATTTCAAAATTCTGGCCTATTTTTCAAGCCCGAGCCCTGCAGGGCCAGGGCTTAAACGGACCGGCCCGATGGGCTTGGCCCGATTTCCCGGCTCTAGTATGCCCTGTGGACTGGGCTCCAAGCGCCCTGCACTTGGATTGTGGGTGAGCCCAACCCCTTTCCTAAAATTTTTGTATAAAAAAAAAAAAACCTATGAAATACATTCAAGAGATGAGAATTGTGTGGCGGATGCTTTAGCGAAAGAAGTTTTATCTACCCTTCATCCTTGGGTTCAATTTGTAAAGGGGTTGGACAATCTTAACAAAGGGAGGGAGTTCGATCCTGGAGTTGGTCAAGGCACTGGGGGAGACATTCTTGCTCCTAGGTGCCTAGGTAAACGTTTGAGGGTAATAAAGGGCTTGCCTTGCCTAACATTGGTATCACCTAAAAGGAAGAGAGACTTCACCCTACCCTTCAATCGTGGGTGAGTTCAACCCTTTCCTAAAATTTATATATATAAAAACAAAAGAAGTTTTAACTAAATCTTCTTTTTTGGCTTCATGTTTTGTTCATTTTCGGACTTTAGTGGACAAAGAGTGTATGGGATTAATTTCCCTCCCATTTTATTTTATTTAGTTTAAGGATATTGCCCTCACTTGTATAAACTAAAAGGGGGAAAAAAACTATGAAATATATTGATGCTCTTTTAACTAGTGGCATGGCAGGTCAGATCCCATTTAGGTCCCGTTTTGTAAAGGGAACAAATGATGAAGGGAAGGAAGGGAAGATTGTGAGAGAAATTAAAAAAAAAAATGAGCTATTTGACAAACATAGGAATGGAACATAGGTTGAGGACAAATAAAATGTTTGATAAAGAAAAGACATTGAGTTAAGTGGGAAGCATTTGTTAAATACTCATAATACCCCTTACATAAAGTAATGCTGAAAAATGTCTCAATCATTTTTTTTTATGAGACAGAAACCGATCCTACCCCAAAATCGATTGTGTTGGAAAAGAAGGTAAAACGAAGGAGCTGTGGATGGGATCTTCAACAACGGCGACCAATACGACGAACGTAGGTGAGAAGGAAGACGGAGATGACAGAAATTACGGTTGTAGCATCACATTTTTTAGTTGCACATGTTAGTTTTAAGAGGAGTGGGAGGGAAAATAAATATATGATGTGTGTGAATCTTGCTAATATTGGTTCTATTTTTTTTTTTCGAGGTAGGAAAGAGTAAACATGTGTGGACAACTGAAGAAGAGAGTGTGCTTTTGGAATTGTTCGTTGAGATGAGAAAAGCAAGACATAACATGAAGAAATCAGCATGATTTACAGTTTATCTAACGCATTTGGAGAGAAAGATGGAGGAGAGGTTGCCAGGGTGTGGGCTGAAGGGCAAGAGTAGTATCTGTAGTTAAATTAGGAGGATAAAGGAGGATTGGATGATAGTTTTTGACATGTTAAATGGGGAAAATGCGAATGGTTTTACTTGGAACAGTGTGAATTATTGTGTGATTGCAAATGAACATGTATGGGATGCATATATGCAAGTAAGACATTGTTTTTGTTACAAAGAAGATTGATTAAAAACAATTAAGATTTAATTTTCTGTTATATTTGTTTTGCATGTTGATAGGAGGCCGACTAAGTTAAAGGACAAAGGTTTTCCACACTTTGGAAATCTTTTTCTTGGGGAGATTAAGAAGAGAGGATGATTATGAAGATGAAGGCTGTAATACCCGATTTTTCGACTTAACGAAAATATTGTATTTTGGAATATGTTACCATATTAAATTGGCTAACATATGTGACATAAAATCACATAAAATAATGGCTATTTTAAGTATAAATGAGCCATGGAAGATTTATAAAACACTTAATCAAATTAAGTGTCAATTAGCAAATAATTGGCAAATATATAAGCTTGCACTAATTAAGATTAGTTGCATAATTATTCAAGATGATTAGAGGCAAATTAAAATCATCAAAAGAGGGCTAATTATATTTGAAAATAATTAGGCCAAAGAAAATGACATAATACTTGTCTAAATAATCCTTAATTGCCATGATTAATAAATAAACCATCCAACAATGGCACATGTAATTAGTGGGCATATAAATACTTGATTAGGAATTGATTAAGCTTCTTAATCAGCCCCAAAAGTCATAAAAACGTCCAGCATAAAGGAGGGAAGAGAAGAGATCAATAAAGCATAAAGTAGTGTTGAAAAGTCAACAATTCCATTAGCCAATGAGAACAATGGACCAAGGGATATTTTGCAAATGAAAAAGCATATTTAATGGCTGTTAGAGGGAGTATGTCGACCAAGCAAGAAAATGGATGAGATTCAATTTGATAAAGTGTTTCTAATCCAAAGGTTGTGAAGAAAGAAGGAAAATTGGATCACAAATTTCCTCACACCAACACAATCACCTCGATCCTTTGATTAAGAGTGTGAGAGTAAGAGTGTTCTTGGAGCAAGGTGGAGGAACAAGAAGGAAGAAGGAGTTGTCTTCAAGAGGTAAGTTCTTGAGCTTTAGTTTTTGTAGTTTTTAGTATAATTGTCGTTTAATCTAGAAAATTGTTAGGAAAATTCCTATTGTAATACCCCAAAATTTATATTTTGGCAATTAATACCTATTTAAAATAGGAAAACATATTGCCTCTAATTTTAGAAATTTATTGGTATATTTTCCTTGAAATTTAAAGAGGCAGAAATACAATATTATTTAAAGGAACATAAGTTTCCTATGATTTTTAAAATAATGCATGGTGCATAAATGACCAATGTAAACACAATAGTTGTGAGGAAATAATTCATTCAATTTAATAAAATTGTCAACAATTAGTAAGTGATTAAATAAATAAATAATTGCTAATTGTTTAAGTATGAATAAAGGAAATATCCAAAGTTAATTATATAAAGTCCCTAATTAAAGATTTAATGACCAATGAAGGGTCAAGATTAGCATGAAGATAATTGCTAACTAATTAGGAATGATTAAGAAAATGTATAAGATTAAATACATGAAATCCCTAAAGCCTAATTGATCAACAAAGGATTACTAAGCATAGGATTAAGACACTAAACAATCTTACTAATCAACTTTGACAAGTCAAACATAAAACAATGGTTAGGATTGAATCTCATAAAGTAAGATCTAAAGGCTTACAAAAATTCTAACATTCAAAAGGGTCTAAATCCATGTTATTACCTAACCAATGAGAGAATTTCTTGCTAATTAATATAAGATAATTGAACATAATATAAACTAATTAAATCAAAGTTGAAAAAGTCAAAAGGGGGGGGGGACCGTGTAAGTGTGTGTGTGTATTGTGCAAGTGGATTGAAGAAGTGCAAGTGGATTGAAGAAAGAGAAAAAGAAGAAAAAGATATTTTGGTGAAAAAGAAAATAGGATAAATTAGAACCGATAGAAATTAAATCATATATTGAAATATGTGAACTAAGTAGCTAACATCAGGACTTATTATAAACAAGTGTATTTTTATCCCGAAGTGGGTTATCTCCAAAGTCATTTAAATGTAAAGTCGGGGTTGATCCTAAAATGACTAAAAGGCTAGTAAAAACCCCAAATTGAACCATAATTCTTGTTATTTCAAATACTTCTCAAGAGACTACATAAACTTCAGAACATATCTCTAAAAGTATTTGTGATTTTATAAGCACATACAATTAGAACATTAAGCAGGGAAATTAACCGGTAAGAGGAAATCCTAAAGAGATAGGATTTCATTAGGAAATGAAAGAGATAAGGAAGAGAGAGGAGAGGGGGACGAATTTGTGGAGGAAAGAAGAGGAAAAATGAGTGATGTTGTAAGAGGCCACATCTTCTTCATCTTGACCATTGATGGAAAGGATGATCCAGGGTTGAGAACCTTTGGCTTTGGCTATAAATAGGCACCTTCATTCTTCATAATTCTCACACCATTGCAAAGAGCAATTAGAAATGTAGAGAGAAGGGAGAGCTAGAGAGAAGCAAGAGGAAGGTGGAAGTTCTTCAAGAGGTAAGCAAGTTCTTGAAGTTCTAGTGTAGTTCATAGCTTAGATGTTGTTTTGATCTTTAATCTTCCAACATATTGTTGATATCATGTTTTTATGGTTAAATATGGTATTTATTTGAAAATATGATGGTATTTCGAAAATATCATAGCTTAGATGTTGTTTACATTCGCGGCGTATTGTAACCTTAACTCTTATGCTTATAGTATGCTTATATATGTTGTGGATACTTTCATAAAGCCATGAACGGGACTACGTCTGGATATGCACTTGTGACTAAGGAATCGTACTTAGATCACTAATTACGGCTTTACGGGTTATAGTCATGATAATGCCGTTATGTTTTCCTAGCGGCGAGGACACGGCCGTCACATCGTGGCACGGGGTAATAGTATAGACCGAGGATAACTTTACATGTTATTGTAGTTGTTATCAAATGATCATACGACGTCTTGGATCTGTAATATTAGAAATATATGTTGTGCATATATTGTTTATATAAACATGAAGTTAACCGTTACCTGAGGTTCAATGGGCATTGGACCTCAGTCTTAACTAATAGTACAAGAAAGGTTCAAGAATAAATATCAGAAATATCAGAGATAGCAGAATTATCAGAAATATCAGGAATATCAGAAATATCGGAAGAGAGATGCAGGTAGATGGAATCATAAAGAGGGACCAAGGGCAAAGTCGTAATAATGCAACGGTCGAGGCAAGAGCCGGAAGAAGTTATCGAGCACTGTTGTCGAGGCATGGATCTAATAAAGTTACTTGAGCAGATTTGGTGCCGAAGGCAAGGCTAGTCTATGTGGGTCGGCCAATAAGTCGTCGTGAACTCGGTGAGGCCCCATGATAGACACTTACCTGGCCATTACATTTCGATTAACGGAGTTAGGTTCATTGCCCCAAGTCTAGTTAAGGCTTGGTCTAGATTGTATAGTTACTTTTGAGAAATGTAATTGTACAAAGCTCTGTATATTGTATCACATGAATATTCCTTGGGATTTCCAATTTATCCGGCATACGTCGGCATCATCATATGTCGGGGTATTTTATATCGAGATATTCATTGTCCAATTATTAGTGCATTGCTCTCCGTTTCCTTGATACTCGATGTAGCACCTCAAACTCAGTTGAATTTTCTAAAAACCAAGTGTCATCAGACACCATTTGAGTTATGGAACTTGGGGTGTTACACCTATACTTGTTTTTAAGGCCTCCATTGCTTTTAAAACGCAAAATGGGGGTAAAAAATTGTTGGGAAATAATTTATGATATTAATGGAATAAGATTGTGAGAATTTCGAAAAAGCGGGCTGTTAGAGTAAGTGACGTTAAAGTTATTATTTTATGTATAAATTCATCTTCAAAAATCATGAAATTTTACAGAATAAAGTAGACATGTAGGGATTTCCAAATATATAAAATATGTATCATTAGTTCTACATAAGGAGATAAAAATCCTTGAATTTAGGCTACGTTTTAAGGGAAAAATCTGGGCAGCATTGAGAAAATATTAAAATGGGAGTGATGCTTGATGTTCTAGGTTCTGGAATATTTTTCCTTGAAGATAGACATGTCAAGGGAATGATGAATTTTGAAGAACTCAAAAGGATTTTTAGAATTAATTATGATTGTTCAAAGTTGCTGACAAATCTGCTCAGAAAATCCAGTATTTCGTTTCTAATAAAGTGTAAGGGTAAAAATGGAATAATTAATCTATCAAGGGTAGAAAGGTAAATTATACCTTTAGGATATTATTCTAAGTGATATGATATTAAGTGTAATATCATATAAGTTATGGAGAAGGAAATAAATTAAACCTTTAGGAAATTATCCTAAGCAATATGATATTTATCACAATATCATATAATAATCCGACGATAATGTATAGGATATCCGAGATCAAGTCCGGAGTTAGATTCAAAGGACGGACATTTTGGTAATTACATGGTGAAAGGTACGTTCGCGTACTAGTAACTTTAACTCTGATGTGTCTTGTATGCTTATATGTGATAGAATGATTCATAGAGTGGCTAAGACTCGGTCTTAGGTCACAGTCTATATACATTCAGCTTGATACGGATTATAGTCTTGATAATGCCGTTGAGTTTTCCTAGCGCTGAGGACACGAGAGGCCGTCGTGGCAGTTGGTTAGTGCAAACTGGATAACATTACATGTGATATGTATTGTTGTGTTGTTAACATTACATCTGTTGTGTGCTTTTGTATTATTGTAACCTTACATGTGCTGTGTGCTATGTTTGGTTGATGCTGAAATGTAATGAACATATGTCATACATATAAGCGTTGAGGACACGAGAGGCCGTCGTGGCATTGGTTAGTGCAAACCTGGATAACATTACATGTGATATGTATTGTTGTGTTGTTAACATTACATTTGCTGTGTGCTTTTGTATTGTTGTAACCTTACATGTGTTGTGTGCTATGTTTGG